>CM060964.1:14052910-14065410 GCA_030765045.1 Tenodera sinensis | reverse complement strand
GCATGCAAGACGTAAAACACATATTTTCCGCTGGAAGAGAATTCAGTCCCAAGAAAAACAAAGTTAATGAAAAGTAGCAAATACTCGTGTAACAAACCAGAACGGCACATGGACTGGGTCTACTCTACAAGGCTACATTTGCTACATTAGCACTTTATGAATTGCATAACATTTTCCCCTCATGGATTTAGTCCAAATAATTTGAGATTTGTGTTAATTTTTGCAACAAGTTACCAGCTTTGGAGAATGTTCTTAAATGGATCAGTTGTTATGGCAGCCTAACATATGCTGGCACGGGATGCCGAGGTCGTTAAGGAACGGATTCGGGAATGGGAGGTCCATAGTTACAATTCTGCCAACACTGCCCTACCTGACTGAGTATTTTTTTTTTTTTTTTTTTTTTTTTTTTTCAGATTTTCCTCAGTCCTTGTAACTGGTAAATGCCGGAGAGGTATCCTAATCTTAGGCGTCGAACAATTCCTTGTAATATTATACCTCTTTTCTAACTATTAGCCAGGTCCTCATCTGCATAGCAGATGATAAATATTGCTAATGGAAACACTATTAAAATTTGCCAGAGTTGCGAGAAGGAATCCATTTTCGGGGACACTGAAAATGGAGTGTAAGGCATTTATTACGTTTGTTTACTGCTGCAAAGAGGGGAATTTTTTGTAGTGTTTAATGCCGGGTTGTACTACTACGGCACCGCAGGCGGTGACACAGGTGATACATGGAGTGAAGATGGAACAACGGTGGAATGAACCCCAACAGCAGGTGGAAAATAATTGCAAGGGATCTAATAGATATAACAATTTTTCCTCGAAGTGAAAGCGCTCAGATATGACATGGAAAGTACGAGTATATGAACAGAGCTTAATGAATCCTGCTGACCAGTGCCAATGCTTTTTTCTATGTATGTTATTTTATGTCGCTATTTGGCTACTGTAATTAGGTTTACCGTTGTTTCGTATTTTGTTGCTATTTAGGTAGCTATTTTTACGTTTATTTGCTTATGACTCTTTAATTTTCTTCTTATAATATAATAGCACAAAACACTGCACTGTAATTACGTTTACCGTTGTTTCGTGTTTTGTTCCTATTGACATGTTGTAGCTGACTCCTTTAATGGCAGTGGCCCTTTGTTCTATTCAGTTTATTTTCTCACTTTCTGTATTATCCTGTGTATTATAAAAGCCATAGGTGTGTTCAAACCCTGCGTCGGTCGGGCCCCAATTTTGACATGGTCGGTCACACGGTATCTAGAAGGCGCCAATAACTTTTCCACTGCTTTTATTAATTTTGTGAACGTATTTCATTATTTTTATAAAGGTTCATTAATTTGTTTATTTTTTATTTTCATGATAGTACAGTTTATTATAATACTAATTGTACTTTAGCATAAACAAAGTAAGCAAACCGTGTAGTATTAACAAAACATCTGATGTGTTGCACTCACATGACTTTCTCTACCCTTGTACTAGCCATTCTTACAAACCCTTATTCCTGTATCTTCTTCGTGTTAGTTGAGATAAACATTTGTACAAATTATCTTATTGCTTATTTCCTTGTAGGTACAAGGGGAATATGGGAATACAGTAGACTTTGAGCGATAGTCAAATATTTTAAAGCTTTGAGATTCCGTTCCCGTTACACGCTTACCATATAAAAAAATGAACAACGATGTTCCATTTCACGAAAGTTTTAAGTTTTCCGAAACTGACACAAATAACAAGGAATATCTACGAAATTGTTCACTCAACAAAAAAAAATTATTTAGACATAAATTGTCTGCTTTAGCGAGATCTACATTTTTGTGCAGTAAGATTTTGTCTATCTCTTACGGTTTACGAGTTATTCAAAAGTCATCCAGAGTAAACAGGACTACATAGGCTATAGCCAAAAAAATTCAAAATACACATTTTATTTGTCATACAAATATCTTAAACATATGGCATTTTAATCAAAATCATTAGAGCCATTAAAATGCCCGATGCTATTAAGACAGTGGAGCAAGTTTCAGATACATTAAGTACTAGCGAGCACTGTTAGAGAAAAGTTGACAAACTTCAAAGTGTTCTACAGAACAATATTGCATATGCAGAAATGTGTAAAAGAAGAGATGCAGCGCTCGATCAGGAAGTCTCCAGGCAACCTGATATTTCATATTTTTGTACGCTCCTGTTACATCTGGAACGTAGATTTTCAAAATACAGAAACTGTCTGCAAGCAAATTGGATTCGATTTACTTTCCACTCATTTAAGGGACACATTATTGCACATTGCAATAACTGTGCTCACGATGATGTTTCTAGCCAAGATTTCTGTACATTAAAACCTTAGTAAAAATGAAGTTTATTGCGGACTTCAAATGGCTGAACATTCATTATTTGCTGGCTAGTAACGCCCTTTAATTCTGGTGTTGCTACCTTTGAAGCAGGGTGTATTCTATACTGTCTTCCATTCTACTTGTTTACAAGAGCACTGCAAGGTTGCCGGTGCATACACTTCCCGTTGTAGATGCAGGTTAACTTGATGGATTGCTTACTAAAACCCCGGTACCTGTTTATCAGTTATAGTTCTACGAACAGTAATACTGACAATTTTAAAATAGCTCATTATAATTAACAAACTAACTACAAATGAACTGCAGAAATATTAGAGTTTGGCGTGTTCTAAGTTTACAACATTCTGTGAAACAGAATATAGTAAAACAATGAATTTATGAGTCACAGACACACGCTTAAGTCATGCAAACGTTCCTATTCCTGAATGCAACAATTCTTTGAAATGTCTACTTATACATGTTAGTTACGTGTATGTTGTTATAGTTAATGTTATTTAGAGGATGTCCCAAAATTAGACCGAAAAACTTTTGGATCTGATAGATAACATTATTTTAAACACTTTCTGTTAAGGAAACTTAATCACAGCTTTACTATCCAAAGTAAATGTTGGAACGCACGCCCATTGCGATTAACACAAAGAGTGCATCGGCGTGTCCTATTCTGCCGTACTCTCGCAAAGATACCAGCCATTTCTCTGCTTTAAAAGGTTGTCGATCTAATTTTGAATAGTAAAGCTATGATTAACTGTAAACAATGGGACGTTTGTGTTTTTTATGTGCTCTGGGTTTTTTTTTTTTTTTTTTTTTTTTTTTTTTTTTTTTTCCTTGGATTAAGATTGTGTACCTTACTGAGATAAATGTAATACTAATTTGCTTTGTTGATTTTGCCGTAAATACTTAAACTGGGAGGGAGGCAGTAATCTATGATATTAACTCGTCTAGCGCTTAAACGAAGCACCGCAGCAAAAAACTTCCTTTAATAAAAAGTGTTTAAAATAATGTCATCTAGCTCCCAAAGTTTGTCGGCCTAATTTTGGGACATTCTATATAGTTTCATTAACATGGATATAGATAATGTTGGTATTACTGCTTAGCACCAGGTTAATCAGATAGGCTTAGTTTTGGATGGAATTTTATCAGCCGAATATATTTGCATTTACTTAATAATTGATAAATATAACCTAGGAATTCCTTAACTTCAGCTGGGGAGATACAGACTCGCACAGACTGAATGCCATTTCACAACAGAGTATGAAAACGCGTGCTGTGGTTACTTCAACTACAGAACAGGCGGGCGGGCGGGCGGGCGGGCGGGCGGGCGGGCGTGTGTGTGGATTTTGCTGTCCATCTCATTGTTAAACATTCCTTTCATATCTAAGTTTTGATCGCGAGTCAGAAGGGTCTCGTTCCAGACTGGGCGTCAGCAACTTTCTTTCTCATTTCATAGCTATTTTGTTGACCTAGTTAGCCATTTGATTCATTTGTTCGTTTTTGCGGTTCACCAGTAATCACAAGAAAGAGAACTTCAAAGCTTGAAAGATAAATCTAACACGTGCTCCTAGTAAAGATGATAAACTTGTTCTGAATCTTGTTCTTAGCTGGAGATTAGTGAGATTATTAAAATTAAATTTTCTTTGTGTTCATTTCTGGTCTCTGCGTTAGAGGATTCGTGCATCGTAAGACTTACACTTACACCACGCTTTCTAGAGTATATCACACTTGACATGTTTTGGGAGTTGCGCAAGGGGAAGGCAAGATTCAGCAGAGCTAGCAGCCTTATCGCCACGTGTAAATAATGAAACGGGCATTTCTTATATACATTCTCAGCTTATTACCACTGCGTTAAATAGATTTCTCCCTTAGTAGCATTCTCTTATTGTGACGGTGGCTGCACATCAAAGGAAGCTCAAGGTCAGCTACCTCACACCACTAGAATGCTACGCAACGCTTGACAATGGCAACTAAGAACAAACACTATTTCCAGACAGTTCCAGAGGCTTCCAGTGCAGGGCTTGGTTACAGAAGCTTCGCGAAACGTCAATTTCCAGAAAAGGTGCAGGTGCCTATTGCTCGACTATATAAGCGAGCCAGCAAGAGCAGGTACGGAAGTCAGTGAGGACTTGAATGTCAGAGTGGGCTGTGTACAGTTGAGGAGTGTTTACGACAGGGTTATGATAGAACAGAACAGTTTTGAGTTGCAAGGTCGCGGGTTATCAATTGTGATTTAGTTTTAAGGGAAATAAAGTGATAAAAAGTTACTGGACCTATAATTTTCTCACCGATGTCTGCTGTATATTTAGGTAAGTGTAATATCCTCTTAATTCTTTAACTTGCGATAGCTGACAATATTGCTGTCAGAAGCTATTTGGGGAAGAGTGTTTCCTCCTAAAGAAAGATTCTCTTGAGCCATGTACTCGTCGGTTCAAGGAAGCTTTATGTAACATTTAAAAAAGCTCTAGAAACTGTTTGCAGGTTGAACTGTTCTCTTAGGGAAATGTGGTTCCGAATGCTCCGTGCAGGAATGTGCAAGAGGTACAAGTTGTACCTGGCCTCAAAGCATCAATCATCATGTTCCAGCACGCCAAATAGAAGATTCGTTACACAGAGTTACGTCTGCCGCGTAATAGTTACACTTGTAAGAATTTGCATTCACTCAAAGTGCTTTAAATAACACTTTGTGTTTATTCTGCTTCTGTTTCTGTTTCTCTTTGTGCTCGAATCCAACGTGTTGGCACTCTATAAACATATGCAACATCCTGTACTCAAGAACAAGTAAAAATGGCAAGTTTTAATAGTTGATTTTATTGAGGTGTTTGTTTCCTCCAAAAGTGTTTCTGTTACATTATCTATAGAAGACCACTGATGTCAAAAGGCTCCTGTGGGTGCTCTAGCAGAAGTTCCACTTGTACGCTTCACAGGTGCTTTCATCTTCTCCAGGGCTTCCTTTCCCTTCCCTTCTCATTTCCTTTCATTCATTTCTCTCATCTTTCCAGGTGCGGTTCGTAGAGCGGTTGGTTCCGTCTTTGGCGGATAGATGGCACAGTTGCATGCTCATTGAAAACATACTTCCCTGATTGTCTAGGAAGCTGCCGCTTGGGGCGCAAGGGTCGCTTCGTCGCCCTCTTCCTGAGCGGCGGATAGGCTTCGGGCGCCAGGTGTCAATATCTGGAACTGTTAGGGACTGCTGTGTGTTAGACTCCGTTCTCGTCCGTGCTTCCGGTTTCACTTCGCCTCATCCTTTCCCCATGGGGGGTGGTAGCCCGCAATAGATCCATATCGGGGTCGCAGTGTTCCCACTCCGCTCTCAGCGCGCGCGCATGCACACAAACACATAAACACACACACACACACACACACACACACACACAAATTGCCATGTGTCTTAAGAGACAAGGCGGCCGATCCAGGAGTAGGACTTTTTATCAGCCACACCTTTTTTAATCTCCTGAAAGAAGAAGAAGGTAAACGAAAATAGAAAACAGAACCCCCAATTCTGTCTCCACTGATCTCTAGATCACTTTTTATTACTATTTATCACATTTCTATTTATCATATTTAATATTCAGATCGAAATGGAATAGAACTAATATCTCCTCCACACAAGATGTATAGTTTTGTCTGTGCTTGCATACCTTGTACGTTATGTTTGTCGGTAACACTGATATTTCTTCTGGATGGTGAGATGGCTCCCATTGGCTTTTTCTGAATGGGCAGTGGAATGAACAGGTCGTGCACCGAAGCACTTTGGTGTTTAGCTTGTGCACAATAAACGACTTCTAGTTATGCTATTTCTCTTTCTCCCAATGTACGTATATAAGAGGCTCTCATGTTGCTATCACTTGGTAGGGTTTAGTGACCATTGCTGAGATGAAGAGACGTGGTTCCCAAACATTTCCACTTGCACGTTGTGTAAGTTGCCACCATGAATACAAGCGTAGACCACCCCTTTTAAGGCGTAGCACTTCGATTCATGATATATGTTACGACGCTAAAACGCGTGGTACAAAGCACAAGTGGAACTATACGATCCGCCTCCAAAGGGTTCATTTTATTTATTGACTCTCTCGAGTCACACAACAGAAATCACAGATCCCGAAATATTAACACCTGCTATCTTCTGGTTCCTTTGCGAGCAGAACCTTTTGAAATCCTTAATTACCTTTCGAACTCAATATTAGTTTAATTGCAGTTATTATACTTCTTCTAATAAATCAATTGTATTCCTAAGGATTGTTATGAAATGGCGCTTTTTGCTTTCTCTACTACGTATAGTAAGTAGAGGAAGTATTGTATTGCACCCAAAAATTCCATGTCGAGATTTCACCGGAAATATATATTTTGAGCCCCCTGAATCCAAAATAGCATTTTTAGAAAAAGGTCCTGTATTTGTGTGTGTGTGTTTGTGTGTGTGTTTGTGTGTGTGGTGTGTGTGTGTGTGTGTGTGTGTGTCAGCGTGTCTCAGTTTGTGGACAGCATAACTCAAAATCAAGAAGTCGGTTAAAAGGCTAAGTTGGTATTTAAGTTTAAGACCTTTTAAGGATGCGACACAAAGACTTTGAAGAAAATTACTCCGCCCTAAACTACCCTTTACATAAAAAAATGTTCGAAAATTTTGGTTTCCTCGAAAATGGCTCTAGAGATTTTGACTAAATCAATTATCAATTATCAATTATTTTTATGACAAATGAAATATACATTTTGAATTTTCTGGCTATAGCCCATGTAGTCCTGTGTACTCTGGATGACTTCTATATGACTGGTAAACCGTAAGAGATAGACCAAATCTTACTATACAAAAAATGTAGATGTTGCTAAAACGCAATGGGCTTTTTCGGACGTGAACCACCTCACTCGGTATGGTCAACATTTAGTATACTTGGCTAAACTGTTGATTTCTTTTGTTCCGCTTGTCCGTTGTTTTTATTTGGCCTTGATTTCTTCAATTAGGTATAACATTATAAAAGCGGATGTGGTAATCCTTTAGGGCATTACTCTTTATATAACAAACTTAAAAAATGATATCACTCTGTATTCTTGTTTACACTTCCAGCTTTGCGCAGTGAAATTGTCTGGACAGGAAATGATCAACTTCTATGAAGCTACATTGTTTCGAGTTACTTAAAGGACATCGAGTTTTTATGGTGTCTATATTTACTACGCCGTGTCTGAACCAACAAGTTCACTATGCATGGAAATTCGCGATACAGTTATGTAAAATGACGCAATAAGTGTGTCTACTGCAGTGGCCTGTTTTAAAAACAAAAACAAAATAAACCATGATTTAGAAAACAAACATAACATGTATTGGTCGCCTTGAATTAGTGGACTCAACAGTTCTGACACACAATGATTTTAACAATGTAAATATCTATTAAAAACTAACTGCTGCATTAGTGTATACAGCCCATTCACTTAATTGCTTAACGAAGGGCCCAAGTTCGAGTCTTAAAGTGATAATTTTATTCCAAGTTTTCACTTCAATGTACAATTAAAATATCAGGCAACTGTCAGTATCATTTTTATCACATCTCTTTATCTGAAATGTTGCAAAAATGTTCAACTACAAAAAAGAACTAAAACCTAGATCGGTGCAAGTTTTAAACCACAATTCTTACTTATGTATTTTTAAATCGTACATTCCTTACCTTAATGGGAATATTGCATTCTACCCAAAATACCAAGCTTTCTCAAGCAAATAGTAAAATTAAAAGCTAGCCATCCTGTATCTTAGAACATCACAGTTCGAAAACGAAACTTGATTTAAACACTTATTTTAATATTTATATCAGACGTTATTTGACGAAGTAAATCAAAGAGTAAAAATTCCCCAATCCACACCAGACTTTTTTTAAATCGTTCACTTTCCTTTAATTTCTTGAAAGTAGCCTGACAGTTGTAGTTATCATATCAAGTTGGGAATGCAAACAAGGGTGTATTTCTTTAATTTCCTGTTAAAGATTTTAAGGATACGCATCTGTGAAAAAAGGCTTAAAATTTCAAAAATTTCCAAACATGAATTTTTGTTTTATCAAATAGTATAAATCTTCTGCTTTATTTTGATATGCTTTTTATAGCCTTACGGCCTTTTTAACTATGTCACGTGGCCGTCTAACTGTTTGCCTGTAAGTGGTCATGTCCATTTAAATCCATGCAGTTCCATTATCCTTGCTATGACTTCAAACTTAGTTTTTCCACGTTTTTATTTTTAGCACTGTTTGCTCTTTAAAATGCTCCACACGATGCAATTTTCAGTACTTATGCATGAAATTTGGTGTACCTGCTTAGAAATAATATTAAAATAAATGATGAGATAATTTCTTCATAACGTGAATAATTGCTGAGTAATTAAATATTAAAGTTTACATTTTGAAATTTAAATGAAAAAAAAATAATGATTTTAAACTTTAAAATTTATTTTTATCCAAACTAATAACAAGATTAAGAAATTATCTCATCAATTTGCTAACATTCTATTACAGAACATAACTGAAAATTATTAAGTTTTTCAAATCAAAATTGCATCATGGGGGAACCATTTATACAAATACTAAAAAAAATCAATAAAATATTAATATGTTAGCAACTAATCTGACTAAATGTATGAAATTTAGCACAGTTACTCCTCACTATACAGTGATTGTTGTGTTAAAATTTCAAATCAATCCAATCAAAACTGTAGATTTTCAAAATTTCACAGATGGGTATCCTTAAGTTCATTTGAAGTCATTTGTTTCATTGGAAACCGTAAAACCATGCAACACAAGTAAGTATTCTTTTTTGTTTATTCTTTCTCTGATTGTTTTCCTCGTATGAAGGATTTACAAGTGAGTGCCTGTCGAGGGGTAGAGTCAAGCTCTGGATCGGAGAATAGACAGGAGGGCAGATCAGGTGGAAGTGAAGAAGGAGATGATATGAACAAAAGGAAACGTGATGATGGAGCAGTTGGTGTAATGAATGGCGAGAACCTGGAGAAAGCCCACTCCGACGCTGTTTTGTCCGTCCCAAATCAACATCAAACCCGGCCACAAATATACAGATTATAAGTTTTGTGCTAATAACGTTCTTTCGGTGTGCATTTGCGAAGTATTCTTCACAAATAGCATGAGTATTGATAACTTTTCGGTACGAAAGTGACTTACATTTTCCACATTCTGGGAACGCACAGTTAGATCTTATACCGTTTATTTTCTATTTTTAATTAGCAGATTACCAAATCTCGCCGTTTTTACGGTTTGTATCAACGCTCAATAGTAAAGAGGAAAGTGCATGACAATAGGGTTCCTAGATTACTAGTCGAGTCGAAGTAGAGATTATAGGAAAAATGAGTGTAGGAGATAAAAAATATAGGAATTGTTGTTCTTTGAGAACCGCGCATTGGCTGAAAAGCGCCGGTGTGTAATTATTACTGGTATATCTTTAAATAACTATCTAGAAAGATTAATAAGCCAATGGCTGGCTTTATGAACTGTGACAGTTTTGTCAGGTTCCAAGTATAGTAAGCTTTACGTCCTCATTGACATGATTAATTTATTCTGAGTGGAAATATGTTTGTTAACGCTCGCATATGCTGTGGAACCCTGTGGAATTCCAATACAAGTGACACAGGAGAATTGTGTTTGGGAGATAAACATTTAGCGTCCTTTGAAGCACATCATTTGTACAGGGATAGTACATAATGAAGTGATAATTGATGAACACACAAATGATTTACTGGAAATTTATCTCTTTCTAGTAAAGGAAAAAACCTAACCAGAAAACCACTCCGCCCAGTTTCGAACCCGAGATCTGCTCTTACGAGGCGCATATACTGCTCGTTACAACATGTATAACTTTTAACGCGGTATGAAGCTTTTAAAAGAAAAATTAAATGCTGTATTCGTGATAATCAAAACACGAAGTTTCTCTTGAACACTATCATGAACTAGAAATAATGAACAACTGAAACATTAGACTGTGATGCATGTACAACAGAGCTGGGGAACTGGTACTCATTGAGCACAGCCTGCTCATGGTCTTGCATTAATAACTGTATGTTTAGCAGGTAAAAACATGAAGGCCGCTCAAGGTGTCCCGCGAGTCGCCCAGGCCTGATGTTTATTCTACTGTAGCTGAAGAAGTTGAGCTCATTTAGGAAATATCTGTTAGTAAAGGCACCATATATACAGGGTGGGAGGTACTGCTTCGGCCCTGCATCTACCGGGTGTTTTACCTGATGAGTGCAATAAATATGTTAGTAAAGGCACCATATATACAGGGTGGGAGGTAGTGCTTCGGCCCTGCATCTACCGGGTGTTTTACCTGATGAGTGCAATAAATATGTTAGTAAAGGCACCATATATACAGGGTGGGCGGTACTGCTTCGGCCCTGCATCTACCGGGTGTTTTACCTGATGAGTGCAATAAATATGTTAGTAAAGGCACCATATATACAGGGTGGGAGGTAGTGCTTCGGCCCTGCGTTTACCGGGTGTTTTACCTGATGAGTGCAATAAATATGTTAGTAAAGGCACCATATATACAGGGTGGGAGGTAGTGCTTCGGCCCTGCATTTACCGGGTGTTTTACCTGATGAGTGCAACAAATATGTTAGTAGAGGCACCATATATACAGGGTGAGAGGTAGTGCTTCGGCCCTGCGTTTACCGGGTGTTTTACCTGATGAGTGCAATAAATATGTTAGTAAAGGCACCATATATACAGGGTGGGAGGTAGTGCTTCGGCCCTGCATTTACCGGGTGTTTTACCTGATGAGTGCAATAAATATGTTAGTAAAGGCACCATATATACAGGGTGGGAGGTAGTGCTTCGGCCCTGCATTTACCGGGTGTTTTACCTGATGAGTGCAATAAATATGTTAGTAAAGGCACCATATATACAGGATGGGCGGTACTGCTTCGGCCCTGCATCTACCGGGTGTTTTACCTGATGAGTGCAATAAATATGTTAGTAAAGGCACCATATATACAGGGTGGGCGGTACTGCTTCGGCCCTGCATCTACCGGGTGTTTTACCTGATGAGTGCAATAAATATGTTAGTAAAGGCACCATATATACAGGGTGGGAGGTAGTGCTTCGGCCCTGCATTTACCGGGTGTTTTACCTGATGAGTGCAATAAATATGTTAGTAAAGGCACCATATATACAGGGTGGGAGGTAGTGCTTCGGCCCTGCATTTACCGGGTGTTTTACCTGATGAGTGCAATAAATATGTTAGTAAAGGCACCATATATACAGGGTGGGCGGTACTGCTTCGGCCCTGCATCTACCGGGTGTTTTACCTGATGAGTGCAATAAATATGTTAGTAAAGGCACCATATATACAGGGTGGGCAGTACTGCTTCGGCCCTGCATCTACCGGGTGTTTTACCTGATGAGTGCAATAAATATGTTAGTAAAGGCACCATATATACAGGGTGGGAGGTAGTGCTTCGGCCCTGCATCTACCGGGTGTTTTACCTGATGAGTGCAATAAATATGTTAGTAAAGGCACCATATATACAGGGTGGGAGGTAGTGCTTCGGCCCTGCATTTACCGGGTGTTTTACCTGATGAGTGCAATAAATATGTTAGTAAAGGCACCATATATACAGGGTGGGAGGTAGTGCTTCGGCCCTGCGTTTACCGGGTGTTTTACCTGATGAGTGCAATAAATATGTTAGTAAAGGCACCATATATACAGGGTGGGAGGTAGTGCTTCGGCCCTGCATTTACCGGGTGTTTTACCTGTTGAGTGCAATAAATATGCCCAATACAATTATTAATAAAGAGCCGTTTCAACCAAAAACATTAATAATTTGTGTGAAATATTTGAAGTCATCTAGCTTGTTGCTGTAGCTGCGAATGGATAGAAATGGTTTATTATTCCAATAACTGTCGCGCAATCATTATGTAAACAATGCTGTAATGCATTTCTACCTTAATTGGAATGAATTTACTCGCAATTTAATGTTAAAATGCCATGCAAAGTTTAATTTCTAAGAGTGATTTGGCAACATCACGGATTTGGCTGCACTAAACCAATAGATTAGTAATCGTGATCGTTATTTAGGTTTTTACTTTCTCTACTGGTAAGTAGAGGAAGTATTGTATTCTACCCAAAAATTCCATGACGAGATTTCACCGTAAATATATGTTTTGGGACCCTCTGAATAAAAAAA
>CM060964.1:14027910-14047910 GCA_030765045.1 Tenodera sinensis | reverse complement strand
ACATTGATTCACTGAGGATGCTTAGTGCAACTACAGCTTGTGTCATAAGACCCCGCTCTCTCCATGCTCCCGCTCGAGCACATTTACTCCTACTTACAGAATGCACGTCAGAGCACACATATTGCACGCGTACCCCAGGGATACCTGAACACTTCTTAGAAAACACGTAAAATTATATAATAAAGTAGAAAAGCGCACACACCGTGCACAGAGTAAAATTGAAAATACGCCGACAGTCAATATATTTCCTAAATGATCGCAAATAAGGAAAAATATTTCAGCTAGAGATTTGAATTGCCCTCTGTCCAAGAGTGAAGTTTGCTTACTCTACCGGTCTACCCAACAGTGATATCTTACAGCTGCTCTCGCTAATTACACTTTGTATCCTTTGTTTCAAACGCAACAACAATGAATGTACGTTACCCACTGATTTATAATATTTCAGTACTCAGAGAAGTTCAAGCGTTATATTCCATATGTTTAAGATACGCCCATGGAAATATCGTGTGAAGTCATGGTCATTGGGAAGAAACTTTGTATAACTTATAAACATTAAGAGGCTATATACGTCGTTAGGATTCATAATATACTTAACCCGGCTACAGTCTATTCTTCACCATTTGGGAAAATGCATCCGCTTAGATTGCTGAGTGACAGTTTAGCGAGTATTTCAAATAGTTTTTTGTGGCATGCGTTTGTATACCTATCTCTTAACGGATATCTCAGTTTAGGATGCGGCTATTCTCTTGAATATACTTGTGTTGCATTTTTTGAACATACCTAAATAGCAAGTTTAGTGCTTATCCAAGTTTTAAATTTGGAGTTATATGATGTTCAAAGACACTCGCAAGGACACACGCACACACAGATACGCACACACACAGAGACACACACACGACACACACAAACACACACAGACATACACACAGACACACACACAGACACACACACAGACACACACAGACACACACACAGACACACACAGACACACACAGACACACACAGACACACACAGACACACACAGACACACACAGACACACACAGAGACACACACACACAGACACACACAGACACACACAGAGACACACACAGACACACACAGACACACACAGACACACACACAGACACACACACAGACACACACAGACACACACAGACACACACACAGACACACACAGACACACACAGACACACACAGACACACACAGACACACACAGACACACACAGACACACACAGACACACAGACACACACAGACACACACAGACACACACAGACACACACACAGACACACACAGACACACACAGACACACACAGACACACACAGAGACAAACAGACACACACAGACACACACAGACACACACAGACACACACACATAGCCACACACAGACACACACAGACACACACAGACACACACAGACACACACAGACACACATACAGACACACACAGACACACACAGACACACACACAGACACACACACAGACACACACAGACACACACACAGACACACACACAGACACACACACAGACACACACAGAGACACACACAGACACACACAGACACACACAGAGACACACACAGACACACACAGAGACACACACAGAGACACACACAGACACACACAGAGACACACAGAGACACACACTGACACACACAGACACACACAGACACACACAGACACACACAGACACACACAAACACACACAGAGACACACAGAGACACACACAGATACACACACAGACACACACAGACACACACACAGAGACACATACAGGCACACACAGAGACACACAGAGACACACACAGACACACACAGACACACACAGACACACACAGACACACACAGACACACACAGAGACACACACACAGACACACACAGACACACACAGAGACACACACACATAGCCACACACAGACACACACACATAGCCACACACACAGAGACACACACACAGACACACACAGACACACACAGACACACACAGAGACACACACAGACACACAAAGACACACACAGAGAGACACACAGACACACACAGACACACACACAGACACACACAGACACACACAGACACACACAGACACACACAGACACACACAGACACACACAGACACACACACAGACACACACACATAGCCACACACAGACACACACACATAGCCACACACACAGAGACACACACAGACACACACAGACACACACAGACACACACAGACACACACAGAGACACACAGAGACACACACAGAGACACACACAGACACACACACAGACACACACAGACACACACAGAAACACACAGACACACACAGACACACACAGACACACACAGACACACACAGAGACACACACACAGACACACACACAGACACACACAGAGACACACACATAGCCACACACAGACACACACATAGCCACACACACAGAGACACACACAGATACACACACAGACACACACAGACACACACAGACACACACAGAAACACACACAGACACACACAGACACACACACAGAGACACATACAGGCACACACAGAGACACACAGACACACACAGACACACACACAGACACACACAGACACACACAGACACACACAGACACACACAAACACACACACAGACACACACAGACACGCACAGACACACACAGACACACACAGACACACACAGACACACACAGACACACATACAGACACACACAGACACACACAGACACACATACAGACACACACAGACACACACAGACACACACACAGACACACACACAGACACACACAGACACACACAGAGACACACACACAGACACACACACAGACACACACAGAGACACACACACATAGCCACACACAGACACACACACATAGCCACACACACAGAGACACACACACAGACACACACACAGACACACACACAGACACACACAGAGACACACACAGACACACACATAGCCACACACAGACACACACAGACACACACAGATATACACAGACACACACACAGAGACACATACAGACACACACAGAGACACACACAGACACACACAGACACACACACAGACACACACAGACACACACAAACACACACACAGACACACACACAGACACACACAGACACACACAAACACACACACAGACACACACACAGACACACATACAGACACACACAGACACACACAGACACACACACAGACACACACACAGACACACACAGACACACACACACAGACACACACAGACACACACACAGACACACACAGAGACACACACAGACACACACAGACACACACAGAGACACACACAGACACACACAGAGACACACACAGAGACACACACAGACACACACAGAGACACACAGAGACACACACTGACACACACAGACACACACAGACACACACAGACACACACAGACACACACAAACACACACAGAGACACACAGAGACACACACAGATACACACACAGACACACACAGACACACACACAGAGACACATACAGGCACACACAGAGACACACAGAGACACACACAGACACACACAGACACACACAGACACACACAAACACACACACAGACACACACAGACACACACAGACACACACACAGACACACAGAGACACACATACAGACACACACAGACACACACAGACACACACAGACACACACACAGACACACACAGAGACCCACACACAGACACACACACAGACACACACACAGACACACACACAGAGACACACACACAGAGACACACACAAATACAAACGCGTCAGTGAAATCTTATTGCAATCTGTGGATGGAACTCAGGATCTTCTCTACCGCTAGGTACGTGGTAGGGAAACTAGTAAAAGTAGAAGTCATGGCAATTATTGATTACATTATAGGGTAAAAGAGGGTGAAGAGTAGACACACAGGGAGACACCTCGCGCACTCCGACCTCCACACAGATCTATTGCGGCTAACACCCCCCTGAGGAAGGGATGATATGGTGGAATCGCAGGATGCCACAGGGGATAGAGATGCGCGGAAGTCCTTAAGAGCGTTGAGATCTGATCTCGACGCCAGGACCCGCATAGCAGCCGCCATCCTGCGGGTCCGGTGTCGTATAAGCATCCCCACCACGAGAGAACAGCGATCGCACAACGCCAACTAGCGCCGAGCACAGGAGTTACAATGCGTAAGCATCCGCGCCAACTATCACCGCCATACACCACATATTTGAAAACACACCTGAAAGATAATAAGGAAATGGAATGAAGGGAAATTATGGAAAGGAAATCGTATGAAATTAAGCAGCCCAGCGTTCACACAAGTGACACGGAAAAGCCCAAGTCAAAGTGCGTCGTCACCAGGGATCGAATCAGGATCCTCCTGAATACCAGCCGTACGCGCTGCCGCGGCGCCACCTCGCTCGGTTGACCACAACATGTGAAATGAACATAAATGTTGGTGTGAAGCAAAAAGTTTGGAGGATACAAATTGTCGATGATGATTTGGTGAATCCTTTCACATGACTATTGCCACAGACAGTAGCACCAGTAGCCAATGTGGGCCTGAGAACAGTGCAAGGTTCCCACACAGCTGCCGGTTCAATGTTGAGCATGAAACCATTTTGTCTCAAACACGCATGGCTTACTTTACAAGCTCTCCAGATGATTGGTGTTGCAATGTGCTGTTACGCAGATATTATATCACCAAACCAAGGCATTCTTTGCTAAAACTTTAGCCTGTAATTTGGGTAGACACACTTAAAACTTAGTTACAGTTGAAATTTGGCATGTCAGTTCATTCCCCATGTCAAATATCTGTTTTGAGTGTCTCACGCAAGCTGATCTACCGCTTCACTAGTGTAATCCTCAATAGTATGATTCATATTGTATGTTCTTAAATGCCCTATGAGTTATAAAATAATTTCGAAAGTTTTGTACCCAAATAACAAACATATCAAGTGAATCAAACACATCTGATTCCAGCTTCAACATACAATTACAGTTTACTCGCGTATTGTAGGCAGAGGAAAATCAAACACTTGACGAAAAATCTGATATGTTGGACTCACATGACCTTCTCTACTCTTGTACTAACCATTCTTACAAACTCTTACTCCTACATATTCTTCCTGTTAGTTGAGATAAACATTTGTAGAAATTATCTTATTGTTATTTCCTTGTAGGTACAAGGGGAATATGGGAATACAGTAGGCTTTGAGCGATAGTCAAATCTTTTAAATCTTTCAAATGCCATTCTCTTTGTATGTTTAACGTATAAAAATGAATAAGGATGTTCCATTTGACACAAGTTCTCCAAAACTCACACAAATAACAAGGATATCTCCGAAATGGTTCATTGTACAAAAAAGTATTGAGACATAAATTGCGTATTTTAGCAAGACCTACATTTTTGTATAGTAAGATTTGGTCCATCTCTTACGGTTTACGTTATGCAAAAGTCATGCAGAGTAAATAGGACTACATGGGCTATAGTCAGAAAATACAAGATGTACATTTCATTTGCCATAAAACTATCTGAAACATATGGCATTTAAATCAAAATCGTTCGAAAAATTGTCCATGCAAAGGAAAGTTTAGGGTAGAGGAATGTTCTTCAAAATCTTCGTGTCACATCCTTAAAGAATGTTAAACTTAAATACCAACTTTAGTTTTTAACCAACTTTTCGTTTTTTAATTATGCTGTCCAAGAATGACACACACATATACACACACACGCACACAAACACACACAAAAACACAAACACACACACACATACAGACCTTTTTCTAAAAATGCTTTTCTAGACTCCGGAACCTCAAAACATATATTTCCGGTGAACTCTCGACATCGAATTTTTGGGTGGAATACAATACTTCCTCTAGTATAAGTAGTGGAGAAAGTAAAAAGCGATTAAAGGAGCACAAGACATTTTGAAATGGCACCCATCTCAAACCAATGCATCAGTCTTTTAAGGACTTAAGACGCAGGAGTGCCAAAATGACGGCCTCTAATTAAGCTATGTTTCGGCCTTTGCTGACTTTCTGGCCAGCAAACGCTCTCACTCCATTTATATTTTACTTCCTTTAGACGATATTGGAAGTTGCATGTTTTATTGCATTGACGATCTAATTTTCACCACGCTTGCTATAGTACGCACTTTTATAGATCTTCCGCACAAGGAATTACCTTTCACGTGGATCATAGACCAAAAATGGACACAGGATAAATGTGGAAAAGTCAATTAGAAAGGTGAAAGGTTACGAGGCACACTTGGAGCTACCACAGATACTGTACCACCATTCAAAATGCAACATCGTTGTTCATTTTTTTTTATGTTAACCTTGCAAAGAGAACGGAACCTCAAAGCTTTAAAGGATTTGACTATCGCTCAAAGCCTACTGTATTCCCATATTCCCCTTGTACCTACAAGGAAATAAGCAATAAGATAATTTGTACAAATGTTTATCTCAACTAACACGAAGGAGATATAGGAATAAGAGTTTGTAAGAATGGTTAGTACAAGAGTAGAGAAAGTCATGTGAGTGCAACACATCAGATTTTACTTGATTTAATACTCGAGATCGGCGCCTTGAAATCTCTTTCAGCTGCCAGCTTAGATCGTTCCTTGCTCTTTATCTGGTGAGGCTTGGTAACAACAAAAAGGGCAGATAGATACTAACAGCATCACTAATCTGTGGGAGTATTCAAAAGAATATACCACCGCAGTGTACTTATACCAGGTGAGTCAGCTGCCCCTTATTCTCGAGCTTTATGCAATCCACATTTTATACCCCAACATGAAAACATCGACCCTATTACTAGGTTCTACCCGCGTATTTAACATGGAGGTTAAACACTCGATGAAATTAGTACTAATATAGATGTTATTACATCGCTTTTTAATATATTCGTAATTAGACAGCTGACCTTTGCACCTCTGCAAATGTTCACTGGAACCAGCGAGTATTACATCTTAAAGGGAATGTTTAGCTCACACGTTACTAGGTAGCTCAGTTGGAACGGGCGCAAGACTGCGAAGTAATCTGTCTGCTGTGAAGGTGGTTCGAATCACCTGCATGTACTAATTTTTTTTACCGTGCAATCCTAACAATTTACAAATTATTATTCTGAAAACTGTTATTATATTCATTTTTATTGTTTTATTTATGTTTTATGACATTGTTTGATGTTTCTTTATTGGTGAACTACAATTATGTAGTTGTTTAAACACACCTATAGGTAGGTGCAATTGAAATAAGTATCATTCATACACATTTGAACACAGAAAGCAAGGAAATTACATTGTCAGAGTTTAGCATGGAAGTTAAACTCAATTTTGCACACAGTGAATTATTGTGCTATTAAAAATGCAGACAACCAAAAACGATTTAAATCATAATGTCCTAAACCCTCAGGGACTTCATAATTAGATTATTGTGAATTCGGTTTCCAAGTTTTGATGAACATAAAAAAAATATTTACAATGCTGAGACTCGAACCTGTGTCATTGGGGGTTACTGCAGAGGACCCGTCACAATCCTATTCATCTATCTCGAGACTTGACTAAAAGCCTGTACCGCGTTCTATAGTAGCACTTGTATGCCTGGCGCTATGCCATTGCCACCTCGCAAGTTTGCGTGCTTGATTTAGCCTTTTAAGACAGTTTTAATCATTTTCTGGGCGATTTAATATTATTACTTAAATGGCAAAAACTGTTATGCATATTAATTGAGATGTACGAGGCGTAGTTCACGCAAAAATGTAAATAAACTGTTGTTTAATAATATGTCCGTTTTGACTGTACGGGTCCATGATGGATGAGGCGTGTCTAAATTTTTCCTAATTTTTGGCAGCCAATCCCTGCTCTAAGTACAAGAATCCGCCATTTTCTTTTTAGCTGACTTTGTTAGTGTACTCATATGATAGGCCCATTTTTTCCGAGGCGTTTACTGAATTACGTTGCTATGTATACTCTAATAAAAAGTTTGTAAAATTGGCTGGGAACCGGAATTCGCTCTCAGTAAACGAGTCGTATGTTTTTGAGGTGTACTTTAGCGAGAAGTACGTTCTGTCCCTTAGAGCACGGTTGCTCTCAATTTTACGCATTCCTCTCTTTAAGAACGTCAAGCAATACATTTTAGTAAGCGCAAAACTGGACTAAGGCGCACATGCCGTTAGATGGGTGGCTTACCTTCCAAAAAAAAAATAAGGCGCGGCTGACTCACCTGGTATAGTATATGATATACCTACTACTTTTAATTCCTGTGTTAATCTGCAACTTTTTGTTTCCAAATTGTGGCATTTATGCCAATAGTACTTTGTTATTCACTTCAATTAAAATAAAATATTGAACAGATAAATGTCGTAGGTACCCCAATGTTTTTCACGGACTCCTTGTTGGGTGAAATCTTCAGCTGTGCAAGGTGTTATAGAGTTACCAAACTTCTCTGGCTGCCCTCTGAAGTACTGAGAATCTTCCACTAAGTGATCTATGCATTTCTCTTCTGGTTGCTCCTTTAATTCCAGATAAGAGCAATTTGATCACTATGCTGAGAAAGTTGAGAACAACTAATTTAATTTTCTCTTATTTCTACGAACAAGTTGGTGCCAGAGGCATCGTTTCTTAATGCTGATTATATCACCTCAGCATTGCGTATATGAATGCAACAGGCAAATACATATAACCAATGAAAAATTATGACGTAAAATTGATTGAAACATCATTATTATCGGCGACAAGGACCTTTATTGCTTAACAGCGATCTTAATCTGAGATGAAGTCACCGCAGTGACGTGATAGTTGACTACCGTGCCCCCTCCTTTTGAAATTGATTGCACCAGTTTGTCGAATTTGCAGGGACTAGATCTGGGTTCGCCCTGAGGGTCCCAAGTGCCGGACGTGACGACGAGAGATGAAGGGAGAGATGAAACCTGTTGAGGTGGTCGCCTCATCAGCTGCAGATCACCACACCTGCTTTAGAGCAACCTTTCTGCTACATATACGTCACCAGAACCGCATTTTTTCCAGCAGCAAGTGTATGTTTGCGCATAACTGTAAGTGCAGTTGCATAACATGGTGGGCAATATTGCAGAGGTCAGTGTATCCACATGGAGGTGGTTCAGACAACTCGTACCAACATCTCGAGAAATTGGACCTGTATTATCTTCCTTCTGAATAGTCAACTCCAGCAAATACAGTGGATTTGTTAGATTGGTGTTCGCGTCATGTCCACAATTTTAGGTAAAATACGTCCAAACCAATTCAGCCCGTAGAGTCCCAAAGTAGAGAGTATTCCCTCTTCGATGTAATGCACAACATTTTGCACTAGTTGAAGATTTCATTTTCACGCTAACTTAATACATTTCTCGTATTTCTAAGGAAATTCGTCTATGTAGTTTATGTGTGAGTAATTATTTTAAAGCTTCCTTTATTAAAAGGCTACTTCTTGGACATGGCGTAACAATACAAAACTTGACAACAAGAACACATCTAAATAGTCGCACAGGGCAATAAAACAAAACAAGATCATACCATGAAATATTTTTAAAACAAGAAATAATGTTGTGGTTAGAAAACAAAACATTTAAATTGAATGTAGTTTGTAAAGTTTTAGCAAATGTCCATTGGGAGAAGTTTGAGATATCACTGTGGACTCTGAAAAATCATGATATGGCTTGGGGAAAGCCAGTAGAGGAGCCAGACGTTATTGAGGCGTGATTTTTAACAGGACCATTGATCCCTTCAAAGCACATGTTCCAATGGGTGGGTAAGCCCAACATATTGTAAGTGTCAGCAAAGAATTTAGGGATTGTTCCACGGGCATCTATTCTCGGTTGCCAGGTCGTTGAGGATTCGAACAATGGCTATATCTTCTTTGTGTATTTAAAGCACCTCGATGTATTTGGCAGTCCTTGTTTGTATTCAGATAATTTGTTTGGAGGTGGAAATTCTGAGTTCTCGGGTTTATTATTTTCAAGGCCTTCGCCACGATTTCATAGAAATATTGTAATTTGCGTCTGCTGGTCGATTAGTTTATTTCGGTGAATCTTGGGATGTAATCTGCTAATATGAGTGGACACTCCTCGGTCGCCTAAAAGGATTTTTCACAATGCGGACAATGGGAACTTGGAGAACTGTCAAAACATTACCTGTTATCATCTTTTGTACTGAGTTTGCCATCCTGGGATGCGGAGCAAAGGCTCCTAGCTAGATGTATTTCTAGGCCACGCTGGAAAATTGTTTGTTAGATAACTTGCAAGTCACTAAAATATGTGGAGTTTTAGATTATGTATGTGTATCCTCGTTAGTGAGCATATTATCCCGGTAAACAACATAAACAACATCATCATCATATCTTCGGTTTATAACAGATGGCGCCGTCTTCCGGAAGCCTATTTCTATGTCTCTCTGTTTTTCCATTTTTCTGGGTCAAATTTCTTGATGCTAAGGCTGCGTGTAGATCATCCATCTACGTTGCCACCAGACGTCCACTTTTTCCCCTTTCTCCCGGTATCCATTTGGGGAATCTGCAACCGCAAGAGGGCGCGTCCCCAGGTGGCGGATAGAGGAACGCCTCCAAGATATGGGTGGTAAGCGGGAACTGAAAGACCTCTCGCGGACCAACAGGTACTGCTGCCTTGCCTTTTCGGGCATGGTCCGTACCCCGGATATCTGAATAGCTTGTTTTTTTATCCAATTTTAATAAATTAGTAACATATAATAAGTTTTATTATAATTTTAGAAACTTATGGCTCCTCAATTCTATTCATTTAATTAAATGATTTTGAATTCTATGCCTTATCTACCTTTCAATATACTAATTGTAATTAAGAGTTTTTACACATATACATATCTACAACTAACATTATCCTTAGATTCTAGAAGTTCTGGTTTTGTTCATGTCTGATAACTTGCCGGCTCAGATACATCTCGAGAATTTCGAACCGGAAGTCAGGGTGAACATAATAATTGTAAGCAGCAGATACTGTATTGCTATATACAAATGCTCTGGCCTTAAACTCTAATTTGGCCAGTCCACATGTGCATTTTGTAAAATGACATGATAATGTTGAATAACTAAGATAATGAAAAATTGCCTGAAGTTATAGTGTTTAGGGTCCACTTTCTTGTCCAATGTGCCTATGCAAGAACATAGATGTTATTCAAATGAAAATTTCAAGTACTGAAATGTTAATTTTAAAACCCCATTAATTGGGGGCAAGAACTGATTAATGCATACAAATAATCTTTACTGTGTAATGGGTTACACCTGTCTAATAATCTGGAAGACTTTCAAATCTACGATGGAGTCAGGGGTTGAATAAGCCCTTTTGAGGTTAATTCTTGTTTTAAAAAGCGGATTTTCTTAAGGAAAAAAGGCTAAAAATTTCCAAAAAAGGATTTTTGTTTTATCAAGTAGTATAAATCGTCTGCTTTATTTTGATATGCTTTTTACAGCCTTACGGCCTTTTTATCTATGTCACGTGGCCGCCTAACTGATTACTTGTAAGTGGTCATGTCCATTTAAATCCATACAGTTCCATTATTCTTGCTATGACTTCAAACTTAGTTTTTCCACGTTTTTATTTTTAGCACTGTTTGCTTTTTAAAATGCTCCACACGATGCAATTTTCAGTACTTATGCATGAAATTTGGTGTACCTGCTTAGAAATAACATTAAAAAGAAATGATGAGATAATTTTCTCATAAAGTGAATAACTGCTGAGTAATTAAATATTAAAGTTTACATTTCAAAATTTAAAAGAAAAAATAATGAATTTCAACTTTAAAATTTATTTTTATCCAAACTAATAACAAGATTAAGAAATTATCTCATCAATTTGCTAACATTCTATTACAGGACATAACTGAAAATTATCAAGTTTTTCAAATCAAAATTGCATCATGGGGAACCATTTATACAAATATTAAAAATATAATAAAATATTAATATGTTTACAACTAATCTGCCTAAATGTGTGAAATTTAGCACAGTTACTCCTCACTATACAGTGATTGTTGTGTTAAAATTTCAAATCAATCCAATCAAAACTGTTTTCAAAATGTCACAGATGGGTAGGTATCCTTAATATCGGGCTCACTTGTGTGGTTACTAATCATTAACGTTGCCATAAACATGGTTGCTGGAGAGGTGAGAGAGACGTCGTAAAGCAGACTGAACTATGCAGTCGATGCAAGTGAGAAATAGAATGCATGTTGTCTCTGTTTGCAGTTTGAGAACGCAGCACCGTAATCTACCAGGTTCAAACCAGTACAGCAATCCGCGTAACAAATCTTGATACAATGGAATCAAACTGTTTTTTGCTGTTGCATCTATCATAAACGATCACAACGTAAATTTCTTTAGTGTTTCTAAATCTTGAAGTATTTTTCTCTGAGGGATGTTGACATTTATGAAGACAATTTGTCCTGCCTGGAATTTCCGGCAGTGCTACGTTGTAGAGGTACCCCAGTTGTTTCTTTATGCTCTGCAAGGAACGCTCCTGTTATTGCGTATTACGTTGGGAGTGCAACACAGTTATACAGCGCCAAATGATGTTGTTAGTCGTTAAACATTGCACTTCATGAGCTTTACAGCAGATGATGACTGCTTGTTCAGCAAGCAGGTTAAATAAGAAGTTGCATTCTCCACACTACGATACAAAGTTCTTAATTCGAATGGCATCATTTTAATAGCAACTAAGTATTAACTTTTAATACCTTCTTAGTAATTTTGTTTCCTCTAAAAATGAATTTCTCTAACATCGACCTCCATCTTGAAAGGCTATCTACTACTCTGTTTTCAAACTGGTCTGTAATAATGGGTGATCCAAAAGACTCCGAACCGGCTTCATTGTGTTTTGGCTGTACGCGCCCTCCGCGCTCGTCGCCGACTGCCGCTGTCATAGAACAGCGCGGATGAAACCATACATTTTAAAGCTACTTTTAAAGACCACACTTACCAATGTTATTAAAGGAGATGCTGAAACTGGCCATCGTAGTTGTCCATACATTTTTGGCACCTCTTTAGGAAACTATCCATCACTCGCCGTAGTTCACGTTCAGCAATGCTGGCAATTTCCTGGCGGATATTTTGTTTTAATTCTTCCAGGGTATGTGGGTTTGTCTTGTACACTTTATACTTTAATTACCCCAGAGATAGAAATCGCAGATCACCTGGAAATCTTTCTGCAAATCGCACTTTCACTTGGCGAGCTGACTGAGTTAACACATACGAATCATAAATAAATACACGCTATGCAGTAGAAAACAAATGCTGAGCCATAATACACTTTGTGCCTAAGCACAGGACAAAATAATAAAGTACACCGGTAATATCTCAATCACACGTTATCACGTCAGCTCAATACTGCGCTTTCAGAGCAGAGAAAAACATGGTCTTGCGTACAGCAGCTGCGTTATTGTGTTTCCGTTTGCGCCGTGGAACACCGCACACCTGTTCGGATGTTTTTGGGTCTCGGTATATGTGCAAAATGTACATGTATAACAGACTGTTCTATTTAAAATAAGTTTCTCTAAATTTAAACATCACTAAAATATAAACATTATAACACTTACTTACAATGTGCAATTATTAAGATATGCATTTTCAGCGCAGTGTGATTTTTATTGATAAAATAATAGCAAATGCCTCATAATCTGCCATTCAACCTTTCCAAAACATTAATTTGACCATAGCACAAGCCGGAGATTGTAATATGTAAATTGGTGTGGAAATATTACTTTTCTGTGTGAAACTTTGTTCGAAGGAACTAGAAACAGTTGACAGTACTACCTAGGCTCAGTCCTTGCTTACAAACAACCGGTGTATTAATTATTTTTGACACTGTTTTAAAACGCAGAGTTCATTTTAAATCAGTCTGTTAGTGACGTATCTTCAAATAGAAGAAACTAATATGTAGAACATTATAATAATCCATTTTCATTGATATTTCAACTCATTTTGCTGCAGTTTTATCTCAGTGTATTACAGCGACATTAATAGATATAAGTAATCTGAAATTCAAAATTTCTTTGAGATAACTGTTGGATGTATTTAATATAATTTATAATACTAAAGCACTTTCTTAGAATCCTTTAGAAGCTCATAAAGGCACTTTTCAGTCATATTCTTTTTATTGTGTGAATAAATACTATATTGATGCCATATTTTTTACAGGAAAGGAGGAAGAGAGGAAGACCCCGACAAACATGGCGAAAGCAATGGAAGAAGGTAAGACCTGGAATGAGGTGAAGACGATGACCTTCAGCAGGACCAGATGGCGATGCTATGTTCCACAAGGGACAACAGCAATTAATACATACATATTTTTTTACATTTCTGTATTTGTCGTTGCTATACAATATACACGTTTTGGCAAACAACTCATCCATCCGTTCTTCATTCATCCGTTCAAGCATCATCTAATGCTTGAGGAAAGTATGTCTTATATATTACACGTATGTGTTGAAGTTCCATGTCTGCCAAAATGTCATTCTTTATTATAAAAATTTTTAATGCACTCAAATCCTATCTGAGAAATTCTTGCAAAGTTTATAACACATTCACAACAAAAACAACTACTTCACAAAATATTTATTTTAAACATAAAAGTAGTTTAATAATAAAATATGAACTACTTCAAATTATATAAAGCCCACCGTTTACAAAAGTATCTTTAAATGGAGCGAATAGTAAATGATATCCTCCAATAGACTGTCAGAACATGTGCAATAATTGAGATAGGAACCAGGTGAGTCAGCCGCCCCTTACTTTTTTGGAAGGTAGGCCACCCATCAAACGCCATGTGCGCTTTAGTCCAGTTTTGCGCTTACTAAAACGCATTGCTTCACGTTCTTAGATAGATCAAT
Source organism: Tenodera sinensis (assembly GCA_030765045.1). Classification (NCBI taxonomy): domain Eukaryota; kingdom Metazoa; phylum Arthropoda; class Insecta; order Mantodea; family Mantidae; genus Tenodera; species Tenodera sinensis. The sequence goes on along the minus strand of CM060964.1, from coordinate 14,033,046 downwards.
GCACCAAATTTAGAGAGGAACAGCGGTTTTAGGGACAGAACGTACTCCTCGCTAAAGTACACCTCAAAAACATACTACTCGTTTACTGAGAGCGAATTCTGGGTTTCCAGACGATTTTACAAAGTTTTTGTTAGAGTATACATAGCAACGCAATTCGGTATACGCCTTTGAAAAAAAAACGGACCTATCATATGAGTACATTAACATCAGGTAAAAAGAAAATGGCAGATTCTTGTATTAGAACCGGGTTGGCTGCAAAAAAAAAATGACAGATAGGCCTTATCCACCATGGGCCCGTACAGTCAAAATGCACAAATTATTAAATAATGGCTTACTTAAATCTTGGCGTAAACTACGTGTCATACAACTCAAATAACATGCATAACAGCTTTTGCCATTTAAGTGATAATATTAAAACGCCCAGCAAAGGATTAAATTACGTTCGAAAAGTCGCGAGGCGGCAATGGCATGGCACCTGGCGTACTGGCTCTAGGCAATGGCATGGCAGCTGGCGTACTGGCTCTAGGCTTTGAACTCGAAAGGTACTTTCACTCAAGCCTCTAAATAGCTGAATAGAATTATGGTAACCTCTGGGACATGGTCCGCGTCTCGATATTGTACAGTTTTTTGTTTTCTGTCCATCAAAACTTGGAAACCAAATTCACAATAATCTAATTGTAAAGTCTCTGAGGGTTTAGGATATAATTTAAAACGTTTTTGGTTCTCTTTATTTTGTAATAGAATAGGTAGGTATACTGACTTGTGCCCCATTGATGTAGTGTGTGAACATGAATGCCGACTCCACGTGTATGCTGTCGCACGATATTCCTGCACCATGTATTCGACAGACAAGCACGATGATGTGCAAAAGTGCAAGCAACTCAACATGCCGGGATGGATAACCTCATAAACAAACAATATCATAAAGTACAAATAAAACAATTACCAATTCAAATAATAACAGCTTTACACATAATAATTGTTCAACTGACGTTATTTGTAAATATTACGCAGTAAAAAATTAGTACATTCAGGGAATTCCAGCCACATTTACAGCACATGGATTACTTAAAAACTTACTCGTTGCAACTGAGCCAGCTAGTAACTTTAGAGATTACCATGTTGAATACTTGGGTGGGACCTAGCATAGGGGCCGATGTTTTCATGTTAGATTATAAAATGCGGATTGCATAAAGCTGCCCCAGCTGACTCACCTGGTATATTAAAGTGTTTCCCAAGCCAAACGTGCAAGTGTAATTTGAATGAGTGATAGATACTTCTGTAGGCATGGATTCTCAATGAACATACCACAGTTCCAAACTGTTCCTTATCACTGTTCCCAGCACTGCACCGGTAACAGCTGGATCACATAGCACTCTGTTAAACATCACGCGCTTGATTAGACTACATTAGATTAGATTGCGTTTAACGAGTTCACTAGTGGCCATATAAAGCCCGTGAACCCTAACAATGTCAAGCGACTGTACAATATACTGCACATGAACATAGACATTACATTTGATAATGGGCATAAAAAAGTTATTATATACAGGCAATATGAGAATACAAAAACAAAGCAGGGATAATTCAGAAACAAAATCAAATGTTCCTTGCAGTTATAAGATTTAACATAATATATACAGGGTGGAAGGAAAGTCATTACATTCTTTCTAATATGTGCTTCACAGAAGCATTACAATCAAAAAAGTCTAATGGCATTTTGTTCCTTGATCAGCCGATTTCGAAAAAATAGTTTTTGATGTAAATTGGATGCTTAATTCCACAAGAATGTACGACGATAACAGTTTGTTACTTATAAGAAGCGTAGAATAACTTATTTCTGACATAGCTTCGGTAGTAATTACGGGATATTACACAGGGTTTCGAAATATTTAATCATTTTAAACAATTAAAGGAATATTCCGAGCTGCTTTTTCAGACGTAAAGTAACTCGATAACGTTGCGTTAAAGTTGTTCACGGATTTGAACCGGCTTCTGGATGTAAACATATCGGTCGCTTAGAGGGTGGTGTAATGTTTTGGGAGATAACTATTCTGATTGGCCTACACTCGCACAGTAAACACGGAAGGACGGCATGGCATTTGTTTACGCTCACGAGACGCACAGCTGCGGTATTTGTTTATGTACTGAGCTAGTGAAAGTGACACTCACACGATCTGCAGTGTTGCCAGCTTGTTTTCAACAAAACTAAAATATCTCCTTAGCAAATGATCAGAGACAAAAACGTAAGATACAAAATGTGTTCGAAATACCGAGATCTGTCACTGGTTTAACTAAACGTAATGACTTCCCTTCCATCCTGTACATACAAGTACAAATTGAGCTTAGTTTTAAACTTTCACTGGTCTTTTACTGCCACGTCTGACTACTTTATTTGATTAGCAATGCATAGTATCTGTTATCACTTCTTCAACACACATATATTTAAGTAGCTTTCAAGCAGTCATCAAATTTAATTGACAGTGATTAGTCACTAAAGCAGCTATGTACTACTCACACAGCTACATAAGCATTATCAGGATAATTTATCGCTCATGAATAGAGTACTTCCAGCTATCAGATGATATATTTTATGTATATTCTTTTCTCTTCTGTAGAAGTTGTGCTCCTTGAATTTTATAGGTGTTGCTTATTTTTATGTATGAAATGTGACTTCTAAAATCTAGTAAAATTAAACATTAGTATATACAATACTCAACTGAATAAAATGCCAAATAAGCTCCTGATAGTATTTACTGATAATGCAGTAATTATTGTATACTACATGTTTTATGTTATATATAATATGCTACAGAAAATACACAGGACAATTAATGCAGTATTGCTTGACTTACCGGCACGAATAGCCTAGGTCGTTAAGGTACGGACTCATGAACGGCAAGTTTACGGTTTCAGTTCCACCAGAGTCATTCTACCTGACTGAGGCTTTCCTACAGGCTTTCCTCAGTCGTCATAACTCGAAAATGCCGGTAATATACCTTAGACTTAAGCCCGGAACTTTTCCTTCAAAATTCCCTTTCCCATTTGTCACTTTATTTCACGTATTACCAGTGCCCACCGGCTGTGGTGTCGCATATAGTAAGAACGGCGTTTAAAACTATTAAAATAAACTTCCTTGATGTTGAGTATTTTGTTGATCATTTTCTACGATGTTATATAGAAATACTATTTATCAATTGGCAGAAACGTCCTTGATTAGCAAGAATTGCGAGGGATTCCGGAAGAACTAACGAGAACAGGATTGGATGCAGAGCGAGTTGGAGCTTATTTTGAACATTCCATTTTACCCAGTATACCTTAGATGAAGCGCCGGAAGTGTGCCACCCATTTGACTACTCAGAATCTATCCAAGACAGCTGTATTATACACATTTGTTTAGAATATCTCGGCACAGCTTGAATCCAGTGTCTGTGTGTTTATAACATCATCTGTTGAACAGGGAGCAGGCTGTAAACCTGAGAAAAACTACTCTGCTGTCATTGCTAAGGATCGAGCTCCGGACTACAAGGTCTGGCACATTCAGTCGATCTTCAAATTCCTAAGTGACTTGGTTTTTAAGAACTTCTCATGTAGTCCACGACCTTGAAATATATATATATATATATATATATATATATATATATATATATATATATATATATATATGCTTTGAAGTAAAAAACATAATAAACACATTCTAAATATGCAATATTGTATGCAAAAGCCTTCAGCGTGGACCAGGTAACAGAGTTGACAAATTATGCAAAATTACGGGTTAGCTTTTTATACTTCTGGAGACAAATGAATTTAGTATAAGATGTCTTTTAAATCAGCATTCAAATACAACCTTCATAAGGCTTTTCTGACTCCATTTGGTCCGTTTGAAAATATATCAGTACTCCAAAACTGGTCGTGCTGTTTCATGTGGCTCTCTTGATACATTTAACAGCATTTTTATGTCTGTTCTTACAAAACAACAATAAAGTGCTTATGTAACATCATATTAATGGATACGGAATGAGTAAAAACTATACTTGCATTGTATATTCCTATAGCAGAATGGTTCAGCAGTACAGACCTGTTTGCCCCAGTCTGCAAATCTCCATATCTGAACAGGAACTATAGGTACATTATGAAGCAGATGTGTAGCACCTGTATAAAATGTGTATAAACGGCACTTTATTATGTAAATAATTAAATTAAAAATAAATCCTCTTCAACATAAAGCTAAAACTGAGCGCAAATCATAAGCACAGACCACTGCATCTCATAGTATTCAGATGTTGCCACGGGGAAGAAACATCATCGAACACAGATTTGGATACAGTCATCGCTACCAGTGAAAGGAATAAAGCTCCTTGAAGTCTGCATCTGTCTGAAACAGTACCAGACAGATAAAGCTTACATCATCCTACGTAATGAAGAAATGTGATGGTCACCATCTTCCCCGGAGTGAACATGATGAAAGGTGTAACGGCCTGGGGCAGAACAAGATATAACCGTGTAACGAATGGACGTCTTCTCTTATACTGTGGCACCCGGCACAAAAAGAACGAGTATTTGATTGCACCTAAATCACTGCTAGTAACTAAGTATGCACAGAATGCCGCTTGACTAACTGTATTTTGTGAAAGAATTTAGAAAATAGTAAGGAAAAATGGTCTTAGTCACCTGTCCACTTGAACAATGTTATCATTTTGAAATTGCCTTAGAACGCCCGAAGCCATTAGCCCAGAAACTCGTAGATTCCTCAGTAGTGTTTCCGAGTATAGGCTCACGTCATGAGGCAGTATTATACAAACTTTCTCGGCAACGTGCTGTGTTAAAAGCTCTACATAACAACCACAAGCTACCCATAAAGTGTCGTAAACGTTCATAACGAGAATGTACACCACTAGTAGCGAATAGCTGACAAGGGAAGGTCATGGCAATTGTCATAGAGAATATGACAAAGCTATAACCTCTGTGTCAAGTTTCGGCTGCTGTGCTGCAACTGTATTGACAGGAGGGGGAGGAATAGGTGTGCTCTGAGCAACCTGCCTCCATCACTGTACATACTGCATTCACCATGCCGTCATTGCTAACTTACATATCTGTGTGGTCGAGTAAACAAACTCTGTCGTAGAGTGTTTCATG
>CM060964.1:14015410-14022910 GCA_030765045.1 Tenodera sinensis | reverse complement strand
GTGACTGCAAGTGGAAAAGAGTGACTGCAAGTGAAAAGGAATGACTGCAAGTGGAAAAGAGTGACTACAAGTGGAAAAGAGTGACTGCAAGTGGAAAGAAGTGACTGCAAGTGGAAAAGAGTGACTGCAAGTGAAAAGGAATGACTGCAAGTGGAAAAGAGTGACTGCAAGTGAAAAGGAGTGACTGCAAGTGGAATGACTGCAAGTGGAAAGGAGTGACTACAAGTGGAAAGGAGTGACTGCAAGTGGAAAGGAGTGACTACAAGTGGAAAGGAGTGACTGCAAGTGGAAAGGAGTGACTACAAGTGGAAAGGAGTGACTACAAGTGGAAAGGAGTGACTACAAGTGGAAAGGAGTGACTACAAGTGGAAAGGAGTGACTGCAAGTGGAAAGGTGAGAGCAAGTGGAAAGGAGTGACTGCAAGTGGAAAGGAGTGACTGCAAGTGGAAAGGTGAGAGCAACTGGACGGCAGTAACGGAAAATAGGAAGTAGGAGGGAGAGACAGAGAGTTGTATGGAGTGACAATACACACCAGTGAGTGACTGTAAGTGGAAAGGTGAGAGCAACTGGACGGCAGTAACGGAAAATAGGAAGTAGGAGGGAGTGACAGAGAGTTGTATGGAGTGACAATACACACCAGTGAGTGACTGTAAGTGGAAAGGTGAGAGCAACTGGACGGCAGTAACGGAAAATAGGAAGTAGGAGGGAGAGACAGAGAGTTGTATGGAGTGACAATACACACCAGTGAGTGACTGCAAGTGGAAAGGAGTGACTGCAAGTGGAAAGGAGTGACTGCAAGTGGAAAGGAGTGACTGCAAGTGGAAAGGAGTGACTGCAAGTGGAAAGGAGTGACTGCAAGTGGAAAGGAGTGACTGCAAGTGGAAAGGAGTGACTGCAAGTGGAAAGGTGAGAGCAACTGGACGGCAGTAACGGAAAATAGGAAGACGTAGGAGGGAGTGACAGAGAGTTGCATGGAGTGACAATACACACCAGTGAGTGACTGAAGTGGGAGCGAATAAAGTAAATGGCAGGGAGCGACTGCTGCAAGTTGGAGGTAGTATCAGCAAACAAGAGAAACTGATAGTACATTCGCAGGAACGATAGCAACTAGTTTGGCCGACGCCCTCAGAAGGCAGGGATGAAGTGAGGGAAACGCAACGTGTCACAGGGCCGCAGAAACGCGCGGAAGTCCCTCACGAGTGCTGAGATCTCTTCATCCTGGCGCCAGGCCCCGCTGGTGTCGCACAAGCGTAGGACAGCGGCGACCCAACGCCTCCAAGCCTTAGCATCCGCGCCATATGTCCGGCACCGCCTAACACCATGTGCCTGAAAGCACACCTCAAGGATGATAAGGAAATGATGGAATGTAAACGTAGTAGGAAATTTAGCACTCCAGCATTCGCCTAAGTGACAAGGGGAAACGCGGTCGCAGAGGATCGAACCCGGCACCTCCCGAATGCGAGTCGCACGCGTTACCGTGCCACCATCTCGCTCGGTGGGTTAAACCCTACTAAAACATTGTGAAAAATGTGTAATACATGTTTGTGAATCTCGGGAAGGAAAAACAACCAGTTTCTCTCGTATTTAATAACTTGTCATTTATTCTGTGGAACTGCTTCCTACACTAGTGTTCTTGTTTCTATCTTGTGTAAAGCAGTTTTCAACTTTACTGTTTATTGCTCTCAGATTTAGACGTGACATTGAGGCACAATTCCTCCTTGCCGTTTGCTTTATCTATTGTTCATTTCCGTTGTTAAATCTTGAACACTGTATTGCAGGTTGCCCCAGTATTCTTCTAGCACTTTCACTACGAAGCGGATCTTTTTATTTTCTTTTTTCCTTTTCTTAGAGCAAATAGTCGCATCACGATGGCGTGTAATTTATTACTAAAGAGCAGTAATAAAAACAAAAAGCTTACTCTCTAAATGTGGGTTAAGTACTTGCCAACCATATAAATAAACTAACAAACTAACCTAAATCCAAATAGCGGGTTAGATATAAAAGCTGCTAGTTTACGCTTTTTCTTTCATCTTTTGCTTGGCTAATAAAGAAAGAGACTGGTTTGAACACAGTTAGGCATGCTACCAAAATGATGCAAAGCAAGAAGAGGATCGTAACTGCAGATTTCCGCGTAACAAGCGAAAGCTTTACTGCGGCCTAATTTATTTGCAAGAAAATTGCTCTGCATCTCGCCTTGGGATCCAGACCTGAAATTACAGCCAGGAATAAATAACAGTGTACGAGGAATTCGTCTAGAATGGGTGACTAAGGAAGCCGCTGGCAGGCACTCGCCAGCACCGGATACGGCCAAGGCAAACTACGGAAAATCCTTGTTCGAGTGTCAAGGCCCATTCTAGGCTCGAGTCCACGCCCTTCAAGTTTATAAACAGAATTTCTGTAGTAAACGTTTTGCTACAGTTACCTTGCTGTATGCATATACCTTTGTAAAATATTCAGACAGATATTGACGAATCCTTACAGTTTTTAGTAAAGTATAGCAATAATTAATGTGTCATTAAATTTAAAAAAATAAATCTGGTGAGTTGCACTCATATGACTTTCTCTACTCTTGTACTAACCATTCTTACAAACTCTTATTCCTATATATTCTTCATGTTAATACAGATAAACATTTTTCATAAATTATTGCTTATTTTCTTGTAGGTACAAGGAGAATATGGCAATACAGCAGGCTTTGAACGATAGTCAAATCTTTTAAAGCTTTCAAATTCTGTTCTCTTCACGCGGTTAACCTAAAGTGATGAATAACGATGTGCCATCTGGCAGAAGTATCATTGCTCCAAAACTCACACAAATAACAAGGAATATCTCGGAAATAATTCACTCTAAAAAAAAGTATTCAGTTATAAATTGTGTGTTTTAGCAATATCTACATTTTTTTGTACAGTAAGATCTGGTATGTATCTTACTGTTTACCAGTTATGCAAAAATCATCCAGAGTAAATAGGACTTTATGGGCTATAGCCAGAGAATTTAAGATATACATTTCATTTGTAATAAAAATATCTCAGACATGGAATTTTAATCCCAATTGTTAGAGCCATTTTCAAGAAAATCAAAATTTTCAAAAAATTTTCCATGTAAAGTGTAGTTTAGGGTGGAGCAATTTTCTTCAAAATCTTCGCCTCGCATCCATAAAAATGTCAAACCTTTTATTAAATGATTTATTGATCGGTCAGCGTATGTGCGCTCTACAGACCATTGTTGAAATACACATAACAATAAATAAAATATAACAGATAACATTGAAATGAGGTAAACCCCATTGGGCCCCTCACTGACAGTATTAGTTGAAATTCAATGAGATCTTGCTGTGATAACTGGTCCAGTGGTAGACGACTCTTGATGCGTGTTGGAAAGTTGGATTTTCTGCCAAGAGAGTAATGAATAGACCCAGGAACGTTCTTTAGATTGCTGTAAAACTGTTCGGCTTGTGAAGAAATTGACTGTTGAATGGCACTGATTCCAGTTTCTCTGTGCAGTTCATTGTTTCTGACAAACCATGGCGCATTAGTTGAGATACTTAAAATTTTGTTTTGAAATGCTTGGATGCCTTTAATTTCTGTAGCACTGGCTCCTCCCTAAATTGGACAGCTAAATAGTAAAAGTGGTCTTAAAAGAGTTGTGTAGAGTAGCATGCAGTTTTTTAACTTAAGCGAAGATCTTTTGTTGAGAAGTGGATAAAGTTTTGTCAGTCTTATTTGGGCAAGTTTGAGTTTGTTACTTATATGTGGCTTCCATGTAAGTTTTCTATCAAACAGTACACCGTTTCTCTGTCACTTTTCCAGGATATAGAATTTGTTGCTACCGTTACTGATGGTGGATATTCCGGTCCACATAATGTAAACACCATTGCTTCACATTTGTTATGGTTGAGAGAAATGCGCCAGTTGTCAAGCCAGGGTATGATTAAGTTTAAGTAAATTACGATGGGTTGCACAGATGGCAGTATCATCGGCATACATTGATATTTGAGCTGTGGGTGTTGTAGGTATGTCAGAAGTGAACAAGTTGAACAGAATTAGTCCCAATATTGAACCTTGTGGAACACCTGTTGTTACAGGTCCGGTAGAAGAATGGCTGTTACCTATTCAAACTGAAAAGGTACGGTATGACAGAAAGGAGGATATTATTTTGTAAAGGTAGTCTGGAGTGCCATAGAGAAACAGTTTGTATAGTAGACCCTGATGCCAAACTCTGTCAAATGGCTGAGTGAAGTCAAGGAATGCGACAGCAGTGTGTTCTTTCTTCTCGAAACCTTGTGTTATTTGCTCTGTAATTTGGAGAATTTGATGAGTGGTTGAATGTTTGCGACGGAAACCAAATTGAAAGGGAGGTAATAGTGATACTTGTTCTAGAAATTTTCCTAGACGTTTCAGTATAATCTTTTCGTACACCTTGGACAGAGTTGGCAGCAGACTTATGGGACGATAATTTGTTGGATTGGAAGGGCATTTTCCAGGTTTATGAATAACAATAACCATGCCGTGTTTCCAGATTCTTGGGAAATAACCCATTAGCATAAAACTGTTGAACAACGAAGCTAGGATAGCAAGTGCTTTGCGACTCAAGTGCTTTAATACAAAGTTTGGTATGAGATCATGCCTAGGTGATTTTCTTGCGGGAAGTTGCTGGATGATAAAAAGAATTTCTGTGGGTGAAGTGAAGTCAATGGGTAGTGGTACTGTGGCGTAAGAACCAGTAAACTGTTCAATTTCGTGGTTGAATTCTACGTTGCTTCCTGGATTAGATCTAAACGTGTATTGTAGAGTGTCTGCAAATAGTGCGCTTTTCTCACAGTCGGAGATGTAGTGTTTTCCATCTTGCTCTAGGGGTGGAATAATCGTCGGCTCTTTTAATACTCTTTTCGTCTCTTTCCACAATGATGAGTCTTCCGGTGAGATACTGGAGAGATGCCGTTGGTAAGTTGAATACCGATATTCATCCATTCGTTTCTTCACTTCTCTTGTGAGTTGGTTCAAGCGATGAAGTTGCCAAAGTCAACGAGTTTTGTGCTTTTCTTTCAGGAGGTTTCTGATCCTTGGAGGCAAATTTCCATGGTAAGATTTTCTGAGTTGATGAGGCCTCGTTGGAGCTGTGGCTTTGTCTATAGAGGAAGTTACGGATTTTGTGAAGCTGAGAATTGCTGCATCGGCATCACTGGGAGTTTTAAAATTTTGTGTAATTCTTAACCCGTCATCCATTACGTGCTAGAAAGTCTCCCAGTTTATGAAACCTTTGTTGAGTTTCCTAGTGTGTTGCGGTTGTAGAATCGGAATGTCATCGAACGAAATTAAGACTGGGCAGTGATCCGAGTTCATTTCAGGCAGAACGGCCTTAGTGGGAGTGCTTGATATATTTTTGTAGAGTACAATGTCTAGTATATCTGGTGTTGCATTTGGTCTATAGAATGTGGGATCTGACGGAGCTGCAATGTTAACTGCGTTGTGATCAGCTGCAGTAAATAAACGTCTTCCATTTGGAGTTGTTACACGGCATCCCCATGTTTGGTGCTTGCTATTTAGATCTCCTGCTAGGAAAGTCGGTGCTGTGTCAGAAAATATGGTATTAATATCCTGGTTATTTAGATTGGGCCCTGGTGGTTTGTATGCAGAAATTACTGTGCTTTTAGAAGTATTGCGTGTGAATATTTGAATTGCGCAGGCTTTGATGCTGGTTAATTGAGATAATGAAACTGAGTGGTGAGGTAAATGTCAAACTTAACTACCAAGTTTGGTTTTCAACCGACTTTTCGATTTTTAATTATACTGTCCACAGATTGACACACACACATATGCGTCTATCAGCATATGGGCAGCACAACTTAAAAACGAAAAGTCGGTTAAAAACCAAAGTTGGTATTTAAGTTTAATGTCTTTCTAGTATAAGACACGAAGATTTTGAAGAAAATTGCTCCACCTTAAATTACCCTTTATATGGAAAATTTTTCGAAAATTTTTATTGTCATGAAAATGGCGCTAACGATTTTGATTAAAACACCATGTTTGAGACATTTTTATGACAAATGAAATGTTCATGCACTCCTGTTTACTTTGGATGACCTTTACATAACTGGTAAACCATAAGAGATAGACCAAATCTTAATATACAAAACGTAGATCTTGCTAAAACACACAATTTATGTCTAAATAATTTTTTGTAGAGTGAACCATTTCGGAGATGTTCCTTGTTATTTGTGTGAGTTTTGGAAAACATTTCCGTCAAATGGAATATCGCTATTCATTTTTATACGTTAACCGTGCAAAGAAAACAGAATCTCAAAGCTGATTTGACTATCGCTCAAAGCCTACTGTAGTCTCCTTAACCTACAAAGAAATAAGCAATAAGGTAGTTTGTGCAAATGTTTATCTCAACTAATACGAAGAAGATAGAGGAATAAGGGTTTTTAAGAATGGTTAGTACAAGAGTAGAGAAAGTCATGTGAGAGCAACACATCATTTTTTCTCCCCATTTTTACTTTGTAAAAGTTGTTCTATGAATGAAATTTTCTGATTTAAATGATCCAGTTTCTTAGGAACTATTGAAGATAGCTAAATTAAATTTTGATATGACCAACTACGTAATCCTATTAGTGATTTGCTTTGGTGTTAAAAGTTGTTTAGTTATTGGTATTGTAAAAATATTTGTTGATGCGTTTAATAAAACGATGTGTAATCAATAGGGCTAGGAAGTTCATGCATTTGCATGTTTTTTTCATAGGGGTTAAAAATGTATGCTTTTACGTTATGTGCACGAATTATGGAATTTTCAGTTATTTGGACATGTTTTTATGGTGCATATAACTGCACATTTTCTTGGTTTTGATAAATGCATATTATTTCAATATTATAGCCCCTATATTGCATATTTTAATGATTTTTATGGTTCTTTATTATTTTTTTCCATCTGGATAATAGTTTTCATATTGGTAGTGTTGCACATGATGATGCAATTCGTTAGGTGACGAGAACTAATTTTGAGTCATGTTCTCATGCAGTGAATCCCGTTTTCACCCTTTCATTATATAATATGTATGTGCGTAGAGAATAATCAGTGCGTTATCTGAGAGGTTTATATTAACAAAGATAAAGTGCAGGTCAACGTTTTGAGCAGCACGATTATAGCAACGCTGGCCTGCCCACCAGCAGTTGTATCGTGGTCTTCAAACGTAACAGTATTGTGAATCCATATTTCTGTGTTTTTTAGGGCATGAACTTCCTAGCCCTAGTAATGAAAAACACAGACCTTATTTTCCTTAATAAACCACAATAGAACAGTGAACCTACAAGGAATGTATGTATTATATTCTCATATAATGATTCATGAAATTAGTAAATGTATCATTGGCGGGATGGGGCTTTTAATCTGCTCTTATGGCTTGCACAAGTTTTCCCCCTTAAGTATATTTAATGTTTTAATATTTATTGGTTCAACCATTAGGTACATTAGTACAATAGTCGTGGTCAAAGTAATATACAG
>CM060964.1:12942910-13285410 GCA_030765045.1 Tenodera sinensis | reverse complement strand
CACTCACTCACTCACTCACTCACTCACTCACACACCCACTCACACTCACTCACTCACACTCACTCACTCACTCACTCACTCACACACTCACTCACTCACTCACTCACTCACTCACACACCCACTCACACTCACTCACTCACTCACTGACTCACTCACACACTCACTCACTCACTCACTCACTCACACACCCACTCACACTCACTCACTCACACTCACTCACTCACTCACTCACTCAATCACTCACTCACTCACTCACACTCACTCACTCACTCACTCACTCACTCACTCACTCACACACTCACTCACTCACTCACACACTCACTCACACTCACTCACACACTCACTCACTCACTCACTCACACACTCACTCACTCACTCACTCACACACTCACTCACTCACTCACTCACTCACTCACTCACACACTCACTCACTCACTCACTCACTCACTCACTCACTCACACACTCACTAACTCACACACTCACACACTCACTCACTCACTCACACACTCACTCACTCACTCACTCACTCACTCACACACTCACTCACTCACTCACTCACTCACTCACTCACACACTCACTCACTCACTCACACACTCACTCACTCACTCACACACTCACACACTCACTCACTCACACACTCACTCACTCCCTCACTCACTCACTCACACACTCACTCACTCACTCACTCACTCACTCACACACTCACTCACTCACTCACTCACACTCACTCACACTCACTCACTCACTCACTCACACACTCACACACTCACTCACTCACACACTCACTCACTCACTCACTCACTCACTCACACACTCACTCACTCACTCACTCACTCACACACTCACTCACACTCACTCACACACTCACTCACTCACTCACTCACTCACACACTCACTCACTCACTCACACACTCACTCACTCACTCACTCACTCACTCACTCACACACTCACTCACTCACTCACTCACTCACTCACTCACTCACACACTCACTAACTCACACACTCACACACTCACTCACTCACTCACACACTCACTCACTCACTCACTCACTCACACACTCACTCACTCACTCACTCACTCACTCACTCACACACTCACTCACTCACTCACACACTCACTCACTCACTCACACACTCACACACTCACTCACTCACACACTCACTCACTCACTCACTCACTCACTCACTCACTCACACACTCACTCACTCACTCACTCACTCACTCACTCACTCACACACTCACTCACTCACTCACACTCACTCACACTCACTCACTCACTCACTCACACACTCACACACTCACTCACTCACACACTCACTCACTCACTCACTCACTCACTCACTCACTCACACACTCACTCACTCACTCACTCACACACTCACTCACTCACTCACTCACACTCACTCACACTCACTCACTCACTCACTCACTCACTCACTCACTCACACACTCACACACTCACTCACTCACACACTCACTCACTCACTCACTCACTCACTCACTCACACACTCACTCACTCACTCACTCACTCACACACTCACTCACTCACTCACTCACTCACACACTCACTCACTCACTCACTCACTCACACTCACTCACACTCACTCACTCACTCACACACTCACACACTCACTCACTCACACACTCACTCACTCACTCACTCACTCATACTCACTCTCTCACTGTTATCACTCGGTTCTACAGTCCCCAAACAAATTAGGTGAAACAGAGGAAACGATAGGGGCGATGTTGGTAATTTGTGGAATTTACTTGGGCTTCACATTATTACACCATTATTGGTAATTGTAACCTTGTACGAGGGACCCTCTAACTTACTTACTTTTTTCTTTCGTAATTTGCACTTAAAATGATGATGATGATGATGATGATGATGATGATGATGATGATGATGATACCTATGTAGCTTTTAGTGAGTGAGTGAGTGAGTGTGTCGGGTTTAAGGGCCCGTCGTGTAGCTTTTAGTGGATGTTGTAATTTATCCTCCGCTGAAATGAAATGTTTTACAAGAACTTTCGGGTATTAAGAAACTTTCTGCAGTTGACGCAGGGCTACGTTCCAATTTGTTATTTGTTTGATATCCTATATATTTCAGGTTCTCTAGAGTCTAGTGGACAGTGATGTTTGTATTAAAACACATATGATGTACTTCTCTATTGTTTGGGTTACCTTTTGAGAAATTCACTCGAAATGTGTTCTGGAAATAGATTGTTAACATTAAGTTATCATGCACCACACCTTCAGTTTGAGAACAGAGTGCTAATTTTATCTTATCGAATGACGCGATGCAGTTATCGCAAGATGAGTTGAAGAAGGTCTTTGTGTGCTAGCAAATACAGATGCTCCATGTGTGTGTTCAGCAAGATGCATTGTTTAGTTCCAAACGTATAACGAAAACCTTGGTTCCAACCGTAACAGAGCAAAATGATCCCCAAAGCTTAAAACATGCTCAAAATGTGTGCAGAAGAATTATCTATAACGTGTCCCAAAATTAGGCCGACAAACTTTGGGAGCTGGTGGATCACGTTATTTTAAACACTTTTTGTTAAGGAAAGTTTGTTGCTGCGGTGCTTCGTTTAAGCACTAGACGAGTTAATGTCATAGATTACTGCCTCCCACTAGTTTAAGTATTTACGGCAAAATCAACAATGGAAATTAGTATTGTATTAATCATTTTCTTGTAGAGTTTAACGCCTGCTTTTACTACATACGGCACCGCAGACGGTGACACTGATGATATATGTAATGAAGATGGAGCACCGGTGGAATGAGATGGCGGGGGAAACCGGAGAACCCGGAGGAAAACCCTCCAGCGCCGCTTCGTCCACCACAAATCCCACTTGCAATTGCCTAGGATAGAACCCGGGCCGCTGTGGTGGGAAACGAATGGTCTAACCACTCGACTACGGCGCGGTCCGCATTTATCTTAGTAAGGCATACAATCTTAATCCATGAAACAAACACAGAGCACATAAACAAAACACAAACATCTCATTGTTTACACTTAATCACAGTTTTTCTATTCAAAATTAGACCGACAACCTTTTAAACCAGAGAAATGGCTGGTATCTTTGCGAGAGTACGGCAGAATAGGGCATGTCGATGCACTCTTTGTGTTAATCGCAATGGGCGTGCGTTCCAACATTTACTTTGAATAGTAAAGCTGTAATTAACTGTAAACAATGAGATGTCTGTGTTTTGTTTATGTGTTCTGTGTTTGTTTCTAGGATTAAGATTGTGTGCCTTACTAAGATAAATACAATACTAATTTCCATTGTTGATTTTGCTGTAAATACTTAAACTGGGTGGGAGCAGTAATCTATGACATTAACTCGTCTAGCGCTTAACTTTGCTTAACAAAAAGTGTTTAAAATAATGTTATTCTCCAGCTCCCAAAGTTTGTTGGTCTAATTTTGGGACACTCTGTATATTGCTTCGCAATTTTGTCATCCACTACTTCTCCAGAGAATATGGCCAAATCCACATTTTACAACAAAAGTAGGAATTCTAATACATTATTCTAGTCAAGTAGTCTGCAAATAACTCACTGCTTGTTCACTACCTCAAAGTTTTTCAACAGTGAAAACTCAGGTACAAACCTGAAACGCAAAACCTGTGCACCATAAATGCGTTCCTGAATCGGCAACCATTCCACAAATCTGTCCTTCAATTTTGTTAAGTACACTCTCCACTTTTAACTTATTTTTTGTAAAATGCACAATGAACACTTTGATAACTTGCACTTGTAACATTGAAGTGTAAGGCTTGAAATTAAAGTCCACTGATCTGCATTCTTCTGAAGTTGAACTCCTTTCTGAAGCAGTATTTGCCTTGCTCAACTTAAGCATTATCCTAAGCCTTCACAAAGTGTAAGGCGAGGCAAAACATTCCCTAAAGAACAGTTTTGTATTAAAAAGTTTAAATAAAGCTTTTGGTTGAGAAAACTAGATTTTAAAGTATGATATTAAAACCAAATTCTCCATTAAGAGCTGCACTGGGAAGACACTTTTAGTGTCAACTGATACCAAAAACAGCCACTGAGATTCACTTTGTTGTTCCTGGATGCTTTTAAAGCCTTTATTCACCAATGGCTTTGTATATATGCGCTTGTGTAGAAGGGCACACATGTTGTAGAAGAAGAAAACATCTTTTTCTCAGCACAATAGCAGTAGTACCTTCGATTATGTCCATGGCCTAACCTGAATAAAACCTTAGAAAGAAGCCTTTCAGTTCTTAAGTGAACTTTCTGTCTTAGATTCGTGTGATGTTTTAGGCAATAGTACAGAAGCTGTGACAGAGAAAAGTGTAGGTAAGGTTGGGGCAAAGGCACGTGGGGTCAGAGAGACCCTTGCCAAGCAAATTTGCTGTAGTTTTCTTACCAATGTTGGCATAACGGTGATTTGAGAATCCGTGTGTACACTAGAGTTGTGTCAACATATTGTGAAAAGGATCTCTGATTTTCTGAAAGCAACTGCGCAACACAGCAACAGGAAAAAAGTACACGCAAGAACCACATGACATATAATTACCTGAACTGTAAGATTTCATCCGTTGCACATAAAGTTTAGTGGAAAACCAAGGCATGAAAGAATGTTCTAGATATACGCATGGCAACATTGGCTATCGGTGACGAAGTTTACTAGAGTAAATGTCTCTAGTGTCTGTGATCTAGTTGTTTTCTGCTTGAATGCACAGCGGAGCAGATGGACACGGCTCGGGTGGGGCAAAAGGGCAGCGCACTTTTCGTCTCGCAATCAATTTAATACGCTTTTAAGACATTTATAGATCTGAATCGTATCTAAATAATGATTTGCATCATATTTATAGGATTAAATTCAGTTTCGTGTTCATTTTCGCATGAAAATAGAGAACCTGGTGTTGGAAAATAAATTGTTATCTCAGAATCATTCTCTCTTGGAGAATCTTCAGGAGGTAGCCCAAAATAATGGAAAAACCACACAAGAAAGCCAAACTTAAGTTTTACACCCCAAGAATAGCTGAAGTTCGCCTCCAACAACTTTCCTGGATATTAAAAGTATACAAGGAATCAAATGGAAAGTCAGAAAATATGATTTTATAACAAGCCAACAATTTTTAATTTATCCAAAAGCTAAGAAAACCGCCCGCGCTGAAAAGGAAAAGGCAGCAGCACACAGCGAAAGCCCGAAAATTTGGAATAAACTTGGCGATGAGAAAGAGAATGTCTACATTGATGTCGACTCGCCGCTCCTACTGTGCCCTCCTACGCAGAATGCTGCTTTCTGGTCTCCTGCTCCGGCTGCTCTGGCATGTGACTTTAATCTCAGGGTATGCGTGGATGTTTACGAATAAAACCAGAACTTCGTTGAAACACTTTTATTCTCACCAAAATAAGAAAGCGCGAGATTTGCCGATCGTTATTAAATTAGTTGAGTCGTTACCGTGTCTTTACTAAGACAGAAGATTGTTAATATTAACTATAATGTGTCCTCACACTTGAGGATCCGGAATACAAGTCCCGTAGCTGAGATGCTCGCTGGGCGGCACGTGTACTGCCCCGTCGGATTCTGGATGGCCACTCTAAACGACCCTTTCTCTCCGGGTTCTCGCAGGCAAGTCCCTGTGCGTTATGACGTTCTCTATACCTTTCACTTCCTAATTAACAACAGGGTTTCGAAGAAACGACCATCCCTTGTTTTCCGGCTCACACCTGCGCTGAGCGATTTCCAGGAAAACCGGTATACCTATGTATCAGGCTGACTACCTGGAATTTACCACTAATGAATGACTTGCCTGCAACAGTACGTCCCTTCCTGCAATTTTAACCGTGACTAATCCTTGCCAACTCTGTAGCTTTATATATGTAATGACTTTAACATTTCCTGATTATTTAATTCTGCCATGGGACGCAGTATTATGTCCGTAATTATGGCGTTCACAATTTCGGCTTCAACATGGAATCCCAACAGTGTTACAAGGAAGGGGAGAACTACGCGCAACGCAAACTGCTACCGTGTTATGTGTATAGAGACTGACAATTATCCATATTTGTGTGTCCTTATTGCATTAGTAATGACAGTGACTAAAATGTTAGTGTCAGTGTGCCCTAGCAGAACGGACAAACCGACATTGTAACATATTTCAACTAATTATTTTTTGTCTATTTTTGTATCTTTTTTCAGAAGAATAAGTTTTCGATTTGTTTAAATGAATGTTCAGTGCTTTTGTTAAAAACAATCTGTGGTTCTACAGTAATTAGTATGGCATTGATTTTGAAAACTGCCCTTAGTCTGTCCGTTTGCCTCACCCTTACCCCACACTTATACATTAGTGTAAAGTAGACGGTCTCAACCTACAATTCTGGAGCCCTAAGGGCCCATTTGCACTTCCCAGAAAGTACGTGGCAGTTGTAGGAGAACGAAATAAATGAATTGAACTAAAAAATAATATGACGGAATGTGAAATCGGAAAGAATGAAAATAAGCAAACAGAATTTGCCAAGCTAAATTTATTGTCTCCTCTAACAGAAGACACTTAGCCATTGTACTATCCTTCAGTTCGTGCCTTGATAACGGAAGCAGCCGACAGCGTTTCTAGACGAACAGTGGAAGTAAGGGAGTGACTTAAGGGGTTGAAGGGACAGAGCACGTCAGTAGCTGCTGTTGTTACTTGGTGACGAAGAGAACTGCCCACCTACTTCCGGCTACGTCAATTTGCTCTCAATATATGTGGTCACATCTTTAGCTCCAAATTATCGCAGTGTGAGGCAATCATAGTACGAGGGTTAGCCAAGAGCATCCCTGGTTAATAAACATTTCGAATATTTAACGCACGAATTTCAATTGAACCGAATATAATAGTTAGTTGGACCGGGGTTGTTGTTCCTCCGCCTATCGCATAGCGTCTGTTTGAGTAAACTTTTACATATGGTCAAGTTATATGTAGCGATACCTGAGGTATGATAAGATTCTGCCATAGGAATTGAATGTAGGAAGTGCTTCACGAGTCTGAAAGTTCAGATGTCCTGGTCTAATATATAGAATAATCAAATAGAGTTACCTGTATTCGGGAATCCTCGTAAGGATAGAATGCAAACAAGCTTTTTAAGAGCTGGTCCTGAGGTCCACCATTCTCTTTTCCTTGTTTCCTTCAAATCTGTTGA
Source organism: Tenodera sinensis (assembly GCA_030765045.1). Classification (NCBI taxonomy): domain Eukaryota; kingdom Metazoa; phylum Arthropoda; class Insecta; order Mantodea; family Mantidae; genus Tenodera; species Tenodera sinensis. Next base: position 13,278,245 of record CM060964.1, on the reverse strand, counting down.
TAAATTACTAGCTTTGCTGAATATTTGAAATGGCTTGCGTTAAATGTAGGATGGGACAGACAATTTATTGGCTTGTTTGTGCCAGTCTTTCTTAACATGGGAACACGCAAATTTGTTATAATCATGTCTGGTTATGTGGCACTCATTTCAGCCATGCCACTCACCGTTTCTGGAGACTTGAGCTGTTATTTGTGAAGACGTTCAACAACATAAGCACTAGGCAAGTGTTACTGTGTTACTGTGGTGTGGTTCATAAGGAGAAGAGGTGGTCGATGTTCCACTCAAGCGATTTATCTACACAGGTCTCTAGGCATCACCATTTATATTTCCACTTTACACCAACACAGAGGTCACACTTCTGGTTAAAGAAAGGATTCTCGCCCATGTTTACTCTGTAGTTTGACGTACTCGTCTTATCTCAAGTAAATTTCACACATTTGAACCTCAGGTGTACTAATTTGGTACGTCCGGAAGGAGCTCACGTTTAATGTTATCTTTTAAGTAAATTTGCTTTAGTTCCTCCGTTTTGATAAAATTCTTACACTTAGTGGTACACTAACTTGACGATTCACTTCCTCCAGCAGTTCACTTTCTTACATTTGCACTATTTCTAGAATAACAAGAGTTTGTTATCTTCGCTTTTGTATACATAGTGATCGTCCAGACAGATTGCATCACAAAATGAACTGGACGTTTCAGGAACGTATAAGACAAAACACAGTGCGAGTGATGGTTCTAGTTAGACGCGCCTATAGCTAGACCAAGCAAGGGCACGAGAGGAGAGATAGCGGTTGAACTTGCCTTACCCACCTCACATTCTCTTGCAGAGTGACAAAGGTTGTTTGGATACAACACGTGCAGTGGTGGCTTCGTTCCATCTGGACGGTAGTAATAACTTCTACGCTTTTATTAACTGTTTTGTTTATATTACACATATTTTGCATGCAATAATTATTACAGCCACCTGCTGTAGTTAGGCAAATTACATCATCTTCAAGTTTATAACCTTCCTTTATCTTCTGCACGTAATATCCTTACACTGCCTTATGATTAACATACTAAATTGTCTCTCTTTCACAATAAATAAAGCAGTAAAGTTACATTGCTATTTAGCCTTAAAATATTTTAAAACTGTTTTATCGACATAATAAATTCTTTGGTTTTAAACTTAATGTTATGTTGAAACTTTGAAACACGAAATACAATGGTTTATATTAAACAAACTAATATGAAACTAAACCACTAAAAACTGAAACCATATCGTCCCTTGTATATGTTTACAAATACGAGTATTCAGAAAGTACCTTTTGAAATTGTAAATAAATACCTGCAAAATCACTAACGTTTGATTTATGCTTCTGATCAAAGTGGCGTTTGATATTGTAACACTTCATATTTGCAAATTTAAATCCGCATATTAAACAGCAAACCTTCCTGTTTTTGTAACTTACAACGAATTGCCTCTACCTCTCTTCATGAAAGAGCCATACTCGCCACTGAATGAGGCGTGTCGGAACCTGTTAGGGGAGGGACGGCAGATGGAGTGGCACAGTTGAGCCGATTTTGCCCATGCCTGAGCCAGACTCTTCTCCACATTTAACTGGCATTTTGTTTGAAGTATACCTAAGCATGAACGGTTGTACCTATAGAATTACAGTTACCAGAAAACTGAATTAATATTTTATCCGTAGTTTTATTCCAGAATAACTATTTACGCAACCTGCTGCTGAAGTGGGATTTTTCATGAGTGGAAAAATTTTCATCACCAGGTAACTATTTATGGAAGATGTGTTCGCGACTTCATTTACAAATCAAAACAAAAATTCCCAATAAAAGTTTTTGCAAGTCAAGATAAAACTATATTGTGATATTTAAACTGACATCGAAATTATTAGCGGGTCAGACTTATCATGTTATATAGATATGATAAAACTTTCAATAAATATATCGTATGGTAAAATCAATGTCTAATGTAATGTACTTGGGTTCCAATCATTACCCAGGCCATGTAAGTTTAGTGGATAGTGTAGTTCACGTAATTAAAGTTCTAGTGAATTGAAACCATTAACTTAATGGCCAGAGTCACGCTGTTGCCGGATATATTGAGGAAATTCTGAAAATTGCAGAGGAAATGAACATAGTGACAGTCGCGTTTCAGAACGACTTGGTAGTTTGAAGTGTTGGAGGGAGTAATGCTTATAGGCTGGACTTAATCTAACAAAAGGGAATATACTGCTAAAATGTGAGTATTTTCTCTCGAGTCTTTCGTGCATTAATGAAGTGTTTTCTGTGATCAGCAGCTAGTAGCGCTTAAAGACCGCGCTTGAGTTATGCAGATTTATGGACAACTTCAGCTTAACATTTCTGCTACTAATGACTTCCACTTCGCCTCATTATTAAAGAATCAGATATTTTAAACCGTAAAGCATGGATACATCAGAAGCTAGAAGATAAACTTAATCACCATATGGAGTGATAAGATTCAAAAACACTTGACTTCTCCGCAAACCTGCAACTCACTACAAACATATCATTATTAGCCTGCGTTAAATTTACTGTCAACTTAACTGGTGTTGTTTATCCTCACTCCCGCCCATGGATAAGATCATCACTGGAGCAGCTGGCAGCAGACACGCTAGTGAACGAGATTGCAGTCGGCATTAAAGTTTAAGGCTCGTATTGAGAGAGAGAGAGTGAGTGAGTTGGGTTTAAGAGGCCGTCGACAACTAGGCCATTAGGGCCCGATTGAGAGAGAGAGAGAGAGAGAGAGAGAGAGAGAGAGAGAGAGAGAGAGAATAATATACACAACGTGTTTTAAACAAGAAGTACCTTTTTGGACACCGTATTAGTTGAAAAATTGGTACTTGTGACACTTGAACTGTTAAGTGATGCAACAGTCCAACGAGGTAGCCTGGCCTTGAATATATCAGTCCGCTCGCCGGCATGGCTCGCGGTGTGAAGTAGTTTGGCCCCGTCCGTCCTTTGTTGTGCGCCGAGGTCACAGTATTTTGGATTTATTTTAACGCATGGAAGTTATTGAAATTACTTATCCATTTTACTTATAAAATTATATATCTCATAAAATTGTATATCTTAACCGTCAGTTATTCCTGTATCAGTAGTTAGGCTCGTTTGCAAAATCATTTCATTCTTCCATTGTGTTCTCGAAAGAACGTGTCAATTTACGTGATATTATACGCACAAACAATATGTAATCTACACATATTTCAATGTTGTACTACACAACCAGAACTTGTATATGATCTACTACTCATCAAGAACCTTCACTAAATTTATACTTCAGCTCAATACTATTTATCTCGGCACCAACTGGATGTTTCGCAAGTTGATAATAGTGCATTCTAGATAGCATTGAGGGGGTCGAAGAACACTTATAGAATCTGAATCAGAAATTAATGATTTGATCAATATTTAGCAGAAAATCAAACTGGCTGTGCGCTTAAAAATGAGGTGCCATGTTTACCTTAAACAAGGGGAAGGGGGGAAGGGGGGAAGGGGGAAAGGGGCTTTTTGCAGAAATTCTAGCCGGTATTGCAGGGGGTGGAGGAGACGAACGTATTGCAACGCTGGCGGCACATAAAAGCAGGTTCAAGGTCACCCAGTTCTCACCACTACTTTGCTTGGCAACATGGTCGACGACCATGAGCGGCAGGAACAAGGGCCGGTTTTAGACGGTACGAGAAGCTTCGGGAAAACGTATTTTCAGAGAAATGGACGGGACTATATAAGCGAGTCGCATGGACAGACAAGCTAGTTTTAAGTGAGTGTGTTGGGCTAGTTAGTGTTGAGGGAGTTTTAGTAGTGTATAGTTAGAATTAGTTTAGTTAAACGTTGGACTTGTTTGTCGTGTATAGTGAGCAGTATTTGTGTGAAAGTTACCATAGAACAGAAGGTTGCAAGGTCACGATGGATTGTAAACTATGTTAACCATAAGGCAGAGAACTGTAGTTTGTATTACAGTTTTAGAAGAAATAAGGTGACATTTAAAGTAATTGGCGGGTCATTCAGATGTAATGTTTGGTTAATGTCGGTATTTAGTTGTATGTGCTGATCCAGCGTTACTTGTTCAGTAACGTAGCTATACTGAGAGTATATATTTTTATACTTTTGTTTGATAACGATCGGTAGAGTCATATCAGTGCTGCAAATGTGCCGAAATTTCGTGCAGCAGGAGTTCCTTTGCGTGCCAGTGACTACTACTGACTTGGGCTCTTGCTTTTAAGCACGTTACAAACTTTCGGTGTGGATACTGTGAAAGGAATGGCAAGGGTGATCCCTTACTATGGCCTCCGTTCATCATCTTTATGTGTGTGAGGCCCAAAGCTCGGTCATGTTCACAACATTTTAATGAAACAATACGATATGTGAGCAGGTAAAGCACCTACATTAAATACTGGTCTATAATAGTTCACTGTGTTAAGGTCATTTATCCTAACAATGTAATCCTTATGCAAAATTGAATGGAGGTATCTGGGAACTATTTTATAAAATGAAACTAATGTAAATAGATTTTAAGTCCGTAAGTCAATAAACGGTTTAAATTACATATGGTATATGTACCTAGACCGCCTCCGTAGCGCAGTTGGTAGCGCGCTTGCCTCTGGCGCGGAGGACCCGGATTCGATCCCCGGTACCAGCATGGGGATTTTATCCCCTCTGGGAGGTCTGGCACGGGGTGCACTCAGCCTCGTTAGGTCCCGGGGGGACCAATTTAGGAGCTACTTGATAGAGAAGTAGCGGCCCCAGGTCTAGAAGACCGCATAACCGGCCGGGAGGGCTCGGGGCGCTGACCACGTCCCACCCTCCAATACTGCATCTCACCAATGACGCCTGTAGTGGGCAGAGGTGGGGGACGCAGCGGCTGGGCGGTAGGCCTTGGCCCTTGTGGGCTGTCGCGCCGGGGTTAGTTAGTATATGTACCTGGTAAATTTAGATATAGGTATCAAAATTGATTTACATTTCTAACACGTGATAAAATAACATGTGATTTATAATATTTTGTAGTCATATATTCTGAAGCAAATTAATGAGGCACAATGTACGATCATGAAAAGTGACACATTGCAGCATTATACCCCTTTATATTTAGCGTTCTCGAAATACAGCACATTTAGACACTTGTGGTTTCCAAAAATATGACTTCCTTTGCATCTCTGTGTCTGCATATTTACTTTTGTTATAACCTTCATTGTATACGAGCTTATCTGAGGAAAGCTAAAGGCTGTGGGTACATGATATTGTAGTATACATAGGTATTCTATGTTGCATGGCCCCTGGCATGGCCAGATGGCAGTCCTGCTGTAAGTTCGCCCTAAGCAAGCATTTCATGCTAATACAAGGCAACAAAAATCGCAGCTTCCTGCGTGGAAATCGAAACAAATTTCGTGGAAACTGCTCTTTGCAAGTTGAGCCAAGCAGTGAACTTACATTTTGGGTAACACTGAGAACTTAGCCACGAATGAACGGAAAACCTCGTCGGGTTGGGTGTGGGTGTGGGTGTGCGGGTGGGGTAGATATGTGTGTGGGTGTGTGAGCGCGCGCGTGTGCGGGAGAGGCTCTGCCAATTTCACATTTTCTGGATTTTCTAGTTACGGGATATTCCCAATGGTTTCATATTCTTATTAGATCAGCTTCGATATTTCTGACGTTATACACAGAGATAAATTACTAGCCACGTGTAGGACAAGATTGGAAGCTCTGACTCTATCTGCATAGAACATTTACAGCACTTAGTTTGAGAGCTGGAAAATTAAGAACCCTTAACGGAAACAATTACTGAATTCCTAATTAGCATTCCAGATGTGACTTACAGACTCAAGAAGCAATGTACATTAGCCGGCGCAGTCTTTACTTTTACCGCTATAACATCACAGAAATAACCAACATTGAATTCATAAAATATGATTAATGATATACTTAATATAATATAAATTAAAATTACGGACTGGAGATCATATGGGAAAACCTAAAAAAGAAAGGATGTGTCGTAAAGACACGCGATAGAAGTGAAACATTTGTATTACAGGGAAACATTTCAATCACTTTTGAATAGCATAGCTTGTGTTTATCATTCATTTATTTACATAAAATTGTATACATATGTGTCACTGTACATCATCTTCTTCCTTCTTAAGAAGAGAAATTATCGCTTTATGATAAATAAAATAAGTAACGAAAACTCGATTCTAAATTTTCTTGGAACCGTGAGAAAATTGCATCAATTGTTGTTCCATGACGTGTGGTTGATTCTGTTGGTGAATTGTTCATTCTCAATGATAGTTTCTCTTCCAGAAACTGAATCAATTGTTTTGTATCACCTGAAGCAAAATTGATATTGAAGTCTCCACCCAGAATAATAGGAAACACTAAAAAATACTCGAAATGCGTTGGTTATACACACGTGTTTCAACGGATGCTCTGTTGACAGCCAACAGATGTACTCAGTGATCGCCACGCCGCCTGAACGCAGTACATAGAACCAGGGACAACAAGAATGAAAGAAAGCCAGAAGAGTGTATGTCTCACTCTTCTCCGATAGCCGAAGACAAGCGAGACACTGCTCCCACTCTACCCGACACAGTGTTTACCCCCACCACTTTCCGTCACACAAAAAGGTTGCGGATCACGATTTCAAAGTCCTCCCTTAAGAAGTTTCGCTTTTCAAACATAGAAAGTCAAAGCAAATTTCCTAAAAAAAGACAGTAAGCCTTTCCAAGTGTATACCATCACAGCTTTCGTAGGTGTTAGCCAAAGAACAATACAATTCTTCATAGAACAACTTGGACTAGAACTGCTGTTACCACAAACAGAAACCTACAAGAAGCAAGAGATACGGCAGGATATGCGATGATCTACAGCAACTGGACGCAAGCTGGGTGCAACCTGCGACGTACCGTGGTACATGGCTTGCCCCACAGAGAAGTTCCACGAGCTGTCACCGATACCATCTGATGTGTTGCACAAGAAGGAAAAACTTCCCCACAGACTTTTATTAAACTTAGAATGAACCAAGAACAAGCACGTTGTGTGATAATCTTTCTATCATCATCATCATCATCATCATCATCATCATCATCATCATCATCATCATCATCATCATCATCATCATCATCATCATCATCATCATCATCATCATCATCATCATCATCATCAGCATCATCATCATCATCATCATCATCATCACCATCATCATCATTATTACGGTCACCGTCACCGTCACCGTCACTGTTACTGCCAGTGCCAGTGTTATTATTAGGGCTCGGAAGTTCATGCCCTAAAAACACTGAAATATGCATGCAAATATGCTCTTAAAAACTTGAAAATATGCCAAGAAATATGCACTATTGAATTAAAACGATTGATGTCCCTTTGCAGTAGACAAGACGACTTAGTATAAATAATGATTAAAGTTACCTTATTCCATAGAGGTTGAAGCAGAAGTGGTCCCGCTGCTAGCATTAACTGCTAAATTGCAGTTCACAACCAACACTTTACACTAATTTTCAACTGTAAAACATTGTCTGTTGCCTCGCAAAACACTTTTGTAACGTGAAAAACTTCTCTCCACGTCACAAGATGTTACCGGGGCATATTTAAATGATGTTAACTGCGTCACAGAGAGAGTCAAGTCTCTTGGTGTGAGAGATGGTTTTCTTTCGAGGATGTCTCGAATATCGCACATCTGTTTATAATCAAAATTTTTTTAAATACATAATTCACTTTCTCTTTCACTTTCTGTCCTATGCTACAAGGTACCAAACTTAGGTCACATATCGCTTTTTCAAAGACAGTAAGTGATTCATGCAAAGGAAATCCTACACCTTCCAATGTCTTTATGGCTGTTGGTAAGAAAGAAAAATGGGCAGATATGAAACTAAGATCCTCTTTTAACCCAGTGCCTGATAGAATATTTTGCACAGTTTCTATTGATGAAGCATCTTTGAACCTCTTCGACTATTTCTATGTGCTCAGTATAATATGAAACTGCATCGATCCATGTTCCCCATCGAGTTAACACTGGTGCAGGAGGAATCGGATATTAGATGCCTCTTGATCTAAATGACATAACTCTTTTAGGAGATTTAACCAAAATTCTCTTTGTACTGGACACAAATCTGTCTACCAACGGAAAGAATAACGCATTGTCTCAGAAATGCGATGAAGAGCATGTGCCATAGGAAAATTCAGTAACCCTACTTCCTAAACACTCTACTAGCTGTTTTTGAACACGTTCTTTGTTTGCGAGTTTTCTGATTAAATTCTCCTTATGTTTTGCTGTGTTTATGTGCTGAACTATTTGAAATCTTTTCTCGCTCCCTACATTTTTCTCACATGCTCCACAAAACAGTGCCCTATTATCTGTAGATATTAAATCACCCGAAAACTCGTTCTGTAAATTAATTAATCTAGCACTCGAAGTTGGTTTTATTTGCGACATTTGAAGAGCTTTTTAACATTTTATACGCCTAATTTAATTTGGAGGGAACCAGTTCACAACACTGTTACGTTTGAAGACAACACAACTATTGGTGGGCAGGCAAGCGCTGCTATAATCGTGCTGCTCAAAATGTTGACCTGCACTTTATCTCTGCTACTTTAAACCTCCCAGATAACGCACTGATTATTTTCTACGGACATGCATATAATGAAAGGATGGAAACAGGGGATTCACTGCATGACAACATGACTCAGCATTAGTTCTCGCCACCTTGCGAGTTGCATCATCATGTGCAATACTACCAATGTGAAAAATATTATACAGATGGACAAAATAATAAAAAATCATAAAATTAATTAAAATATTCAATATTGAAATATTCGTGAGTTGTATCATCATGTGCAATATTACAAATATGAAAAATACTATCCAAATGGAAAAAAAAAAAAAAAAAAAAAAAAATAAAAAACCATAGAAATCATTAAAATATGCAATATAGGGGCTATAATATTGAAATAATATGAATTTATCAAAAAATCAAGAAAATATGCAGTTATATGCACCATAAAATCATGTCCAAATAACTGAAAATTCCATAATTCGTGCACATAATGTAAAAGCATACATTTTTAACCCCTATGAAAAAACATGCAAATGCATGAACTTCCTAACCCTAGTTATTATAGATGTTATTATTATAATTATTATTAATATTATTATTGAATCAACAAAAGATAATCTAATTTCGTTTCCTGAGATAAATGATTATAAAGAAGCTTTAGAGCTTAAATATTGTCACCGCGCTCAATTGCCGACAACAGCAGTGCCACCCATCGCATTATTGTCGGCACTACCGCAAAGGAGCCGAAGGAAAGAGACAGAGAATGGCCGCATTGTTGGGCGCTTGCCGAAAGAGAGAAAGTGATAGAGGCTTCTAGAACTGTCTGCTTTGTGTTTCACCGCTAAATAAGTGAACGTTCCTGAAGCTTCCAGATAGTGCCTGGGAGATATAAATAGCGGTAAAGTGTGAGAAGAGTGAGTCAGACGTATGTGAAGCGTTGAGTAGTGCCGACGGAGAACAGTCAGACGTATGTGAAGGCTGAGTAGTCGTGCCGACGGAGACGGACAGACGATGTGGAGAGTTGTGCCGACGGAGAAGGGACAGTTGTTGCGTTACTAGTTCGGAGCCGTGCTGTTGGTGAATGGGAAAAGACTTTCTTGTTGTTGCAACGAGTGTACAAAGTTACTGTTTACGGAAATAAAAGTGTTTATCTCGACTACATCTGTCTACTTTACTTCACACCCACACCACCAAAAGTTACACTGGTGTCAGAAGTGGGATTCGTCGAATTGCTTCTAGTTTCGTTACATCGTCGTTAGAAGTTGCAACGTTAGAACCAAGATGGAGGGAGATTCGGAAACCAGGATGATGGCAATGATGAAAGAATTATTTGCCAAAATGGAAACGAGAAACGACAACCTCGTTGCCAAAATGGAAACGAGAAACGACATCCTCGTTGCCGAGCTGAAAGAAGAAATGAAGACGAGAAACAACCTCGTTGCCGAGCTGAAAGAAGAAATGAAGACGAGAAACAACCTCGCTGCCGAGCTGAAAGAAGAAATGAAGACGAGAAACAACCTCGCTGCCGAGCTGAAAGAGATGAAGACGGAGCTATCGGCGAAAATTGACGGCGAACTGATTGGCGTGACGGAAGACGTGGAAGAACTCGGCGAAAAGGTGGAAGACCTCTGCCAGCACGTGGACGTCGTGGAGGACGACGGGGAACGTCTTGGCGCCCTGGTAGTAAGAGTTGACGAGAGCGTCAAAGTACTGGATGCCAGGGGCAGACGGAATAGCGCGGAGCCGGAGAGGGAGCACCTAGTGGCCGAGGCGACAATCGCGCCCGTTTCGGATGATATGAGGGAAGACCTGGAACAACTCGGCGAACTGATTGGCGTGAGGGAAGACGTGGAACAACTCGGCGAACTGATTGGCGTGACGGAAGGCGTGGAACAACTCGGCGAACTGATTGGCGTGACGGAAGACGTGGAACAACTCGGCGAACTGATTGGCGTGACGGAAGACGTGGAAGAACTCGGCGAAAAGGTGGAAGACCTCTGCCAGCATGTGGACGTCGTGGAGGACGACGGGGAACGTCTTGGCGCCCTGGTAGTAAGAGTTGACGAGGGCGTCAAAGTACTGGATGCCAGGGGCAGACGGAATAGCGCGGACCCGGGGAGGAAGCACCTAGTGGCCGAGGCGACAGTTGCGCCCGTTTCAGATAACGAAAGTGTACGTCTCGGGGAAGACAAAGGGGCAGTTCAGGGACGTCGACGGGGATCCTCTGGAGGAGTGTGTCGGGTACGTAACCAACCAGGATACGACGTGGAGGACGATCAGCAGGGAAGCGCACAAGCAAACGAGCATCACGCGAGAACCGACTTGGCGTGTGACATGCGAGGACCGTCGGAGCCATCCAATCACCTGACGCATAGTGCCGTGAACGGAAGAATGGTGGACATCATCGTGGACGGCAGGATACAGGAGAGGCCGTGCCGAGCACGAGTGAACACGAGTGCAGCGGTGGACGCGACTCGCGCGGATGTGGTGGGTGGGGTTTGTTGCCGGACCCATCGGAAGCAAGGTGGCTGCGAAGGTGCGCCAGAGAGGTCGGTGGACACGGTACCCAATGAGCCGTTTCCAAGTGCGCAGGATGGCCCGTCTACACACCAGGAAGAAGGGCAACTGGACGAGGGACCGTCAAGACCAGCGGTACTGTTGCAGAATTTCGGAGCAGGATGGCATACGTCGTGCTACCCAGACCAAGGGACACTATCCAACAGCGATACCTAGGATCGTGCCTCCTGGAGAAGAGGTTCGATGGGATAGTCCGCCGGGTGGCAAGGGAGATGCCGCAGTGATAGTGCTGGTCGGGACGACCAGCTCTGAGGAGGGAGCAGTGTCACCGCGCTCAATTGCCGACAACAGCAGTGCCACCCATCGCATTATTGTCGGCACTACCGCAAAGGAGCCGAAGGAAAGAGACAGAGAATGGCCGCATTGTTGGGCGCTTGCCGAAAGAGAGAAAGTGATAGAGGCTTCTAGAACTGTCTGCTTTGTGTTTCACCGCTAAATAAGTGAACGTTCCTGAAGCTTCCAGATAGTGCCTGGGAGATATAAATAGCGGTAAAGTGTGAGAAGAGTGAGTCAGACGTATGTGAAGCGTTGAGTAGTGCCGACGGAGAACAGTCAGACGTATGTGAAGGCTGAGTAGTCGTGCCGACGGAGACGGACAGACGATGTGGAGAGTTGTGCTGACGGAGAAGGGACAGTTGTTGCGTTACTAGTTCGGAGCCGTGCTGTTGGTGAATGGGAAAAGACTTTCTTGTTGTTGCAACGAGTGTACAAAGTTACTGTTTACGGAAATAAAAGTGTTTATCTCGACTACATCTGTCTACTTTACTTCACACCCACACCACCAAAAGTTACAATATGATGATTAGAGGGCGGCTTGACTGGACTGTGCCGTGGCGTGCGTAAATGACGTCACAAGGAAGCACATCACGGTGTATCAGTCCGGAGTATATGTGTTGCCCTAGATAAAATAATCCTACAATTCATACGTACGTACGTACGAACCTAATAATTGATGCGATGTCGACGAAGCCGTTTTCCTTTCTTTACTGGAGCCAGTACATACTAACTCAGACAACCTTTAGTAGTTCAAAAGAAAAAGTGAGATAGAGCTTCTTTTAACAAGTTCTGAGAAAATAAATTCCATCGTGGAATATACATCCTTTTCGTCATAATAAGGAGGAATTAAATGCACAACTATGATCCCATACTTACGCAGACTATCAAATGTAAAACTCCTGCGTTTATGTATCAGTGAGAAAATGTTGGTACTGCGAAAAGGTTCCTTCGACATAACATGACGTTGATGGATCGTACGTGAAGACATTTTCATGGTCATTAAGTGTTTTCACCAAACTGTTCAACACTGCATAGCTTTTTTACCTTCTCTACTACGTATCTATAGTAAGGTACAGCAAGTATTGTATTCCACCCAAAAATTCAATGTCGAAATTTCACCGGAAATATGTTTTGAGGTCTCCTAAATAAAAGAAGACATTTTTAGAAAAATGTTAGCGCGCGCGCGCTCGTGTGTGTGTGTGTGTGTGTGTGTGTGTGTGTGTGTGTGTGTGTGTGTGTGTGTGTGTGTGTGTGTGTGTGTCTGTCTGTCTGTCAGTCTGTGGACAGCATAGCTCAAAAACGAAAAGTCGGTTAAAAACCAAAGTTGGTATTTAAGTTTAATGTCTTTCAAGGATACGACACGAAAATTTTGAAGAAAATAACCCCACCCTAAACTACTCTTTACATGGAACATTTTTTGAAAACTTTGATTTTCCTGAAAATGACTAACGATTTTAATTTAAATGCTATATGTTTAAGATATTTGTGTGACAAATGAAGTGTATATTTTGAATTTTCTGGCTATAGCCTATGTAGTCCTGTTTACTCTGGATGACTTTGGAATAACTCGTAAACTATAAGAGATAGACAAAATCTCACTATACCTACAAAAATATAGATCTCGCAAGAACACAATTTATGTCCGAATAATTTTTTTTGTAGAGTGAACCATTTCGGAGATATTCCTTGTTAATTGTGTCAGATTCGGAGAACAAAACTTTCGTGAAATTTAACATCGCTGTTCATGTTTTTATATGTTAAATGTGCAAAGAGAACGGAATCTCAAAGCTTTAAATATTTAACTATCGCTCAAAGCCTACTGTATTCCCATATTCCCCTTGTACCTACAAGGAAATATGCTATAAGATAATTTCTGTAAATTTTTATCTCAAGTATCATGAAGAAGATATAGGAATGAGAGTTGGGAAGAATGGCTAGTACAAGAGTAGAGAAAGTCATGTGAGTGCAACACATCACATTTTTTTCTTTTCGTTTTGTAGTCACTGGTTATTACTAAGATGTTATATGTAGGGATCACACTAAAAACACGCAACAATATATAAACAACAATGGGTTTTAATACATTTCTACTATCCCGATTATTCTCCGGTTTATTACAGTGTCCTTTGTTGTGTTAAAATATAAAGAAAAACGCTTTATCTCTCTTGTTATTACAACCAGTAGCTCATCAACAAAACAGAGGTGGAAATACTGAGTGACGTCATTGTTAGGATCCACTGTAAAGTTGAGGCTAGAAGCTGACGTAGGTAAATGGATATCTTGGTGGAGCTGAGTTACATTGTCACCTATTTGCAGTTGCACCCATTGTCTTGTTGCACTTAGATCTACAGAATTACTTGAATCTGAATCAGAATCACTTTCAGTTAATGCTTCTGAACTGTAGCTGCCAGATTCCTCAAAGAAAATACTATTATTGGATATTTTATTGAATTTTGGATTTGGATGCGTTGCAGGATCGTAATCTTCATTGTTGGAGAAATGTAAATATTTCTTCAATGCAGTGAACATACTATCTACAGTGATATCACGGAGTACTAAGATGGTCATTCTATCTGCGCTAATAGTCGGAATAAAAGTACAGAGAACTAAGATTGAAATGTATACGAGATAACTCGGGTTAGATATTTTTCGGCCATTTCTTAATTACGAGTATTCTCGGGATAACAGGTAAAGTGGCTAATAATAAGAGCTTAGTTTCGGAGAAATAATCAAAAGTATAAAAACTACATGCACTTTTCCAGAACTGAATTTTTTGTCGTACTTTGCAATGACCAAAACTAGTTGTTAGTTTTGGAAGTGGAGAAACAGCAAGGGTGGGCTAAATACTGCACAGTATTGCATTTAGTACTTAAAGCAGCTTCATGAGTTTCTAGAATTAATTCAATGTTTGTGCTTGTGTTTGCCAATATGAACGATCACTTTTCCCTTTTCTACATTGTCTAATTCCAACACCTGCTTATTATTTCTGAAGAAGCTAACAATGCAGATAAGAAAAACACTATTTTGCACAAATGTACATAAAATAGAAATCTCAACAATTACTTACATCAGAACTCTTCTTTTCTACCGTTTCAACCAGATATGCTGTTGAAGTTGTATTTGTATATAAAGTACAATTTATTATGTTTTTACATCTGCACGTTAACTGACGAAAGAAACAGTAAAATATTGTAAATTTCAGAATATATATTTGCATTTCAAGTCATGCATGTGGTGTCAGAGATAACGTATGTACATTAGAGTTAAAAACAGTGACACTGCACATTTTTAGGTTTAGGTTGATGATGATGATGATAATGATGATGATAGTTGTTCCTGCATAATTTAATGTTTCAGAATAACTTTGTTCAACTAATTTACAACTTCGTTGTACTTAAGGCAGAGGCCTTTGATCAGTTGGAACTATTTCCTCAAAGGAATAAGTATCTAAAGCAGTTACAGGGCAGTGCAGCAAATATTTCATAAATACCTTTTAGCCATTCTAAACAGCAAAGTTTCTAATAGACAACAATCAAAGTTAAGAAACTTAGTTTAAAGAGAAGTATGGTTTGAAGAAATGTTGGTTCAAAGTGGTAATAGCTATGTGCCTTTTAATAGTACAGTGTAGCTTTTTCCAAATATACTTAGCTTAGAAAAAAAATATTAAAATTATTTTGTTGTTTAACGAGGATGTCAATAGCCAGGATCACATCAGCATCACTGGCGTGCCGGAATTTTGACCAGTAAATTTACTGACATGGAGCTGTCGTTTTTAACCACACTTAAAAAGCATTGGTCTGGGCTGGATTTGAACCGCGACCTTGGGATCTAACCAACTGTGCCACCCAGACCAACACTTAGCTTCGAACGCAATCGTTACTCACATAGCTTATGTAACTTACATCTCTTGTGTGTGATTTCCATTGGATGTATTGACATTTCCTTCAGCCTGTCTACACATTGTTGGTTTCATGGTAAGATCTCGGGAATCAGAATCTCCTTCCTTGCCAAAAGTTACAAAAGGTTGATCATTAAAATGACAGTATAGTTACATTTTTATTGTTCTTCGAAGAAATACATTTCGATATGAAGATAATACCTATGTAAATAGGAATCAAAATTCAAAGTATGAGTAAAATTTAGGAAACGAAAGAAGGCAAGTCTTGAAACTGCGCCTTCTGGCTGTACATTTTTATATGTTAACATTTTGAATTTCTATAGTTGTGTGTCTAATATCACATATTATTAATAAACTTATGACTTATTTTAAGATTTTATGTGTTTTCCATTTTACAGTGCACATTTGTCAGATCTGTTGTGACGTTTTTTGGAAGTTTTTACATTGATTTAAAGGATATATTGCTGGCATCCAAGAAATGAACGAAAGCAATAATTGCATTTAAAACGCTGTATAGGCAGCGAAGGAATATTAGAGAAGAACTAACCTCGAAGGAGCAGGAAGGAGCGTGGACATCCCCTACCACAACAAACGTGCAGTAACACAACAAGCTGACGATCGGCGCTGTCACAAAGCGACGCTCCTGCATGACGTGAAAACCAACACTGGCAAAAGCTTTTCCAGATTGTTTGTCCGTCTATCTACGAACTTGGACGAAATGGCCCGATCTTGTCCATTTGCTGTGAGAAGTTATCGAGAATACCTACCTGACGTGTTGTACTGTTAGCAAGATACGAGCAGATTACGACCAACTAAACGATTTGATTGTCATCTTAGCAAGGCATCAGCGAGAATTCTGCTTCCCTTAACATTGTATGACGTCAACCATAGTGAAATCCACACGTGGCAAAGCACACATTTAAGCTTTTAATTCAAGCGCACTACGGAGATAGATGTTCAATAATTATGCACTTTAGTGCAATAAATAATTGTTTCTTTTTGAAAATCGCTTAAATTTATTGAGAAATACAAATATTCCTCCCGTTCAGAAATAGTTGAGTTTTAAATCTCTATTGTAACTTTAGTTGCGCTTTAAACTCGAAATTAAATCCGAAGTTTAATTCATTCTGAAACTCAAGTTGCGCCGGAAACTTATAGGACATGCAGTACAAGAGTAAACAAATTCGCAGGTCATGTTAATTTTCTGATACTAGTAGTGCGTTATGACAGTAATAAACGTTTTTAAGAATTATCCGAGAAAACATTGCATTATGGAGCAAACTACGAGAATTAATGGTAGCGAAAACTTGCATACACATCTATATTACAGAACAACATTAAATGTATTACCTTCACATGAATTTCTTTGCTCATTATTTTTATTTTTTACATAGCTCTGACAGCTCTTCCTACGCACTCTTATTTTTCTATCTACTTCATGTTAATTGAGATAAACGTTTACAGAAATAGTTACATTACAGTCATATTTCATTGTAAGTGCGAGGGACCGCCCCCGTAGCGCAGTGGTAGCGCGCCTGCCTCTGGTAAAGCTCTATTGTGGCTACCACCTCCCAGGAGGCAGGGATTAAATGAGGGAACCGAAGGGGCTACACAGGGTCGCAGCTAGACAGGCCACAGAGACGTGCGGAAGTCCCTAACAAGTGCTGAGATTTCATCCGGCACCAGGCCCTGCCAAGCAGCCGTCACACCGCGGTTCCGGTGTCGTACTGAGCGTCCAAACGCCACCTAGCGCCGAGAACAGCAGTGCGGGGGACACGGGTTTGATCCCCGGTACCGGCATGGAAATGTTCCCCCTGAGAGGCCTGGCCCGGGGTGCACTCAGCCTCGTTAGGTCCCTGAGGCCTTACTTGATTGAACAGTAGCGGCCCCTGGTCAAGAAGTTCGTATAACCGACTGGGGGGGGGGTGTTACTACTTCCCGCCTCCAGTACTGCACCCCACTCATGGCGCCCTTGATGAGCAGAGGTGTGGGACGCAAAGGTCGGGCGACAGGCCTTGAGCTGTTGCGCCACGGAGTTACGTTACAAGAGGAATAAAGGGAACCGAACAGATATTCAGATGTTTAAAAGCGAGTGGCTATATCCTACCCCTTAAATTCGATACTCTTCGCATGCAAATGTTTCCAATGTTGCATGAATCGTTTTCTCTGGAAGTAATCAAGACATCAGATATGTCTACTAACCAACTTTCAGCAGCGTAACTATATGCAAGTTTAAAATACATTGTGGCGGTGGCCGCACGTCAAAGGATGCTCAACATCAGCTACCTCACACCACTACGTTGCTAGGCAGCACGTGACAATGGCGGGCAAGAACAAAGGTCACTTCCACACAGGTCCAGAAGCTTTAATTGCACGGCTTGTTGCAAGAAGCTTCGCGAAACGTCGATTTCCAGAAAAATTACCGATACTCAATTCTCGGCTATATAAGCAAGTCAGCACAGACAGAAGAGTTTTAAATCAATGAGTGAATAGAATTGTCAGAAGGAGCTGTGTACAGTTCAGCAGTGTTTATGTCAAGGTTACGATAGAACAGAACAGCTGTGAGTAGCAAGGTCACGAGTTATGGCTTGTGATCCAATTTTAATGGAAAAAAGTGACAAAAGTAACCCGACTTGTCCTTTGTCAGTATTTACATTTTGCTGACATTTAAATGTTTATAAAATTCCGATGCCTATCTCAGCTGTTTTATTTTCACAATACAAGCAAAGCGCCAAAAGTATGTAAAACGTCCAACATCAAGCACGAAAAGTTGCTGGGAAAATGTGTCATTTGTTCACAAAAATGTCTTTTTCGATGAAAGGAATGACTAGAGATATCCGAGAGTAACCCTGGTAATAAACCAGCTCCAGGAATGTACATCGTACAGAAACTACTGCCAGTATATGTAACTAAGTGTGCTCAAAATTGTTAGTACTTTGTAACCTTTGTTGTATAGGTATAGTTTTAGAAATAACTTTTCAGTTGATAAAATATATAAGAGGAACTTACAACATAAAATGTGCAAAGTAGTAAAAATGTCATTCTAATTAACCCAAAGTAATAAATTATATTACCAAATTAGTAAATTTTAAATATTGAACCTATTTAAAAATGCTGAAAACTTTATTTATTATTCCCAATTAATATATCCTCATTGTTAACTAAACATTATGCTCTTTACTTCTCGGATTTTATGAACAGACCAGGGGTGGGCAAAAAATACCGTGACCGTAGTGTTTACCATATGAAATTATTGAAGTAAAGGGCAAAGAATACAGACACAGAGGGGACACCTCGTTCACTTCAGCCTACACAGATCTATTATGGCTATCACTCCCCAGGAGGCAGAGATGAAATGAGGGAACCGAAAGTGCCACACAGGGTCACAGTTAGACAGGCCACAGAGACGCGCGGAAGTCCCTAACAAGTGCTGACATCTCTTCATCCCGGCGCCAGGCCCTGCCAAGCAGACATCCCATCGCTGGTCCAGTGTCGCACTGAGGCCCCCCCCCCCGACGGAGGACAAGGCCGGCCAAACGCCACCTAGCGCCGAGAACAGCAGTTACCATGCGGACTCATCCGCGCCATGTGCCCGGCATTGCCAACGCTACACGCCTGAAAGATGATAAGGAAGTGGAATGAAGGGAATTGATGGAAAGGAAACCATGCTATGAAATAATACACCACAGCGTTCGCCTAAGTAATATGGGGAAACCACGGGAAAAACCATGTCAGACTGCGCGATCACGGGGATCGAACCTACGACCTCCCGAATGCGTGCCATAGACGTGAAAGCCTAGCCATCCCGCTTGACGCAAACGTTCCTCTCCGTCGAAGACGAAGACGTCGCCTTTAAGACCTAAAAGATCTCGTGTTTGGTGTCCGGACTAGCTCTAGCAAGAGATCCTAATCTACAGGGTATGCGTGAGTTGTGGAAGGAATGGAACCAAACGAAGAATTAACCAACATTTAACTTTATTGGCAAATTTACAGATTTGTAGAGAACTGTCGACGATATTTAAATAGAATGTAACTTTGTAACTTCAACTACAACGTTATAACACTTTAACTTTGTCACCCTTTAGCAACCGTCGAATTATGTATACGCGCCAGCTTACGTATAACTCAGAAATTGCACGTGTACTCTCGGCTCGATTCAAGACGAGTGTGTCTTGCGTTGCATTTGTTTTGCGTGAGCAACACGAAGGAAGCGATTTCCATTGGACAACTTTGGAGCACGTCATGGTAAGATAGGAATCAGCCCGCGGAATCACTATGGCTTCCTACAAACAATAATTGTAACCTTATTACTCATTTAAATCTGCCTAGGCTTTCATTCTTGAGACTTTAATCTATTCAGCTTTATTACGTCTTCCCCTTAACTATTGACTAGAATCTCCTTTTGTTTCTTTCTATTATCAAATATATATATTGACATTATAATTTCGGTTTCAAATGCCCCCATAAACATTATTTTATTATTACATAATAAGTTAATGTTTATGTTCTGCCCGAATGATTAATTTTAGTGAATACCCATTCTCGTAGTCGGCAATTCTCCATCCACATACATTTCAAACAAGATTAAATTTTACCCTATTATTTACATTTTTTTTTTCATCTTCGGAAGTTACATAATTTTACAAAAGTTCCTTGGTTTGGTATTTATTAATTTCTTGATCATCTTTCTCTTCTTGGTTTGCATAACACTTTCACTTAGTCACTATTAAACTAAACTTAACTATATTTACAATATTTATACATTTTCTCGTTCTTGGCAACACACAATTATATCAATGATCTAACCATTATCTCTAAGGTTTACTCTTTTCCGATTTTCCCATAAATTGTCATTTCTAGGTATGAGACCACGATATATCTCTCGAACCTCGTAATTCTGATTCAAGTTTGGGGTTGCCCCCTGCCCGAAAAAGTTTTGGAAAGCTCTTTCACCTTGATTTTGATTTTTGCTTTGATCAACCTCCTGTCTGGCTTTGTTTGCACTATGATTAGTACTTTCACTACGATTTGCGCTTACACTAGGATTTGCTCTTACACTAGGACAAGCAGAATTAGCAGGAGTATCACTTAATTTTAAATTTTCCTGTGCTTGGTTTACACCCTGGATTTCCGTAACCACTTCCTTTACATGCTCATTTAAATCTTCCACATTTACAGTTAACCTCCTATCTTCGCTTTCTGCCTTTTGTAACCTAACCTTACTGTCTTCCAATTCTTTGCAGGTTGTTTCTCTCTCGTTATTCAATATCTGCCCTACTCATTCCCTAAGCTTACTACTCTCTCTCAGATTTCTCGACAAATCGAACAAATTCTTGATTAATTTCTTTCTTTACATTTTCTATCTCCCCGTAACCTGAGTTCTGTTCTCCCTAACCTCAATTCTTTCATTATTCACTTCAGTTCTAATTTCCCCCTGAAAATTTTCTATCACATGTTGTTGGTTTTCTATTCTCTGTGCTAATCCTGTCAAGCCTGGATTATTACTCTCCAATTTCTCTGTCAACACTTTGTTACGACTCTCTCTCTCTCTCTTTCTCTGTCTTTTCAGTTAAACGTTGGGTGGTCATTTCTAGCCGTTCAGTCAAACATTTATTGTTACTTTCCAATTTCTCCCACTTCTCATTTAAACTTTTATTGTTATTTTCCAATTTTCTCCCATTTCTCATTTAAACTTATTTTCATTTCATTCAACATTGCCATTATCGGCCCTAGCATATTACTTCCTGTATTTACCACTGGTGTTTGGCATTCCCCGCCAGAATGACCTTCCCTTAGCTGTTCTCTTTGATCTGATACATTTACATTTCCCCCTACATTTGCTACTACATCTACAGTTTCCCTATGTACAACTTCTCTCTCCTGAATTTTACTATCTACTACAGACTGTTCCAGCATCTTGCCGTTTCTAAGAATCATCTACTTAAATATCACTGATAAACTAGTTTAACACTCAGTACCTTATTATTGATGCTGCACACTGATGTTGCCACC
Source organism: Tenodera sinensis (assembly GCA_030765045.1). Taxonomy (NCBI): domain Eukaryota; kingdom Metazoa; phylum Arthropoda; class Insecta; order Mantodea; family Mantidae; genus Tenodera; species Tenodera sinensis. The sequence continues at coordinate 13,256,903 of CM060964.1, read as the reverse complement.
GTCCTTGATGTTACTGGTCCATTACTTCCGCAGTCTCTGTTGATTCTCTTCTTCTCGAATCTTGTTGGCTCAATCCTTATCTGGTCCTCTTCTTCTCGAATATCGTTGGCCCAGTCCTCGTCGTCTTATCGTGCCACACGTTGGTTCGCCATTTGACGCAAACGTTCCTCTCCGTCGAAGACGAAGACGTCGCCTTTAAGACCTATAAGATCTCGTGTTTGGTGTCCGGACTAGCTCTAGCAAGAGATCCTAATCTACAGGGTATGCGTGAGTTGTGGTAGGAATGGAACAAAACGAAGAATTAACCAACATTTACCTTTATTGGCAAATTTACAGATTTGTAGAGAACTGCCGACGATATTTAAATAGAATGTAACTTTGTAACTTCAACTACAACGTTATAACACTTTAACTTTGTCACCCTTTAGCAACCGTCGAATTATGTATACGCGCCAGCTTACGTACAACTCAGAAATTGCACGTGTACTCTCGGCTCGATTCAAGACGAGTGTGTCTTGCGTTGCATTTGTTTTGCGTGAGCAACACAAAGGAAGCGATTTCCATTGGACAACTTTGGAGCACGTCATGGTAAGATAGGAATCAGCCCGCGGAATCACTATGGCTTCGTACAAACAACAATTGTAACCTTATCACTCATTTAAATCTGCCTAGGCTTCCATTCTTGAGACTTTAATCTATTCAGCTTTATTACGTCTTCCCCTTAACTATTGACTAGAATCTCCTTTTGTTTCTTTCTATTATCAAATATATATATTGACATTATAATTTCGGTTTCACGCTCAAAACTAGTTGCCCAGTAACGTTACCAAAGAAAGTAAATAGTTATGCCGTTAAAGGCTACCGAATCTAGTCGACATGATTCACTGAGTATCGTTTAGGAATTATATGCTCGTATCATCCCTTTAATATGCATGCATTTATGCAGTGAAAACTTCCAAAATATGCACAGAAGTATGCCCGTATTAAACATTCAAACAGAGAATGAAATTGTAGAAAGATTTTTCAACTTCTTCGATGACAGTAAGGATAGTTAGGCTATTGCATTGGCAAATATTGTTTTTCCACATTTAGAGGAGTTTAACTGTGGTAACAGGTTGGTTGCCCAAATATATGATAGTGCAACAATAATGGCTGACCAACACGGACACCTTCAAACATTAAGAGATTAATAACTCTGAAGCCTGATTTATACCCACCGATTAAACGCAGTGCTTCAACAGTCTGTCCAGTAAATTAAGGAGTGCAAGATATTTTCCAGACATTATCTGGTTTCGCAGCCTTCTTTACAAAATCGCCTAAAAGAGCTCGGCGCTAGATGACAAATGCCTAATGTAGCTATTACGCGTTAGATTAATGCTGGCGGGCTCGTGGAAGTTATTATCCTCATCTAGTAGCCTTGTTTGGTGAAATGAAGGATAATGCAAACGGATGGGATGGTGAAACCCGAATAAGCGCAAAGAGACTTTACATGACCGTGCTAGAGTTTGATTTCACATTCTCATTGAAGGCTTTTGCTTAAAATTCTGACAAGACCGACGTCAATTTTTAATATTTTGCAAAAGAAGTCATGTGATGTGAATCTGTGCTCACAAAAGATTCAAGAATTCTGTAGGTTCTTAAACTCTTTGAGAAATGATTTTGATGTGAATCTGTGCTCACAAAAGATTCAAGAATTCTGTAGATTCTTAAACTCTTTGAGAAATGATTTTGATGTGAATCTGTGCTCACAAAAGACTCAAGAGTTCTGTAGGTTCTTAAACTCTTTGAGAAATGATTTTGATGTGAATCTGTGCTCACAAAAGATTCAAGAATTCTGTAGATTGTTAAACTCTTTGAGAAATGATTTTGATGTGAATCTGTGCTCACAAAAGATTCAAGAATTCTGTAGGTTCTTAAACTCTTTGAGAAATGATTTTGATGTGAATCTGTGCTCACAAAAGATTCAAGAATTCTGTAGGTTCTTAAACTCTTTGAGAAATGATTTTGATGTGAATCTGTGCTCACAAAAGATTCAAGAATTCTGCAGATTCTTAAACTCTTTGAGAAATGATTTTGATGTGAATCTGTGCTCACAAAAGATTCAATAATTCTGTAGGTTCTTAAACTCTTTGAGAAATGATTTTGATGTGAATCTGTGCTCACAAAAGATTCAAGAATTCTGTAGGTTCTTAAACTATTTGAGAAATGATTTTGATGTGAATCTGTGCTCACAAAAGATTCAAGAATTCTGTAGATTCTTAAACTCTTTGAGAAATGATTTTGATGTGAATCTGTGCTCACAAAAGATTCAAGAATTCTGTAGATTCTTAAACTCTTTGAGAAATGATTTTGAAAGATTATGGCGTAGCACTATAGATGTTTCTCTTCAAAAAAGACAGAATAGCAAATGTAGATAATGATGAAACTGCAGTTTTTTCTGTGAGATTCTGGACATTTTTATTACTCTCCTAAATCAATGATTTTCGGAAATAACTTCACAGGAATTACTGCTAGATTTTGAAAATGTGAAGAACTGTTCACAGAAGTTTCCAAATCGAGAATTTGGAACATTAACAAGCACATATAACTTGTTTGATTTCTTGAAACTCAAAACCGAACTTTTCTTCCTGTACCCGTCTCCAGTGAGTGATGGTAATAATTATAGTTATATCACACTTGGAAGCACCGGGCTTATCAGGAGTGGAGTGGAGTGTGGAGTTTAAGGGCCCGTCGACAGCTGGGTCATTTGGGCCCCCGGGCTTATCAGGAAACACAATAATTTGCAGAGTTGTTTTAACCCTTCCTGCGACAAGTGCTTCGGTGGAAAGCTTTTCAGCTCTTAAACGAATCAAGACATACCAAAGAAATGTTGTGTCACAGGAAAGGCTTTCTCTGACGTCCATCGAGAAGGTTCCTTCTTAACCAACTGATGGCAAGACCCAACTTCTACTACGCAATCACTGACATAGTCAATCGACACATGGATCTCAACTATGAAATAGATAAAGCATGCACGCACTTTTAAAATCTTATTCGTTGTTTCTAAACGAATGTAGATAGTGTTAGTTTGGTAGAATAAATAACCACGTTAATAATAATAATAATAATAATAATAATAATAATAATAATAATAATAATAATAATAATAATAATAATAATAATAATAATAATAATAATAATAATAATAATAATAATAATAATAATAATAATAATAATAATAATAATAATAATAATAATAATAATAATAATAATAATAATGATAATGATAATGATAATGATAATGATAATGATAATTATAGTGATAGTGATAGTGATAGTGACAGTGACAGTAAGAGTAACAGTAACAGTAATAATAATAATAATAATAATAATAATAATAATAATAATAATAATAATAATAATAATAATAATAATAATAATAATAATAATAATAATAATAATAATAATAATAATAATAATAATAATAACAATAATAATAGTAATAATGATAATATTAATAATAATAATAAATAATAATAGTAATAATAATAATAGTAATAATAATAATAATAGTAGTAGTAGTAGTAGTAGTAGTAGTAGTAGTAGTAGTAGTAGTAGTAGTAGTAGTAGTAGTAGTAGTAATAGTAATAGTGATGATAACAATGATAACAATAATAATAACAACAGCAGTGACAGCAACAAGTATAATTATTATAATTATTATAAATATGTATAATTATGATAATTATAATAATAATTGTGATAACGGTGATACTGATTATGCTGATTATACTGATTATAATGATAGTGATACTAATAGTAATAATATCGTATATGTTTATGCTGGTGATAATAGTGATAAAGGCATCAACAGTATTGAGGTCAAAGTTCCATTGTTGGAAACACTTTGGTAAATACCACACATCGTCACTGATACTACATGCTTTTTCCTTCACTACATTGCCAATGGTTGCAGATACAATTGCACTTAAGGACTGGGACAACTTAGTGTTGTTGGTTTCCAAACAAGTTATGGCAGATGGAAATGTGCAGATATGCAGCTGAGGTTACTTTCTACTTCCAGGTTCTTTAATATATATCGGCAATTTTAATTGATTAAAACTTGTTGGGATCAAATGTATTTGCTACATTCCTGGCTGTTTCCAAATGTTTCCAAATGCTTTGAAAGCTTGTTTTCTGTATGGCACTTTAACAAGTCTTTCTTTACAGAAGATACCAGCTTATGTACAGGTGGGAAATTTGCATTAGTTGTCTCTGTAACCCGATGTAAACCATATGCAAAACAAGTCAAGTGTACCATATTTGAAAATATAACTTTCACATTACCAGCTTTTATCATGTAACTCGCAACATCAGTGGCAAAGAGTACACGCTCGTACTGAATTTCACCAAACCAATAAAAGATGTGGATAAGGAGGAGCTATTTGCAGCATCACGTTGTTCCATCTCAAGGAGAAATGGGGTGCAAGTACTAGAAAACGCTTTTCACAACTAAGCGTATTCTCATACGTTGCACAATACAAAATTCTATCATCTGTTTCAAACTTGCGTTGATATTCTTGTAACCTACAATTGTTACTTTCGGCATGATTCTATGAAAACAAAAACTTTATACAAGCTCCACTCCACTGACCGCGAGTAGCAACTCAAATGAGTAGTTATTGTGATTTGTGAACCAGCTGTAACATTTTGGAGGTGAATTTCTAAAACAAACTATAAATTAACACTTGAATATTTTCAACTTCATTCGTTTAATACGATACAATTTATTTACTTCAAGTGGAATTAAACAATTTTAAAATTAAATTAATATTGTGACTTTGGTGGGTGTAAAGTAAAGAAGACAGATGTAGTCGAGATAAAGAAACACTTTTATTTCCGTAAACAGTAACTTTGTACACTCGTTGCAACAGCAAGAAAGTCTTTTCCGATTCTCCAACAGCACAGCTCCGAATTCGTAACAGAAAGAACTGTCCCTTCTCCGTCGGCACGACTCCTCACGCTTCGCATACGTCTGTCCTCTCCGTCGGCACGACTCCTCAACGCTTCACATACGTCTGTCCTCTCCGTCGGCACGACTCCTCAACGCTTCACATACGTCTGTCTTCTCCGTCGGCACGACTACTCAAACGCTTCACATACGTCTGTCTTCTCCGTCGGCACGACTACTCAACGCTTCACATACGTCTGTCTTTCTGGTCCCTTCTTCTCACACTTTACCGCTATTTATATCTCCCAGGCACTGCTCTGGAAGCTTCAGGAAAGTTCAGTTATTGCGGTGAAATACAAAACAGACAATTCCAGAAGCCTCTACTCCTTTCTCTCTTTCGGCAAGCGCCCAACAATGCGGCCATTCTCTGTCTCTTTCCTTCGGCTCCTTTGCGGTAGTGCCGACAATAATGCGATGGGTGACACTGCTGTTGTCGGCAATTAGATGCGGTGGGCGCGGTGACAGTATGTTATGTCCAACAACCGTTGAACATAATTCCGTGAGGGGCCCTAATGACCTAGCTGTCGATGGGCCCTTCAACCCTACTCACTCACTGCTAGAATGATGAAACAAACAAGACAGGGTGTGGATTTCCCAATATTACGCAGTTAAATGCATTGCAGACCTGAGTTACAAGTTTCTATCAGTGATGCCAAGTTTCAAGACCAATTCCTATTTTGGATGCATAGAAAATTCACAAGAAATAAACAAAAAAATTAAATTTTCTATGCGAAACAAGCAAATATGCAGCATAATTTGAGAAATACAAAAATATTATGCACATCAAGGGGACACACTCGTACCAAAATGGCCAAAAAATACGATTTTCTTCAGAAAACATTTTTTTGAAGAAATGTTGTCTTCAACATGTCCAGAATATGGCCATTAAATATTATGTGTCAAATCCACCTGGAAATTGGTGTATTTCAAATTTATTTAGACTCTTGCAACATTTCCAGTAAGTGTGTTCCAAAACTTTAAACAGCTTTTTCTCCATATAACAAATTTTGTGCCTTGGGGTAAACTTTTTGACGGTAAATATTGATGGATAAAGCTGAAATTTTCAGGATATGTAGAGCATAACTTGTCAAAGAAAACTGTGCATTGGTTTCTTGATCACACCTATACATAAAAGTATATGCTTTTTTTCCTTTGTAATTATTAATAAGATTTCTTTTATTCTATTCTAAATAGAACAACATTCATATTTCAGATAAGCATGAATATTTTGGAAAAATAATGCACAGTTTTATTGCATAGACATAGAAAAAGTAGCATACCAAATTTCAGGCCTCTAATTAAATTCTAAACTGCAAAAAGTATACCTTTTATTACTATTCAATTCTGTCTAAAAACATAATAAACAATTTTTAGTTTAAAAATATTTAATATAGAGCATTGAAACGTACATCAACAGTATATCATGGTATGTGCAACTTAATTTAACATTTTCATTAAAATTGGTTAATTAAGGAAGAAAATCCATTTAGCATCAGAGTGTCCCCATAACAAAACGTGAAATAATTCATTAGGTATATGCAAATCAAAATCTTATTTAAATTGCTAGAAATTTAGAAATTCACTCACATGCCAATTAAGCATACTTTCTGGTAACAGAGAAAAATATGCATTTTCATATAATTGGTGTCCCTACTTATGGGCGAGTACTTGCCTCAGCTCGTTATGCAGGATTAACCTCTTTCGCAACAGATTGTGAGTGCCATGTGGATAAAATATACATAACATCTGACAAGAAAAATGCCCGGCAATTGCTCGCTTTGCTGCCTTTAAGTAACCAACTGAGGTTACCTGCGTGCCTTATGGTGTTAACCTATAGTGTGTGTTTGGACGTCAATGTTTCTCAACATCGTCTTTCAAACTGTTATTACTAGGGCTAGCAAGTTCATGCATTTGCATGTTCTTTCATAGGGGTTAAAAATGTATGCTTTTACATTATGTACACGAATTATGGAATTTTAAGTTATTTGGACATGCTTTTATGGTGCATATAACTGCATATTTTCTTGATTTTGATAAATGCATATTATTTCAATACTATAGCCTCTATATAGCATATTTTAATGATTTTTATGGTTTTTTTTCCCCACCTGGATAATATTTTTCATGTTGGCAGTGTTGCATATGATGATGTAACTCGCCAGGTGGCGAGAAGCAATGCTGAGTCAGGTTGTTATGTAGTGAATCCCCTGTTTCCAGCCTTTCATTATATGTTTGTGCGTAGAGAATAATCAGTGCGTTATCTGAGAGGTTTATATTAACAAAGATAAAGTGCAGGTTAACGTTTTGAGCAGCACGATTATAGCAACGCTTGCCTCTGCGTGGTCTTCAAGCGTAACAGTGTTGTGAACTGGTTCCCTCCAAATTAAATTAGGCATATATAATGTTAAAAAGCTCTTCAAATGCCGAAAATAAAACCAACTTGGAGTGCAAGATTAATTAATTTACAGAAAGAGTTTCGGGTGATTTAATATCTACAGATAATAGGGCACTGTTTTGTGGAGCGTGTGACAAAAATGTAGGGAGTGAGAAAAGATTTCAAACAGTTCAGCACATAAACACAGAAAAACAAGGAGAATTTAATCAGAAAACTCGCAAACAAATAACCTGTTCTAAAACAATTAGTAGAGTGTTTAGGAAGTAGGGTTACTGCATTTTCCTATGACTTGTGCCAAGTATTTTTAGCTGCTGATATTCCCTTGTTCAAAATTAATAATCCCATATTTAAAAACTTTCTTGCCAAGTACACTCGACATGTGCCTGAAGAAAGTACACTGCGTAAGACGATTCACCTCTGATTCTGAGCGCCGTTCTATTGCTAAATAATGAACAAAAGACTACAGCTTATCTCCTTAATGTGTGCAAATTGTCGGCCACTGACAATGTAACTGTGACACAGTTTGTGATGGACCCTTTGAAATTACAATGCCCATGTGGAATCGAATACAACTGGTTGCTTTTATTTGTTACCTTATATGGTAAAATCAGGAAAAACTCTGAAAGGTATTTTTCCTAACTTAATTCATATAACTTGTTAGGCACACGCTCTTCATCGAATTTCTGAGACAATATGCGATTCTTTCCCACTGGCAGATAGAGTTGTGTCCAGTACAAAGAGAATTTTTGTTAAATCTCCTAAAAGAGTTAAGTTGTTTAGATCAACAGCACCTAATATCCGACTTCCTCCTGCACCAGTGTTAACTCGATGGTGAACATGGGTCGATGCAGTTTTATATAATGCTGAGCACATAGAAATAATCGAAGAGGTTGTTAATTCATTGGACTCAAACGATGCTTCATCAATAGAAACTATGCAAAATATTCTGTCAGGCACTAGGTTAAAGAAGGATCTTAGTTTCATATCTGCCCATTTTTCTCTCTTACCAACAGCCATAACGGCATTGGAAGCTGTAGGATTTCCTTTGCATGAATCACTTACTGTGCTTGAAAAAACAATGTGTGATCTAAGTTCGGTTCCTGGTAGCATAGGACAAAAAGTGAAAGAGAAAGTGAATTATGTAATTTCAAAAAATTCTGGTTATAAACAGATGTGCGATATTCGAGACATCCTCGAAAGAAAACCATCTGTCACACCAAGAGACTTGACTCTCTCTGTGAAGCAGTTAAAATAATTTAGATATGCTCCGATAACATCTTGTGACGTGTAAAGAAGTTTTTCACGTTACAAAAGTGTTTTGCCAGACAATAGACGACGTTTTACTGTTGAAAATTTGTGCAAAGTGTTGGTTGTGAACTGCAATTTAGCAGTTAATATTAGCAGCGGGACCACTCCTGCTTCAACCTCTAAGGAATAAGATAACTTTATTATTTACACAAACTCGTCTACTGCAAAGGGACATGAACTGTTCTAATGAAATAGTGCATATTTCTTGGCATATTTTCAAGTTTTTAAGAGCATATTTGCATGCATATTTCAGTGTTTTTTAGGGCATGAACTTCCGAGCCCTTGTTATTAACATGACTTATCTAACGTCCTACGAGCCTATTTAACCGTATATGTTATCTGTGTTGTATATGAAGGAATGAAGAGGCAAGATTGAATGCATTGTGCGATTATTCACCAACGTAGCAATCAAATTGTTAACACAGCTAGAGAAACTTCTTAGATTACACCTGTGGATTACACCTAACAACAAAATAAGTCTATATCGATTTCGATCATATAAACAGTTACAACCATTATTCTAATGTACTACTCGGGACATACATCTTTAGTGTTTGCTTGCGGACAACCCAGTAACTATCCTTGTTGTGTGTAGCGAGTACCACTTGGTACTTGAATGAAACAAGGGAACATCGCCACTTTGTCTAAATGTTCCTAGTAGTAACCGCAAACGTGATAAGCAAGGAAGGAAATACCTCCATTGTTACTGCTAACAGCCAGATGAATCCGTTAAGTATGTGGAGCGTTATAAACTAAAGTAATGTTAGTTACATGAAATTCCATTTTTACTTTCTCTACTGGTAAGTAGAGCAAGTATTGTATTCCACCCAAAAATTTGATGTCAAGATTTCACCTGAAATATATGTTTTGAGGACCCCCTGAATCACAAAAAAGCAGTGTGTGTCCGTGTGTCTGTCAGACTGTAGACAGCATAACTCAAAAACGAAAAGTCGGTGAAAAACCAAAGTTGGTATTTAAGTTTAACATATTTCAAGGATACAACACGAAGATCTTTTATTCAAATTCCTTCACCCTAAACTACCCTTTACATGGAAAAAAATTTCAGACCTTTTTATTTTCTTGAAAATGGCTCTAACGATTTTGATTCAAATGCCTTATGATTAAGATATTTGCATGACAAATGAAATGTGTATTTTGAATTTTCAGGCTATAGCCCATGTAGTCCTGTTTACTCTGGATTACTTTTGAAGAACAAAATCTTACTATACAAAAATGCAAATCTAGCTAAAACACAATTATGTCCAAATAAATTTTTTTTTGTATAGTGAACCATTTCGGAGATATTCCTTATTATTTGTGTCAGTTTCGGAAAACTTAAAATTTTCATGAAATGCAACATCGTCTTTCATTTTTTTATATGTTAAGCGTGCAAAGAGAACGGGATCTCAAAGCTTTAAAACATTTGACTATCAGTCAAAGCCTACTGTATTCCCATATTCCCCTTGTACCTACAAGGAAATAAGCAATACGATAATTTGTACAAATGTTTATATCAACTAACACCAAGAAGATATAGGAACAAGAGTTTGTAAGAATGGTTGTACAAGAGTAGAGAAAGCCATGTGAGTGCAACACATCAGATGTTTATATAGTATATTCTTATAAGTATGAGACAAGTTTGTCTATTTATTGCATTGCACTATATTTCATGAGAAAGCAATTTATTGATCCACATTCTCCGAGGAGCAAAACGTGACTTTCGTCCTACACGGATGATTAAGCGTTATGATGTAGAGTTGAAGCGGAATGGGTTTCTCTACCGGCAGACACGTGGTAGCGCACACTAATCCTCTATATATCAACACGTGTACCCGGAAGGTCCAGTGAGCACCGTCCCATGATTCCTCTGCAACCTCACAAATAACAAATGCACTTAGGCCTAGAACGTTTCGGCCGTAAGTTTGCTGTCTCAGATGTTTAATATCATGCATCACTGTGTTCACCACTTGTTGTGCAGTGGGTGTTAAACACTACTCCCTATGGGAGCAATATCATCTTCTATGGACACACAAGTCGACATTTTGGCTAAACAAACGTAATGCATATGGTGTATTCCTCGTTGTTAATAATAATAGTAATAATAATAATAATAATAATAATAATAATAATAATAATAATAATAATAATAATAATAATAATAATAATAATAATAATAATAATAATAATAATAATAATAATAATAATAATAATAATAATAATAATAATAATAATAATAATAATAATAATAATAATAATAATAATAATAATAATAGTAGTAGTAATTGTAATAGTAATAGTAACAGTAACAGTAACAGTAACAGTAACAATAACAACAACAACAACAACAACAACAATAATAATAATAATAATAATAATAATAATAATAATAATAATAATAATAATAATAATAATAATAATAATAATAATAATAATAATAATAATAATAATAATAATAATAATAATAATAATAATCATAATCATAATCATAGCCATAACGATAACAATAATAATAGGAAATAGCAATAGTAATGATTAATGATGAATGATGACATAGGTAGGGTGGTTCAGATTTAAAGGGTGATAGACAAGAAAGCTGAGGTGGGGGGGGGGGGGAAGTTACGTTTGTGATCTACAGAGGTTGATGTCTCATAGTTTTTTGAAACATGCTCTTTTGCGATTTGCAGTAGTTCTATTACTTGTGTTACGCTAAACTTTCATTTTTCTTTGAAATTCTGTTTTCCTGCTATTTCCAACAAACAGCCATTTAATGTTTTAAACTTGGATGTGAAATTTCCGGTCAAATACACGATTTCATGTTCGCTATTGCAAAGTTTACAGCACGCATGCGTGTGTCTCCATGAATAGCATAGGAATGCTATATTATAATTATTTAAACTTTTATAATTTAATTTCATTATTGTGATATGCTGCCTCTACTGCAGAATATTTAGTTTCCATCCTCGCTGCGAGTTCGTTCTGGATTTATAACGTTCATGTTGTTTTCAGTACATTGAGATTACGTTCCTACGATCAAGTGTAAGGGAAATGTTGGAATGATATTCTCTTTGGTCTTACAAACACATGATGCCCCTCGCCCTTGTACACAGGTATGAGCTGGCAAGTCGACCTTTGAGACCACCTGACGTAACTAATAGATAAGCCATCCTGGCTTCCCCCCGCGGCACGTGACTTGGAAAACATTTGGAGCCGGCTGCACCATCTGGCCTGTCGTTCACAAAATCCATTTAGCTAATAATGTTGGCTAAGAAACGAAGGAATGGAACAAGTTTCGCACCTTGAGCCCCTGTTTATGATCTTCCATTCAGTATATAAGTTGCAATCAAAGCCCTACGTAGGTTTCAAGGTGCATATGGGGTCACGTAAGCGTGCAACTTATGAGTCAGCATGGTCATTACAGTATAGAGTTAATTATGCAATGACGTGAACTTTCAAAAGCACCATCAGATTTTTAACATTAATATACAACGAAGTACTTTTGATAGTAGTACATATCTTAGTCTTTCCATTAATATCTTACTTCCTTTATATAAACATTGTTTCTTTAGAAAATATTTCTAAGCTTAAAAAGCTTTACCTGACTGTTGCAGAATTTTAATAGTATATTATGCAACGAGACTATAATGGTAGTAATTAAGTTTCATACGACAGTTTATGCTCAACCATATACCCAATTTTATGTTGAAATATTGTAAAATGTGGTATACTCACCAAGGACAATGACCTAAATATCTATCAGCTGATAATTGGAGTTCTGCGCAGGCGCTAAACGATCGATTCGTTTCCAGCACGTCACAGCTGCATGATGAAAATGATAACCTTGGAATGCTACGTAACACTGAAAAATAGAAGGCAAGATGAATATATTGGATTTCAGACGAAACTTTATTTCATGTATAAGTTATTTATTGTACAATTAGTGAAATTAATTTGCGGGACTGTGCTTAGTGCTATATTGTTGGAAGTTGATGCTGTATTGAGGTTAATTTGTGTGTTTTGTGTAAGTTGCATCTTACTTAGGCAGGTGGAGGAAGTTGCATCTCACTGTCAGTAGTGTCCGACATTTTAGCGTTTTCTAAACTCATGCTAGCTGTGTTTCAAGAATTAATCGATATTGCGCTTTGTCATTGCTGCATGGGAATTCTCTGATTGGTGGAACATCTGTCCTTTAATGAAAATTGAATTGTTCGATTGGATGATTAAATGCAGACCACTCCTTTAATGAAACTTTGAACTGAAGGAGGTCCATTAAAGAATCGCTATCAGACTTATAATTAATAAATTTGCGTATGGTCGAGCATAAAAGATATTAGAAGATATTTTTTCAATTAAACCTGCTTTTAATTTACTCAGAGAATGAATTATAACTTTGTGGATACTGAACCTACCCCCGCCCCGCCCCACCCCCCATATTTAAGGGAGTGTTAAATGTAACTGCATTTTGATGTCAAATCGTCTCCACGTTGTGCGCCATATGATGTCGAACTCGTCTCCACGTTGTGCGGCATATGATGTCGAATCGTCGCTCCTATGCTCTCCTATGCCGACTGCTGCTTTCTGATGGTTTCTGCTCCGACTTCTCTGGCATGCGACTTTAATCTCAGGGTATGCGTGGATGTTTGCGAATAAAACCAGAACTTCGTTGAAACACTTTTATTCTCACCAAAATATGAAAGCGTGAGATTTGCCGATCGTTATTAAATTAGTTGAGTCGTTACCGTGTCTCTACTAAGGCAGAAAATCGTTAATATTAACTATAATGTGTCCTCACACTTGAGGATCCGGAATACAAGTCCCGTGACTGAAGATGTGGGCGACGAGTGTAGTGACCCGCCGGGTTCTGGAGGGCGACCCTTTCTCTCCGGGTTCTCGCAGGCAAGTGACTGTGCGTTATGACGCTCTCTGTACCTTTCACTTCCTAATTAGCAACAGGGTTTCGAAGAATCGACCATCCCTTGTTTTCCGGCTCACACCGGCGCTGAGCGATTTCCAGGAAAACCGGTATTACTGTGTATCAGGCTGACTACCTGGACTTTACCATTAATGACTTGTCTGTACCTTTTCGTGCCTCCTGACAATTTTAGTCACAACTAATCTCCCAGATCCTGTAATTTTATATATGTAACGATTTTAACATTTTCTGATTATTTAATTCCGCCGTGTGATGCAATATTCTATCCATAATTATGGCGTTCACAATTTCGGCTTCAATTTATTGCTAGTTTACAAGCAACAAATGGATAACGATTACAACAATGATCCAAGCGCCAAAAGGGAAATAATGAGAGTATCACTTCGCTGGTTACAGACAAGTCTATTCTAGTTTAGCAAAAAGATCCAAGCAATAGCTGTAATCTGCTATTCTCTAATACCAAGGGTAACTATTACACGCATTTTATAGTGAGAAGATTTACAAATAGATGAATATCTCAGTTTGTGATTCTGAATCTTGTTTCGCTATTGCTGATACATTTGCAGTTGTGCAAACGTCAGCCATGCAATAACGAGTATATTAAATGGCGATGCTCTAACATCTATATTGTAATCTTTGCAAATGTTAAAGGCATATTTAGGCGGGCAGTACTGCAGACTCAGCGAATCCCAAGCTTGCCCCTCCTACCAGCGCTGCCAGTGGTACACGCACTACGCTTGGCAACAGCGCTCCACTTGAGCATTGGCCAGCGTTCACATGCCTTTAACTTTTGCGAGTGGTATAGTGCTAACTTCGTCGAGTGTGTGACCAAAGACATCCACGTTAAATAAGTGGGTAGAACCTAGCATAGGGGCCGTTGTTTTCATGTTAGAGTATGGTCTACTAACTGTTCCATCATACTATTACTGCCATTTCAGGGACATATCTACGTATGGTATGTGAAAATCCTTGTATAAAAGTTGATGTAGGTATATGGAGAATAAAGTAGGTGTTGCGCCTACTGTCGTACTGCCTTATCTGAGACGACCCTTGGAGAGACCAAGGCATAAATCATTCTACATCACTTGCTATCCATCTAATTAGGAGATGTCTTCCTTAAACTATGATGCTACTTAAAACGCCATTCCCGAATGCTCTAAAATGAGGAGGGAAACACGACATAACGGAATTTCCAAAATACAGGACAGTGCATTTGAAACGCATCAACCTTTGAGATATAGGTAATAAAGATTATCTCGGAACTAGGGATGAGAGGTCGATACTATGATACATCGATTCTTCTTCTTCTTCTTCTTCTTCTTCTTCTTCTTTTTATTTTACGACGCTCTTGAATACAAATACTTATTCATTTAGCGTCCTCCTCCAATGTTTATACTAAATGACTAATTTGTCAATTTAGCTTCCTTTAATATTTTAAATAAGCTGCTTTTTTGAGTACTATACCTTTAGAGTTTAATTTTACATTTCCTAATATGTTTAATAATTTTGTGGAATAGTAATTTTGGATTATCATTCAATATATTTGTTATTTTAATAGGTCCCAGTATGCCCAAATACATCGATTCTCTTGATACTTGATGGTATCGAAGTATGTCTAATAGCTTGAGATAAATGTTCAACACTTTTTCGATACAATTTACATTTTTACATTCTCTACTAGGTGTAGTAGAGAAAGTATTGTATTCCACCTTAAAGTTGGATGTCGAGATTTCACTAGAAATATGTTTTAAGGTCCCCTGAATAAAAATAAACATTAAAAAAACGTCCGCGCGCGCGCTTGTGTGTGTGTTTGTGTGTGTGTGTGTGTGTGTGTGTGTATGTGTGTGTGTGTGTGTGTGTGTGTGTGTGTGTGTGTGTGTGTGTGTGTGTGTGTGTGTGTGTGTGTGTGTGTGTGTCGGTCTCAGGACAACATAACTCAAATGAAAAATCGGCTAAAAACCAAAGTTGGCATTTAAGTTTAATGCAACCCGAAGATGTTGATGGAAATCCCTCCACCCTAAACTACCCTTTACATCGAACATTTTTCGAAAATTTTGATTTTCTTGAAAATGGCTCTAACGATTTTGATTAAAGTCACTTATGTTTAAGATATTTGTAAGAAAACTGAAACGTGTATTTTGAATTTTCTGGCTATAGCCTATGTAGTCCTGTGTCCTCTGGATGACTCGTAAACCTCAAGAGCTAGACAAAATGTACATCTAGCAAAAAATGTAGATCTTGCTAAAACACACAATTTATGACCGAATAACTTTTTGTAGAGTGAATAATTTCGGAGACATTCCTTGTTATTTGTGTCAGTTTCGGAAACTTTCGTCAAATGTAACATCATTGCTCATTTTTTCATACGTTAACGGTGCAAAACTTTGAAATACTTGGCTATCGCTCAAAGCCTACTGTATTCCCATGTTCCCGTTGCACGTGCAAGAAAACGAGCAGTTATTATAAATTCTGCAAACGTTTATCTCAACTAACGCGAAGAAGATAGAAGAATAAGTGTTTGTCAGAATGGTTAGTACAAAAGTAGAGAAAGTCATGTGAGTGCAACACATCACTACTGAAGGTTGTTGCTAATAAGAGATGGAAAGAGTAATGCCTCAAGTCGCACTTGATAGCTACGGGATTCACTCAGACCTATCTCGTGCAATCGTGTTGTACATACATCTCACACAGATAATACGACTGGACCAGATAATGCATGTGAGTGAATCCCGTCCCGTCGACTTTAGCACTTGTTCCTGGTCTATAGTTCTTGTTAGACCTTGACTGCGTGTCTGCAAGTGGGTGAATGAAACATTCCATGGACTCTGTGAATAACCCTCCGTCAGGCGCAATACCTATTGTTACGTGTTCGGGCGCAATATATCTGAGAGATACCACGTACGCTGTCTGAAATTCCTCCTAAATGTGAAATATTTCTATTTTATTGTGTTTTAATTATGTTATTTTTATACACCAAATTTTATTTTCAAAGTATTACAATACATCATACTACATTTCAAAAACATGAGTTATGTAAGCTGCAGAAAAAAAAAAAACTAATACTGCGAATGTACAAAATCTGAAAGGGTCATTATTCTTATATTTGAACATAAAGTTATCAATAAACATCATCAGTTTTTATGAAATTATAAACATTATTACAATGAATCAGTTATTTGAACTAAATAATTGTATGTGCGTGTGTCTGTAATGTACTTGAGAGTTTTCACTGCAAATTCTCAGCACACTTCTTGCAAACCTGTCCGGCATGCTCTAAACAATAGTACATTTCACATTTCTTGCAGCAATATCTTGGAAGTCGCTTCTTGTTTGACTCTACAAGGCAAGTCTTGCAAACTTTGCGCTTATTTTCAGCAGGAGGACCTGAAGAATCTTCATCACGGACTTCTGTCGCAGCTTCGCAATCTGTGTCACTTTCATAATCAACAAAATCTTCATTATTATCTTCATTTTCATCCCAGAGTATTGTCAGGGCTTTCTGTAGGTCGTTAGGTTTACACAGATTGAACACTTCTTGCTTCTTAGACATTATGGGACCTAAAAACCTGACCAGCAGAAAAAAAGACCACAGAAACAATGAGGCACGTGAGCGGGCGCAATGTACTGTATGCCCAGCACAAGAAGGAAAGGTTTAGGAATGTGTAACGTAATCATGTTTTGCTTCCCGCTCGGTGTTTATGTCAAGTTTCCGAGTATGATAAGGATGCTAGGTTCGTTTAAACTACACAGTGTTGTCACATAACTCACCTAGAAGTCCAGTTGTCGTGCAAGATCCGAGTCGGAGAAGTCGTCACCTTCACTGTTGTCACTACCGCTTTCTTCATCTTCGTCACTAGACTCCAGACCTCCTAGTGATATAATAAAATTGTCTATTGCATCTTCCACTAACCCATCCTTTTGCCTGAACCTATGCTCAAGTTTCTTAACGTGCCTATCATAGCCCTCCCAATCAGCTGTGGTAACGGAGTTCATTGCACTTTCACACATGCTGTAGATTTCTTAAATGTAGATCGCCGGTTACATTATGCTGTCTTACAGGTCGTGTTATTGCTGCCCATGCCAATTCTATAGCGTTCAACTCGCACATATGAGGAGGTAATCTAAGAACCGTATGCCCATGCATTTCTATTATTCTGTCGATATGGTATATTCTTTCCTTTGGTTTATGTATTTGAATTAAATCAAACAAGTCGGTCTTTCGCATTGCAGCAGAATATGAAATATTGTTCTCCAACCATTGTACCATTTCTTGCTTTACAGCATATTTCGACGGAGGCTTATTTTCTTGTACACTTTGGTATGGAGCATTATCAAGCACGATGACACTATTGCAGGGTATATTAGGTAACAGTTTCTCCTCCAACCATTTCTGGAAATTTTCTCCATTCATTTGGCCATGATAATCGCCGCTAGCAAGTCCAGCTTTGAATATCAAAGAAGCTCCGGGCATGAAACCTTGGTTGCTGCCTGCAATTACAAGAATCAGGCGGTTCGAAGAGCTAGTTTTTGTCGTAATCCCGTAGATATCATCACTCTGCCAGCACTTCCCAAATGTCAAATTATTGTCCACCCAGGACTCATCAATGTAAGTGATATTTCTCCCAGGATTTCTGTATCCATTTATAGCTCTTAGGTATTTAGCTCTCCAGTTAACTATATCTGGACGTTCAATAAGTAATTTTCTCTTGCTTCCACGTCGCTTCCATTTGAAACCCATATCGTGCAATAGCTTCCGCAGAGTTTCTCTTCCCCAAGGAAAATTTATTTTTTCCCTAATCGCTGCAAGTAGCTTCGGTAGAGTGGGCACTTGTTTTTTAACCAAATAAAAGTCTGGAATTACGTTTTTAATTACTGTTCTATCAAAGTCATCACAATGAAATTTGCGTTCCTCGGCCTTTGGTCTCTTTTTCCCCGGAGTATGGAGTGATTTTTCACCAGCTTTAACACCGTCTCTTCTTATTCTTGTTACACTATGTTACGATATCCCACAATAATTTGCCATACGTAAATTTCTTTGTGATAATAAACATTTCAATTGTCCTGATTTCGCTTCTATCACTTTTCTAATTACCTCCCTTGCTTCACTGTGAATACTTCGTCCCTTCTTTCGAACTGCAGCCATATGTAAATATTAAGCCAAGAATAAAACTAACAAAATACGAGTATATAACTGTAGTGCCGTAGCGCGTTAGCAGCGAGAGCCAAATAATGCATTATACTAAAAAAATCTCTGAACCTGTAATACTGCAAAGCGCATGAGATCTGGCAACGTGGGTGACTCATATCCATTATCATGCACTGATTTCCTAGTAAACACATACGCTACCGGAGCAGATAACAATTAAAGCCCCCTCTGCCCTTCATTCCCGTCTAGCCTTCTTGTCGTGGGCATACAGTAGTAAGATTTGTCTTGGAGGTGGTAGTAACGGTTGTCGTGGAGGTGGTAGTAACGGTTGTCGTAGAGGTGGTAGTAACGGTTGTCGCGGAGGTGCTAGTTACGGTTGTCGTGGAGGTGGTAGAAACGGTTGTCGTGGAGGTGGTAGTAACGGTTGTGGTGGAGGTGGTAGTAACGGTTGTCGTGGAGGTGGTAGTAACGGTTGTCATCGAGGTGGTAGTAACGGTTGTCGTGGAGGTGGTAGTAACGGTTGTCATCGAGGTGGTAGTAACGGTTGTCGTGCAGGTGGTAGTAACGGTTGTCGTGGAGGTGGTAGTAACGGTTGTCATCGAGGTGGTAGTAACGGTTGTCGTGGAGGTGGTAGTAACGGTTGTCATCGAGGTGGTAGTAACGGTTGTCGTGGAGGTGGTAGTAATGGTTGTCGGGGATGTAGTAGCAAGGGTTGTCTTGGAGGTGGTAGCAATGGTTGTCGTGGAGGTGGTAGTAACTGTTGTCGTGGTGGTGGTAGCAACGATTGTCGTGGAGGTGGTAGTAACTGTTGTCGTGGAGGTGCTAGTAACGGTTGTCGTGGAAGTGGTAGAAACGGTTGTCGTGGAGGTGGTACTAACGGTTGTCGTGGACATGGTAGTAACGGTTGTCGTGCAGGTTGTAGTAACTGTTGTCGTGGAGGTGCTAGTAACGGTTGTCGTGGAAGTGGTAGAAACGGTTGTCGTGGAGGTGGTACTAACGGTTGTCGTGGAGATGGTAGTAACGGTTGTCGTGGAGGTGGTAGTAAGGGTTGTCTTGGAGGTGGTAGCAACAGTTGTCGTGCAGGTGGTAGTAACTGTTGTCGTGGAGGTGCTAGTAACGATTGTCCTGGAGATGGTAGTAACGGTTGTCGTGCAGGTTGTAGTAACAGTTGTCGTGGAGGTGCTAGTACGGTTGTCGTGGAAGTGGTAGAAACGGTTGTCGTGGAGGTGGTACTAACGGTTGTCGTGGAGATGGTAGTAACGGTTGTCGTGGAGGTGGTAGTAACTGTTGTCGTGGAGGTGCTAGTAACGGTTGTCGTGGAAGTGGATGAAACGGTTGTCGTGGAGGTGGTACTAACGGTTGTCGTAGACATGGTAGTAACGGTTGTCGTTGAGGTGGTACTAACGGTTGTCGTGGAGATGGTAGTAACGGTTGTCGTGGAGTTGGTAGTAATGCTTGTCGTGGAGGTGGTAGCAAGGGTTGTCTTGGAGGTGGTAGCAACAGTTGTCGTGGAGGTGGTACTAACGGTTGTCGTGGAGATGGTAGTAACGGTTGTCATCGAAGTGGTAATAACGGTTGTCGTGGAGGTGGTAGTAATGGTTGTCGGGGATGTAGTAGCAAGGGTTGTCTTGGAGGTGGTAGCAATGGTTGTCGTGGAGGTGGTAGTAACTGTTGTCGTGGTGGTGCTGGCAACGGTTGTCGTGGAGGTGGTAGAAACGGTTGTCGTGGAGGAGGTACTAACGGTTGTCGTGGAGGTGCTAGTTACGGTTGTCGTGGAGGTGGTAGAAACAATTGTGGTGGAGGTGGTAGTAACGGTTGTCGTGGAGGTGTTAGTAACGGTTGTCATCGAGCTGGTAGTAACGGTAGTCGTGGAGGTTGTAGTAATGGTTGTCGTGGATGTAGTAACAAGGGTTATCGTGGAGGTGGTAGTAACGGTTGTCGTGGACGTGGTAGTAACGGTTGTCGTGGAGGTGGTAGTAACGGTTGTCGTGGAGCTGGTACTAACGTTTGTCGTGGAGGTGGTATTAACGGTTGTCGTGGAGGTGGTAGTTACGGTTGTCGTGGAGCTGGTACTAACGTTTGTCGTGGAGGTGGTATTAACGGTTGTCGTGGACGTGGTAGTAACGGTTGTCGTGGAGGTGGTAGTAACGGTTGTCGTGGAGCTGGTACTAACGTTTGTCGTGGAGGTGGTATTAACGGTTGTCGTGGAAGTGGTAGTAATGGTTGTCGTGCAGGTGGCAGTAACGGTTGTCGTGCAGATGGTAGTAACGGTTGTCGTGCAGGTGGTAGAAACGCTTGTCGTGCAGGTGGTAATTACAGTTGCCGTGCAGGTGGCAGTAACGGTTGTCGTGCAGGTGGTAATAACGGTTGTCGTTGAGATGGTAGTAGCGGTTGTCGTGGAGGTGGTAGTAAAGTTTGTCGTGGAGGTGGTAGTAACGGTTGTCGTGCAGGTGGTAATTACGGTTGTCGTGGAGATGGTAGTAACGGTTGTCGTGGAGGTGGTAGTAAAGTTTGTCGTGGAGGTGGTAGTAACGGTTATCGTGGAGGTGGTAGTAACGGTTGTCGTGGAGGTGGTAGTAACGGTTGTCGTGGAGGTGGTAGTAACGGTTGTCGTGGAAGTGGTAGTAACGGTTGTCGTGGAGGTGGTAGTAACGGTTGTCGTGGAGGTGGTAGTAACGATAGCTGTGGTGGTAGTAGTAACGGTTGTCGTGGAGATGGTAGTAACGGTTGTCGTGGAGGTGGTAGTAACGGTAGTCGTGCAGGTGGTATTAACGGTTGTCGTGCAGGTGGTAGCAACGGCTGTCGTGGAGGTGGTAGTAACGGTTGTCGTGGAGGTGGTAGTAACGGTTGTCGTGGAGGTGGTAGTAACGGTTGTCGTGGAGGTGGTAGTAACGGTTGTCGTGGAGGTGGTAGTAACGGTTGTCGTGGAGGTGGTAGTAAAGTTTGTAGTGGAGGTGGTAGTAACGGTTGTCGTGCAGGTGGTAATTACGGTTGTCGTGGAGATGGTAGTAACGGTTGTCGTGGAGGTGGTAGTAAAGTTTGTCGTGGAGGTGGTAGTAACGGTTGTCGTGGAGGTGGTAGTAACGGTTGTCGTGGAGGTGGTAGTAGCGGTTGTCGTGGAGGTGCTAGTAACGGTTGTCGAGGAGGTGGTAGTAACGGTTGTCGTTGAGGTGGTAGTAACGGTTGTCGTGGAGGTGCTAGTAACGGTTGTCGAGGAGGTGGTAGTAACGGTTGTCGTGGAGGTGGTAGTAGCGGTTGTCGTGGAGGTGCTAGTAACGGTTGTCGTTGAGGTGGTAGTAACGGTTGTTGTGGAGGTGGTAGTAACGGTTGTAGTGGAGGTGGTAGTAACGGTTGTAGTGGAGGTGGTAGTAAGGGTTGTTGTGGAGGTGGTAGTAACGGTTGTAGTGGAGGTGGTAGTAAGGGTTGTCGTTCACATGTTACAAGCGGTTGTCGTGGAGGTGGTAGTAACGGTTGTTGTGGAGGTGGTAGTAACGGTTGTAGTGGAGGTGGTAGTAACGGTTGTAGTGGAGGTGGTAGTAAGGGTTGTCGTTCACATGTTACAAGCGGTAGTCGTGGAGGTGGTAGTAACGGTTGTCGTGGAGGTGGTAGTAAAGTTTGTCGTGGAGGTGGTAGTAACGGTTGTCGTGGAGGTGGTAGTAAAGTTTGTCGTGGAGGTGGTAGTAGCGGTTGTCGTTGACATGTTACAAGCGGTTGTCGTGGAGGTGGTAGTAACGGTTGTTGTGGAGGTGGTAGTAACGGTTGTAGTGGAGGTGGTAGTAACGGTTGTAGTGGAGGTGGTAGTAACGGTTGTAGTGGAGGTGGTAGTAAGGGTTGTCGTGGAGGTGGTAGTAAAGTTTGTCGTGGAGGTGGTAGTAACGGTTGTCGTGGAGGTGGTAGTAAAGTTTGTCGTGGAGGTGGTAGTAGCGGTTGTCGTTGACATGTTACAAGCGGTTGTCGTGGAGGTGGTAGTAACGGTTGTCGTGGAGGTGGTAGTAACGGTTGTAGTGGAGGTGGTAGTAACGGTTGTAGTGGAGGTGGTAGTAACGGTTGTAGTGGAGGTGGTAGTAAGGGTTGTCGTTCACATGTTACAAGCGGTAGTCGTGGAGGTGGTAGTAACGGTTGTTGTGGAGGTGGTAGTAACGGTTGTTGTGGAGGTGGTAGTAACGGTTGTAGTGGAGGTGGTAGTAACGGTTGTAGTGGAGGTGGTAGTAAGGGTTGTCGTTCACATGTTACAAGCGGTAGTCGTGGAGGTGGTAGTAACGGTTGTTGTGGAGGTGGTAGTAACGGTTGTTGTGGAGGTGGTAGTAACGGTTGTAGTGGAGGTGGTAGTAAAGTTTGTCGTGGAGGTGGTAGTAGCGGTTGTCGTTGACATGTTACAAGCGGTTGTCGTGGAGGTGGTAGTAACGGTTGTCGTGGAGGTGGTAGTAACGGTTGTAGTGGAGGTGGTAGTAACGGTTGTAGTGGAGGTGGTAGTAACGGTTGTAGTGGAGGTGGTAGTAAGGGTTGTCGTTCACATGTTACAAGCGGTAGTCGTGGAGGTGGTAGTAACGGTTGTTGTGGAGGTGGTAGTAACGGTTGTTGTGGAGGTGGTAGTAACGGTTGTAGTGGAGGTGGTAGTAACGGTTGTAGTGGAGGTGGTAGTAACGGTTGTAGTGGAGGTGGTAGTAACGGTTGTAGTGGAGGTGGTAGTAACGGTTGTAGTGGAGGTGGTAGTAACGGTTGTAGTGGAGGTGGTAGTAACGGTTGTAGTGGAGGTGGTAGTAAGGGTTGTAGTGGAGGTGGTAGTAACGGTTGTAGTGGAGGTGGTAGTAAGGGTTGTTGTGGAGGTGGTAGTAACGGTTGTAGTGGAGGTGGTAGTAAGGGTTGTCGTTCACATGTTACAAGCGGTTGTCGTGGAGGTGGTAGTAACGGTTGTTGTGGAGGTGGTAGTAACGGTTGTAGTGGAGGTGGTAGTAACGGTTGTAGTGGAGGTGGTAGTAACGGTTGTAGTGGAGGTGGTAGTAACGGTTGTAGTGGAGGTGGTAGTAAGGGTTGTTGTGGAGGTGGTAGTAACGGTTGTAGTGGAGGTGGTAGTAACGGTTGTAGTGGAGGTGGTAGTAAGGGTTGTCGTTCACATGTTACAAGCGGTAGTCGTGGAGGTGGTAGTAACGGTTGTTGTGGAGGTGGTAGTAACGGTTGTTGTGGAGGTGGTAGTAACGGTTGTAGTGGAGGTGGTAGTAACGGTTGTAGTGGAGGTGGTAGTAAGGGTTGTCGTTCACATGTTACAAGCGGTTGTCGTGGAGGTGGTAGTAACGGTTGTTGTGGAGGTGGTAGTAACGGTTGTCGTTGAGGTGGTAGTAACGGTTGTAGTGGAGGTGGTAGTAAGGGTTGTCGTTCACATGTTACAAGCGGTTGTCGTGGAGGTGGTAGCAACGTTTGTCGTGGAGGTGGTAGTAACGGTTGTTGTGGCGGTGGTAGTAACGGTTGTCGTGCAGGTGGTAGTAACGGTTGTCGTGGAGGTGGTAGTAACGGTTGTTGTGGAGGCGGTAGTAACGGTTGTCGTGCAGGTGGTAGTAACGGTTGTTGTGGAGGTGGTAGTAACGGTTGTCGTGCAGGTGGTAGTAACGGTTGTCGTGGAGGTGGTAGTAACGGTTGTTGTGGAGGTGGTAGTAACTGTTGTCGTGCAGGTGGTAGTAACGGTTGTCGTGGAGGTGGTAGTAACGGTTGTTGTGGAGGTGGTAGTAACGGTTGTCGTGCAGGTGGTAGTAACGGTTGTTGTGGAGGTGGTAGTAACGGTTGTCGTGCAGGTGGTAGTAACGGTTGTCGTGGAGGTGGTAGTAGCGGTTGTCGTGCAGGTGGTAGTAACGGTTTTTGTGGAGGTGGTAATAACGGTTGCCGTGCAGGGGGCAGTAACGGTTGTCGTGCAGGTGGTAGTAACGGTTGTTGTGGAGGTGGTAGTAACGGTTGTCGTGCAGGTGGTAATAACGGTTGTCGTGGAGGTGGTAGTAACGGTTGTCGTGGAGGTGGTAGTAAAGTTTGTCGTGGAGGTGGTAGTAGCGGTTGTCGTGCAGGTGGTAGTAACGGTTTTTGTGGAGGTGGTAATAACGGTTGCCGTGCAGGGGGCAGTAACGGTTGTCGTGCAGGTGGTAGTAACGGTTGTTGTGGAGGTGGTAGTAACGGTTGTCGTGCAGGTGGTAGTAACGGTTGTTGTGGAGGTGGTAGTAACGGTTGTCGTGCAGGTGGCAGTAACGGTTGTCGTGGAGGTGGTAGTAACGGTTGTCGTGGAGGTGGTAGTAAACTTTGTCGTGGAGGTGGTAGTAACGGTTGTCGTGGAGGTGGTAGTAACGGTTGTCGTGGAGGTGGTAGTAACGGTTGTCGTGGAGGTGGTAGTAACGGTTGTCGTGGAGGTGGTAGTAAAGTTTGTCGTGGAGGTGGTAGTAACGGTTGTCGTGCAGGTGGTAATTACGGTTGTCGTGGAGATGGTAGTAACGGTTGTCGTGGAGGTGGTAGTAAAGTTTGTCGTGGAGGTGGTAGTAACGGTTATCGTGGAGGTGGTAGTAACGGTTGTCGTGGAGGTGGTAGTAACGGTTGTCGTGGAGGTGGTAGTAACGGTTGTCGTGGAAGTGGTAGTAACGGTTGTCGTGGAGGTGGTAGTAACGGTTGTCGTGGAGGTGGTAGTAACGATAGCTGTGGTGGTAGTAGTAACGGTTGTCGTGGAGATGGTAGTAACGGTTGTCGTGGAGGTGGTAGTAACGGTTGTTGTGGAGGTGGTAGTAACGGTTGTCGTGCAGGTGGCAGTAACGGTTGTCGTGGAGGTGGTAGTAACGGTTGTCGTGGAGGTGGTAGTAAACTTTGTCGTGGAGGTGGTAGTAACGGTTGTCGTGGAGGTGGTAGTAACGGTTGTCGTGGAGGTGGTAGTAACGGTTGTCGTGGAGGTGGTAGTAACGGTTGTCGTGGAGGTGGTAGTAAAGTTTGTCGTGGAGGTGGTAGTAACGGTTGTCGTGCAGGTGGTAATTACGGTTGTCGTGGAGATGGTAGTAACGGTTGTCGTGGAGGTGGTAGTAAAGTTTGTCGTGGAGGTGGTAGTAACGGTTATCGTGGAGGTGGTAGTAACGGTTGTCGTGGAGGTGGTAGTAACGGTTGTCGTGGAGGTGGTAGTAACGGTTGTCGTGGAAGTGGTAGTAACGGTTGTCGTGGAGGTGGTAGTAACGGTTGTCGTGGAGGTGGTAGTAACGATAGCTGTGGTGGTAGTAGTAACGGTTGTCGTGGAGATGGTAGTAACGGTTGTCGTGGAGGTGGTAGTAACGGTAGTCGTGCAGGTGGTATTAACGGTTGTCGTGCAGGTGGTAGCAACGGCTGTCGTGGAGGTGGTAGTAACGGTTGTCGTGGAGGTGGTAGTAACGGTTGTCGTGGAGGTGGTAGTAACGGTTGTCGTGGAGGTGGTAGTAACGGTTGTCGTGGAGGTGGTAGTAACGGTTGTCGTGGAGGTGGTAGTAAAGTTTGTAGTGGAGGTGGTAGTAACGGTTGTCGTGCAGGTGGTAATTACGGTTGTCGTGGAGATGGTAGTAACGGTTGTCGTGGAGGTGGTAGTAAAGTTTGTCGTGGAGGTGGTAGTAACGGTTGTCGTGGAGGTGGTAGTAACGGTTGTCGTGGAGGTGGTAGTAACGGTTGTCGTGGAGGTGGTAGTAACGGTTGTCGTGGAGGTGGTAGTAACGGTTGTCGTGGAGGTGGTAGTAACGGTTGTCGTGGAGGTGGTAGTAACGGTTGTCGTGGAGGTGGTAGTAACGGTAGCTGTGGTGGTGGTAGTAACGGTTGTCGTGGAGATGGTAGTAACGGTTGTCGTGGAGGTGGTAGTAACGGTAGTCGTGCAGGTGGTATTAACGGTTGTCGTGCAGGTGGTAGCAACGGTTGTCGTGGAGGTGGTAGTAACGGTTGTCGTGGAGGTGGTAGTAACGGTTGTCGTGGAGGTGGTAGTAACGGTTGTCGTGGAGGTGGTGGTAACGGTGTTCGTGGAGGTGGTAGTAACGGTTGTCGTGCAGGTGGTAGCAACGGTTGTCGTGGAGGTGGTAGTAACGGTTGTCGTGGAGGTGGTAGTAACGGTTGTCGTGGAGGTGGTAGTAACGGTTGTCGTGCAGGTGGTAGCAACGGTTGTCGTGGAGGTGGTAGTAACGGTTGTCATGGAGGTGGTATTAACGGTTGTCGTGCAGGTGGTAGCAACGGTTGTCGTGGAGGTGGTAGTAACGGTTGTCGTGGAGGTGGTAGTAACGGTTGTCGTGGAGGTGGTAGTAACGGTTGTCGTGAAGGTGGTAGTAACGGTTGTCGTGGAGGTGGTAGTAACGGTTGTCGTGGAGGTGGTAGTAACGATAGCTGTGGTGGTAGTAGTAACGGTTGTCGTGGAGATGGTAGTAACGGTTGTCGTGGAGGTGGTAGTAACGGTAGTCGTGCAGGTGGTATTAACGGTTGTCGTGCAGGTGGTAGCAACGGCTGTCGTGGAGGTGGTAGTAACGGTTGTCGTGGAGGTGGTAGTAACGGTTGTCGTGGAGGTGGTAGTAACGGTTGTCGTGGAGGTGGTAGTAACGGTTGTCGTGGAGGTGGTAGTAACGGTTGTCGTGGAGGTGGTAGTAAAGTTTGTAGTGGAGGTGGTAGTAACGGTTGTCGTGCAGGTGGTAGTAACGGTTGTCGTGGAGGTGGTAGTAACGATAGCTGTGGTGGTAGTAGTAACGGTTGTCGTGGAGATGGTAGTAACGGTTGTCGTGGAGGTGGTAGTAACGGTAGTCGTGCAGGTGGTATTAACGGTTGTCGTGCAGGTGGTAGCAACGGCTGTCGTGGAGGTGGTAGTAACGGTTGTCGTGGAGGTGGTAGTAACGATAGCTGTGGTGGTAGTAGTAACGGTTGTCGTGGAGATGGTAGTAACGGTTGTCGTGGAGGTGGTAGTAACGGTAGTCGTGCAGGTGGTATTAACGGTTGTCGTGCAGGTGGTAGCAACGGCTGTCGTGGAGGTGGTAGTAACGGTTGTCGTGGAGGTGGTAGTAACGGTTGTCGTGGAGGTGGTAGTAACGGTTGTCGTGGAGGTGGTAGTAACGGTTGTCGTGGAGGTGGTAGTAACGGTTGTCGTGGAGGTGGTAGTAACGGTTGTCGTGGAGGTGGTAGTAAAGTTTGTAGTGGAGGTGGTAGTAACGGTTGTCGTGCAGGTGGTAGTAACGGTTGTCGTGGAGGTGGTAGTAACGATAGCTGTGGTGGTAGTAGTAACGGTTGTCGTGGAGATGGTAGTAACGGTTGTCGTGGAGGTGGTAGTAACGGTAGTCGTGCAGGTGGTATTAACGGTTGTCGTGCAGGTGGTAGCAACGGCTGTCGTGGAGGTGGTAGTAACGGTTGTCGTGGAGGTGGTAGTAACGATAGCTGTGGTGGTAGTAGTAACGGTTGTCGTGGAGATGGTAGTAACGGTTGTCGTGGAGGTGGTAGTAACGGTAGTCGTGCAGGTGGTATTAACGGTTGTCGTGCAGGTGGTAGCAACGGCTGTCGTGGAGGTGGTAGTAACGGTTGTCGTGGAGGTGGTAGTAACGGTTGTCGTGGAGGTGGTAGTAACGGTTGTCGTGGAGGTGGTAGTAACGGTTGTCGTGGAGGTGGTAGTAACGGTTGTCGTGGAGGTGGTAGTAAAGTTTGTAGTGGAGGTGGTAGTAACGGTTGTCGTGCAGGTGGTAATTACGGTTGTCGTGGAGATGGTAGTAACGGTTGTCGTGGAGGTGGTAGTAAAGTTTGTCGTGGAGGTGGTAGTAACGGTTGTCGTGGAGGTGGTAGTAACGGTTGTCGTGGAGGTGGTAGTAACGGTTGTCGTGGAGGTGGTAGTAACGGTTGTCGTGGAGGTGGTAGTAACGGTTGTCGTGGAGGTGGTAGTAACGGTTGTCGTGGAGGTGGTAGTAACGGTTGTCGTGGAGGTGGTAGTAACGGTAGCTGTGGTGGTGGTAGTAACGGTTGTCGTGGAGATGGTAGTAACGGTTGTCGTGGAGGTGGTAGTAACGGTAGTCGTGCAGGTGGTATTAACGGTTGTCGTGCAGGTGGTAGCAACGGTTGTCGTGGAGGTGGTAGTAACGGTTGTCGTGGAGGTGGTAGTAACGGTTGTCGTGGAGGTGGTAGTAACGGTTGTCGTGGAGGTGGTGGTAACGGTGTTCGTGGAGGTGGTAGTAACGGTTGTCGTGCAGGTGGTAGCAACGGTTGTCGTGGAGGTGGTAGTAACGGTTGTCGTGGAGGTGGTAGTAACGGTTGTCGTGGAGGTGGTAGTAACGGTTGTCGTGCAGGTGGTAGCAACGGTTGTCGTGGAGGTGGTAGTAACGGTTGTCATGGAGGTGGTATTAACGGTTGTCGTGCAGGTGGTAGCAACGGTTGTCGTGGAGGTGGTAGTAACGGTTGTCGTGGAGGTGGTAGTAACGGTTGTCGTGGAGGTGGTAGTAACGGTTGTCGTGAAGGTGGTAGTAACGGTTGTCGTGGAGGTGGTAGTAACGGTTGTCGTGGAGGTGGTACTAACGGTTGTCGTGGAGATGGTAGTAACGGTTGTCGTGCAGGTGGTAGCAACGGTTGTCGTGGAGGTGGTAGTAACGGTTGTCGTGGAGGTGGTAGTAACGGTTGTCGTGGAGGTGGTAGTAACGGTTGTCGTGGAGGTGGTAGTAACGGTTGTCGTGAAGGTGGTAGTAACGGTTGTCGTGGAGGTGGTAGTAACGGTTGTCGTGGAGGTGGTAGTAACGGTTGTCGTGGAGGTGGTAGTAACGGTTGTCGTGGAGGTGGTACTGTATGCCCAGCACAAGAAGGAAAGGTTTAGGGGATGTGTAACGTAATCATGTTTTGCTTCCCGCTCGGTGTTTATGTCAAGTTTCCGAGTATGATAAGGATGCTAGGTTCGTTTAAACTACACAGTGTTGTCACATAACTCACCTAGAAGTCCAGTTGTCGTGCAAGATCCGAGTCGGAGAAGTCGTCACCTTCACTGTTGTCACTACCGCTTTCTTGATCTTCGTCACTAGACTCCAGACCTCCTAGTGATATAATAAAATTGTCTAGTGCATCTTCCACTAACCCATCCTTTTGCCTGAACCTATGCTCAAGTTTCTTAACGTGCCTAACATAGCCCTCCCAATCAGCTGTGGTAACGGAGTTCACTGCACTTTCACACATGCTGTAGATTTCTTAAATGTAGATCGCCGGTTACATTATGCTGTCTTACAGGTCGTGTTATTGCTGCCCATGCCAATTCTATAGCGTTCAACTCGCACATATGAGGAGGTAATCTAAGAACCGTATGCCCATGCATTTCTATTATTCTGTCGATATGGTATATTCTTTCCTTTGGTTTATGTATTTGAATTAAATCAAACAAGTCGGTCTTTCGCATTGCAGCAGAATATGAAATATTGTTCTCCAACCATTGTACCATTTCTTGCTTTACAGCATATTTCGACGGAGGCTTATTTTCTTGTACACTTTGGTATGGAGCATTATCAAGCACGATGACACTATTGCAGGGTATATTAGGTAACAGTTTCTCCTCCAACCATTTCTGGAAATTTTCTCCATTCATTTGGCCATGATAATCGCCGCTAGCAAGTCCAGCTTTGAATATCAAAGAAGCTCCGGGTATGAAACCTTCGTTGCTGCCTGCAATTACAAGAATCAGGCGGTTCGAAGAGCTAGTTTTTGTCGTAATCCCGTAGATATCATCACTCTGCCAGCACTTCCCAAATGTCAAATTATCGTCCACCCAGGACTCATCAATGTAAGTGATATTTCTCCCAGGATTTCTGTATCCATTTATAGCTCTTAGGTATTTAGCTCTCCAGTTAACTATATCTGGACGTTCAATAAGTAATTTTCTCTTGCTTCCACGTCGCTTCCATTTGAAACCCATATCGTGCAATAGCTTCCGCAGAGTTTCTCTTCCCCAAGGAAAATTTAATTTTTCCCTAATCGCTGCAAGTAGCTTCGGTAGAGTGGGCACTTGTTTTTTAACCAAATAAAAGTCTCGAATTACGTTTTTAATTACTGTTCTATCAAAGTCATCACAATGAAATTTGCATTCCTCGGCCTTTGGTCTTTTTTTCCCCGGAGTATGGAGTGATTTTTCACCAGCTTTAACACCGTCTCTTCTTATTCTTGTTACACTATGTTACGATATCCCACAATAATTTGCCATACGTAAATTTCTTTGTGATAATAAACATTTCAATTGTCCTGATTTCGCTTCTATCACTTTTCTAATTACCTCCCTTGCTTCACTGTGAATACTTCGTCCCTTCTTTCGAACTGCAGCCATATGTAAATATTAAGCCAAGAACAAAACTAACAAAATACGAGTATATAACTGTAGTGCCGTAGCGCGTTAGCAGCCAGAGCCAAATAATGCATAATACTAAAAAAAATCTCTGAACCTGTAATACTGCAAAGCGCATGAGATCTGGCAACGTGGGTGACTCATATGCATTATCATGCACTGATTTCCTAGTAAACACATACGCTACCGGAGCAGATAACAATTAAAGCCCCCTCTGCCCTTCATTCCCGTCTAGCCTTCTTATCGTGGGCATACAGCAGTAAGATTTGTCTTGGAGGTGGTAGTAACGGTTGTCGTGGAGGTGGTAGTAACGGTTGTCGTAGAGGTGCTAGTAACGGTTGTCGTGGAGGTGGTAGAAACGGTTGTCGTGGCTGTGGTAGTAACGGTTGTCGTGGAGGTGGTAGTAACGGTTGTCGTAGAGGTGGTAGTAACGGTATTCTTGGAGCTGGTAGTAACGGTTGTCGTAGAGGTGGTAGTAACGGTATTCTTGGAGCTGGTAGTAACGGTTGTCATCGAGGTGGTAGTAACGGTTGTCGTGGAGGTGGTAGTAACGGTTGTCATCGAGGTGGTAGTAACGGTTGTCGTGGAGGTGGTAGTAACGGTTGTCATCGAGGTGGTAGTAACGGTTGTCGTGGAGGTGGTAGTAACGGTTGTCATCGAGGTGGTACTAACGGTTGTCGTGGAGGTGGTAGTAATGGTTGTCCATGTTGTAGTAGCAAGGGTTGTTGGGGAGGTGGTAGTAACGGTTGTCGTGGAGGTGGTAGTAACGGTTGTCCATGTTGTAGTAGCAAGGGTTGTTGGGGAGGTGGTAGTAACGGTTGTCGGGGAGGTGGTAGTAAGGGTTGTCTTTGAGGTGGTAGCAACGATTGTCGTGGAGGTGGTAGTAACTATTGTCGTGGAGGTGCTAGTAACGGTTGTCGTGGAAGTGGTAGAAACGGTTGTCGTGGAGGTGGTACTAACGGTTGTCGTGGAGATGGTAGTAACGGTTGTCGTGGAGATGGTAGTAACGGTTGTCGTGGAGATGGTAGTAACGGTTGTCGCTGAGGTGGTAATAACGGTTGTCGTGGAGATGGTAGAAACACTTGTCGTGGAGATGGTAGTAACGGTTGTCGTGGAGATGGTAGTAACGGTTGTCGTGGAGATGGTAGTAACGGTTGTCGTAGAGATGGTAGAAACACTTGTCGTGGAGGTGGTAGTAACGGTTGTCGTGGAGATGGTAGTAACGGTTGTCGTGGAGATGGTAGTAACGGTTGTCGTGGAGATGGTAGAAACACTTGTCGTGGAGATGGTAGTAACGGTTAACTTGGAGATGGTAGTAACGGTTGTCGTGGAGATGGTAGTAACGGTTGTCGCTGAGGTGGTAGTAACGGTTGTCGTGGAGATGGTAGTAACGGTTGTCGTGGAGATGGTAGTAACGGTTGTCGCTGAGGTTGTAGTAACGGTTGTCGTGGAGGTGGTACTAACGGTTGTCGTGGAGATGGTACTAACGGTTGTCGCGGATTTGGTAGTAACGGTTGTCGTGGAGGTGGTAGTAACGGTTGTCGTGGAGATGGTAGAAACACTTGTCGTGGAGGTGGTAGTAACGGTTGTCGTGGAGATGGTAGTAACGGTTGCCGCTGAGTTGGTACTAACGGTTGTCGTGGAGATGGTAGTAACGGTTGTCGTGGAGGTGGTAGTAACGGTTGTCGTGGAGATGCTAGTAACGGTTGTCGCTGAGGTGGTACTAACGGTTGTCGTGGAGATGGTAGTAACGGTTGTCGCTGAGGTGGTACTAACGGTTGTCGTGGAGATGGTAGTAACGGTTTTCGTGGAGGTGGTAGTAAGGGTTGTCGTGGAGATGGTAGTAACGGTTGTCGTGGAGATGGTAGTAACGGTTGTCGCTGAGGTGGTACTAACGGTTGTCGTGGAGGTGGTAGTAATGGTTGTCAATGTTGTAGTAGCAAGGGTTGTCGGGGAGGTGGTAGTAACGGTTGTCGTGGAGGTGGTAGTAATGGTTGTCCATGTTGTAGTAGCAAGGGTTGTCGGGGAGGTGGTAGTAACGGTTGTCGTGGAGGTGGTAGTAACGGTTGTCCATGTTGTAGTAGCAAGGGTTGTCGGGGAGGTGGTAGTAAGGGTTGTCTTGGAGGTGGTAGCAACGATTGTCGTGGAGGTGGTAGTAACTGTTGTCGTGGAGGTGGTAGTAACTGTTGTCGTGGAGGTGCTAGTAACGGTTGTCGTGGAAGTGGTAGAAACGGTTGTCATGGAGGTGGTACTAACGGTTGTCGTGGAGAAGGTAGTAACGGTTGTCGTGCAGGTGCTAGTAACGGTTGTCGTGGAAGTGGTAGAAACGGTTGTCGTGGAGGTGGTACTAACGGTTGTCGTGGAGGTGGTGCTAACGGTTGTCGGGGAGGTGGTAATAACAGTTGTCGTGGAGGTGGTAGTAAGGGTTGTCTTGGAGGTGGTAGCAATGGTTGTCGTGGAGGTGGTACTAACGGTTGTCGTGGAGGGGGTAGTAACGGTTGTCGTGGAGGTGGTAGCAACGATTGTCCTTGAGATGGTAGTAACGGTTGTCGTGCAGGTTGTAGTAACTGTTGTCGTGGAGGTGCTAGTAACGGTTGTCGTGGAAGTGGTAGAAACGGTCGTCGTGGAGGTGGTAGTAAGGGTTGTCTTTGAGGTGGTAGCAACGGTTGTCGTGGAGGTGGTAGAAACGGTTGTCGTGAAGGTGCTAGTAACGGTTGTCGTGGAAGTGGTAGAAACACTTGTCGTGGAGGTGGTAGTAACGGTTGTCGTGAAGATGGTAGTAACGGTTGTCGCTGAGGTGGTACTAACGGTTGTCTTGGAGATGGTAGTAACGGTTGTCGTGGAGGTGGTAGTAAGGGTTGCCTTGGAGGTGGTAGCAACAGTTGTCGTGGAGGTGGTAGTAACTGTTGTCGTGGAAGTGCTAGTAACGGTTGTCGTGGAAGTGGTAGAAACAGTTGTCGTGGAGGTGGTACTAACGGTTGTCGTGGAGATGGTAGTAACGGTTGTCGTGCAGGTTGTAGTAACTGTTGTCGTGGAGGTGCTAGTACGGTTGTCGTGGAAGTGGTAGAAAAGTTTGTCGTGGAGTTGGTACTAACGGTTGTCGCTGAGGTGGTACTAACGGTTGTCGGGGAGGTGATAGTAACGTTTGTCGTGGAGGTGGTAGTAAGGGTTGTCTTGGAGGTGGTAGCAACGGTTGTCGCGGAGGTGGTAGTAACTGTTGTCGTGGAGGTGCTAGTAACGGTTGCCGTGGAAGTGGTAGAAACGGTTGTCGTGGAGGTGGTACTAACGGTTGTCGTAGAGATGGTAGTAACGGTTGTCGTTGAGGTGGTACTAACGGTTGTCGTGGAGATGGTAGTAACGGTTGTCGTGGAGTTGGTAGTAATGGTTGTCGTGGAGGTGGTAGCAAGGGTTGTCTTGGAGGTGGTAGCAACGGTTGTCGTAGAGGTGGTACTAACGGTTGTCGTGGAGATGGTAGTAACGGTTGTCATCGAAGTGGTAATAACGGTTGTCGTGGAGGTGGTAGTAATGGTTGTCGGGGATGTAGTAGCAAGGGTTGTCTTGGAGGTGGTAGCAATGGTTGTCGTGGAGGTGGTAGTAACTGTTGTCGTGGTGGTGCTAGCAACGGTTGTCGTGGAGGTGGTAGAAACGGTTGTCGTGGAGGTGGTACTAACGGTTGTCGTGAAGATGGTAGTAACGGTTGTCGTTGAGGTGGTACTAACGGTTGTCGTGGAGGTGGTAGAAACGGTTGTCGTGGAGGTGGTACTAACGGTTGTCGTGGAGATGGTAGTAACGGTTGTCGTTGAAGTGGTACTAACGGTTGTTGTGGAGACGGTAGTAACGGTTGTCGTGGAGGTTGTAGAAACGATTGTCGTGGAGGTGGTAGTAACGGTTGTCGTGGAGGTGGTAGTAAAGGTTGTCGTAGAGGTGGTAGTAACGGTATTCTTGGAGCTGGTAGTAACGGTTGTCTTCGAGGTGGTAGTAACGGTTGTCGTGGAGGTGTTTGTAACGGTTGTCATCGAGGTGGTAGTAACGGTTGTCGTAGAGGTGGTAGTAATGGTTGTCGTGGATGTAGTGGCAAGGGTTGTCCGGGAGGTGGTAGTAACGGTTGTCGTGGATGTGGTAGCAAGGGTTGTCTTGGAGGTGGTAGCAACGGTTGTCGTGGAGGCGGTAGTAACTGTTGTCGTGGAGGTGGTAGCAACGGTTGTCGTGGAAGTGGTAGAAACGATTGTCGTGGAGGTGGTACTAATGGTTGTCGTGGAGATGGTAGTAACAGTTGTCGTGCAGGTTGTAGTAACTGTTGTCGTGGAGGTGCTAGTACGGTTGTCGTGGAAGTGGTGGAAACGGTTGTCGTGGAGGTGGTACTAACGGTTGTCGTGGAGATGGTAGTAACGGTTGTCGTGGTGGTGGTAGTAATTGCTGTCGTGGAGGGGCTAGTAACGGTTGTCGTGGAGGTTGTAGAAACGGTTGTCGTGGAGGTGGTACTAACGGTTGTCGGGGAGGTGGTAGTAGCGTTTGTCGTGGAGGTGGTAGTAACGGTTGTCATCGAGGTGGTAGTAACGGTTGTCGTGGAGGTGGTAGTAATGGTTGTCCTGGATGTAGTAGCAAGGGTTGTCGGGGAGGTGGTAGTAACGGTTGTCATGGAGGTGGTAATAACGGTTGTCGTGGAGATGGTGGAACGGTTGTCATCGAGGTGGTAGCAACGGTTGTCGTGGAGGTGGTAGTAATGGTTGTCTTGGAGGTGGTAGCAACGGTTGTCGTGGTGGTGGTACTAACGATTGTCGTGGAGATGGTAGTAACGGTTGTCATCGAGGTGGTAGCAACGGTTGTCGTGGAGGTGGTAGTAATGGTTCTCGGGGATGTAGTAGCAAGGGTTGTCTTGGAGGTGGTAGCAACGGTTGTCGTGGAGGTGGTAGTAACTGTTGTCGTGGAGGTGCTAGCAACGGTTGTGGTGGAAGTGGTAGAAACGGTTGTCGTGGGGGTGGTACCAACGGTTGTCGGGGAGGTGGTAGTAACGGTTGTAGTGGAGGTGGTAGTAAGGGCTGTCTTGGAGTTGGTAACAACGGTTGTCGTGGAGGTGGTAGTAACTGTTGTCGTGCAGGTGCTAGTAACGGTTGTCGTGGAAGTGGTAGAAACGGTTGTCGTGGAGGTGGTACTAACGGTTGTCGTGGAGGTGGTAGAAACGGTTGTCGTGGTGGTGGTACTAACGGTTGTCGTGGAGAAGGTAGTAACGGTTGTCGTGCAGGTGCTAGTAACGGTTGTCGTGGAAGTGGTAGAAACGGTTGTCGTGGAGGTGGTACTAACGGTTGTCGTGGAGGTGGTGCTAACGGTTGTTGGGGAGGTGGTAGTAACAGTTGTCGTGCAGGTGGTAGTAAGGGTTGCCTTGGAGGTGGTATAAATGGTTGTCGTGGAGGTGGTAGTAACTGTTGTCGTGAAGGTGCTAGTAACGGTTGTGTTGGAAGTGGTAGAAACGGTTGTCGCTGAGGTGGTACTAACGGTTGTCGTGGAGATGGTAGTAACGGTTGTCGCTGAGGTGGTACTAACGGTTGTCTTGGAGATGGTAGTAACGGTTGTCGTGGAGGTGGTAGTAAGGGTTGTCTTGGAGGTGGTAGCAACAGTTGTCGTGGAGGTGATAGTAACTGTTGTCGTGGAGGTGCTAGTAACGGTTGTCGTGGAAGTGGTAGAAACGGTTGTCGTGGAGGTGGTACTAACGGTTGTCGTGGAGATGGTAGTAAAGGTTGTCGTGCAGGTTGTAGTAACTGTTGTCGTGGAGGTGCTAGTACGGTTGTCGTGGAAGTGGTAGAAACGGTTGTCGTGGAGGTGGTACTAACGGTTGTCGGGGAGGTGATAGTAACGGTTGTCGTGGAGGTGGTAGTAAGGGTTGTCTTGGAGGTGGTAGCAAGGGTTGTCGTGGAGGTGGTAGAAACTGTTGTCGGGGAGGTGCTAGTAACGGTTGTCGTGGAGGTGGTAGAAACGGTTGTCGTGGAGGTGGTACTAACGGTTGTCGTAGAGATGGTAGTAACGGTTGTCGTTGAGGTGGTAGTAAAGGTTCTCGTAGAGGTGGTAGTAACGGTTGTCGTGGAGTTGGTAGTAATGGTTGTCGTGGAGGTGGTAGCTAGGGTTGTCTTGGAGGTGGTAGTAACGGTTGTCGTGGAGGTGTTAGTAACGGTTGTCATCGAGGTGGTAGTAACGGTTGTCGTGGAGGTGGTAGTAATGGTTGTCGTGGATGTAGTGGCAAGGGTTGTCGGGGAGGTGGTAGTAACGGTTGTAGTGGATGTGGTAGCAAGGGTTGTCTTGGAGGTGGTAGCAACGGTTGTCGTGGAGGCGGTAGTAACTGTTGTCCTGGAGGTGGTAGCAACGGTTGTCGTGGAAGTGGTAGAAACGATTGTCGTGGAGGTGGTACTAATGGTTGTCGTGGAGATGGTAGTAACAGTTGTCGTGCAGGTTGTAGTAACTGTTGTCGTGGAGGTGCTAGTACGGTTGTCGTGGAAGTGGTAGAAACGGTTGTCGTGGAGGTGGTACTAACGGTTGTCGTGGAGATGGTAGTAACGGTTGTCGTGGTGGTGGTAGTAATTGTTGTCGTGGAGGGGCTAGTAACGGTTGTCGTGGAAGTTGTAGAAACGGTTGTCGTGGAGGTGGTACTAACGGTTGTCGGGGAGGTGGTAGTAACGGTTGTCGTGGAGGTGGTAGTAACGGTTGTCATCGAGGTGGTAGTAACGGTTGTCGTGGAGGTGGTAGTAATGGTTGTCGTGGATGTAGTAGCAAGGGTTGTCGGGGAGGTGGTAGTAACGGTTGTCGTGGAGGTGGTACTAACGGTTGTCGTGGAGCTGGTAGTAACGGTTGTCATCGAGGTGGTATCAACGGTTGTCGTGGAGGTGGTAGTAATGGTTCTCGGGGATGTAGTAGCAAGGGTTGTCTTGGAGGTGGTAGCAACGGTTGTCGTGGAGGTGGTGGTAACTGTTGTCGTGGAGGTGCTAGCAACGGATGTGTAGGAAGTGGTGGAAACGCTTGTCGTGGAGGTGGTACCAACGGTTGTCGGGGAGGTGGTAGTAACGGTTGTAGTGGAGGTGGTAGTAAGGGCTGTCTTGGAGGTGGTAACAACGGTTGTCGTGGAGGTGGTAGTAACTGTTGTCGTGCTGGTGCTAGTAACGGTTGTCGTGGAAGTGGTAGAAACGGTTGTCGTGGAGGTGGTACTAACGGTTGTCGTGGAGATGGTAGTAACGGTTGTCGTTGAGGTGGTACTAACGGTTGTCGTGGAGGTGGTAGAAACGGTTGTCGTAAAGGTGGTACTAACGGTTGTCGTGGAGATGGTAGTAACGGTTGTCGTTGAAGTGGTACTAACGGTTGTTGTGGAGATGGTAGTAACGGTTGTCGTGGAGGTTGTAGAAACGGTTGTCGTGGAGGTGGTGCTAACGGTTGTCGGGGAGGTGGTAGCAACGGTTGTCGTGGAGGTGGTAGTAAGGGTATCTTGGAGGTGGTAGCAATGGTTGTCGTGGAGGTTGTAGTAGCTGTTGTCGTGAAGGTGCTAGTAACGGTTGTGTTGGAAGTGGTAGAAATGGTTGTCGCTGAGGTGGTACTAACGGTTGTCGTGGAGATGGTAGTAACGGTTGTCGTTGAGGTGGTACTAACGGTTGTCGTTGAGATGGTAGTAACGGTTGTCGTGGAGGTGGTAGTAAGGGTTGTCTTGGAGGTGGTAGCAACAGTTGTCGTGGAGGTGATAGTAACTGTTGTCGTGGAGGTGCTAGTAACGGTTGTCGTGGAAGTGGTTGAAACGGTTGTCGTGGAAGTGGTAGAAACTGTTGTCGTGGAGGTGGTACTAACGGTTGTCGTGGAGATGGTAGTAACGGTTGTCGTGGTGGTGGTAGTAATTGCTGTCGTGGAGGGGCTAGTAACGGTTGTCGTGGAAGTTGTAGAAACGGTTGTCGTGGAGGTGGTACTAACGGTTGTCGGGGAGGTGGTAGTAACGGTTGTCGTGGAGGTGGTAGTAACGGTTGTCATCGAGGTGGTAGTAACGGTTGTCGTGGAGGTGGTAGTAATGGTTGTCGTGGATGTAGTAGCAAGGGTTGTCGGGGAGGTGGTAGTAACGGTTGTCGTGGAGGTGGTACTAACGGTTGTCGTGGAGATGGTAGTAACGGTTGTCATCGAGGTGGTAGCAACGGTGTCGTGGAGGTGGTAGTAATGGTTGTCTTGGAGGTGGTAGCAACGGCTGTCGTGGAGGTGGTACTAACGGTTGTCGTGGAGATGGTAGTAACGGTTGTCATCGAGGTGGTAGCAACGGTTGTCGTAGAGGTGGTAGTAATGGTTCTCGGGGATGTAGTAGCAAGGGTTGTCTTGGAGGTGGTAGCAACGGTTGTCGTGGAGGTGGTAGTAACTGTTGTCGTGGAGGTGGTACCAACGGTTGTCGGGGAGGTGGTAGTAACGGTTGTAGTGGAGGTGGTAGTAAGGGCTGTCTTGGAGGTGGTAACAACGGTTGTCGTGGAGGTGGTAGTAACTGTTGTCGTGCAGGTGCTAGTAACGGTTGTCGTGGAAGTGGTAGAAACGGTTGTCGTGGAGGTGGTACTAACGGTTGTCGTGGAGATGGTAGTAACGGTTGTCGTGGAGGTGGTAGTAACTGTTGTCGTGGAGGTGCTAGTAACGGTTGTCGTGGAAGTGGTAGAAACGGTTGTCGTGGAGGTGGTACTAACGGTTGTCGGGGAGTGATAGTAACGGTTGTCGTGGAGGTGGTAGTAAGGGTTGTGTTGGAGGTGGTAGCATCGGTTGTCGAGGAGGTTGTAGTAACTGTTGTCGTGGAGGTGCTAGTAACGGTTGTCGTGGAAGTGGTAGAAAGGGTTGTCGTGGAGATGGTACTAACGGTTGTCGTAGAGATGGTAGTAACGGTTGTCGTTGAGGTGGTAGTAAAAGTTCTCGTAGAGGTGGTAGTAACGGTTGTCGTGGAGTTGGTAGTAATGGTTGTCGTGGAGGTGGTAGCAAGGGTTGTCTTGGAGGTGGTAGTAACGGTTGTCGTGGAGGTGTTAGTAACGGTAGTCATCGAGGTGGTAGTAACGGTTGTCGTGGAGGTGGTAGTAACGGTTGTCGTGGATGTAGTGGCAAGGGTTGTCTTGCAGGTGGTAGCAACGGTTGTCGTGGAGGTGGTACTAACGGTTGTCGTGGAGATGGTAGTAACGGTTGTCATCGAAGTGGTAATAACGGTTGTCGTGGAGGTGGTAATAATGGTTGTCGGGGATGTAGTAGCAAGGGTTGTCTTGGAGGTGGTAGCAACGGTTGTCGTGGAGATGGTAGTAACGGTTGTCATCGAAGTGGTAATAACGGTTGTCGTGGAGGTGGTAATAATGGTTGTCGGGGATGTAGTAGCAAGGGTTGTCGTGGAGGTGGTACTAACGGTTGTCGTGGAGATGGTAGTAACGGTTGTCATCGAAGTGGTAGTAACGGTTGTCGTGGAGGTGGTAATAATGGTTGTCGGGGATGTGGTAGCAATGGTTGTCGTGGAGGTGGTAGTAACTGTTGTCGTGATGGTGCTAGCAACGGTTGTCGTGGAGGTGGTAGAAACGGTTGTCGTGGAGGTGGTACTAACGGTTGTCGTGGAGGTGGTAGTTACGGTTGTCGTGGAGGTGATAGAAACGATTGTCGTGGAGGTGGTAGTAACGGTTGTCGTGGAGGTGGTAGTAAAGGTTCTCGTAGAGGTGGTAGTAACGGTATTCTTGGAGCTGGTAGTAACGGTTGTCATCGAGGTGATAGTAACGGTTGTCGTGGAGGTGTTAGTAACAGTTGTCATCGAGGTGGTAGTAACGGTTGTCGTGGAGGTAGTAGTAATTGTTGTCGTGGATATAGTAACAAGGGTTGTCGGGGAGGTGGTAGTAACGGTTGTCGTGGAGGTGGTAGCAAGGGTTGTCTTGGAGGTGGTAGCAACTGTTGTCGTGGAGGCGGTAGTAACTGTTGTCGTGGAGGTGGTAGCAACGGTTGTCGTGGAAGTGGTAGAAACGGTTGTCGTGGAGGTGGTACTAATGGTTGTCGTGGAGATGGTAGTAACAGTTGTCGTGCAGGTTGTAGTAACTGTTGTCGTGGAGGTGCTAGTACGGTTGTCGTGGAAGTGGTAGCAACGGTTGTCGTGGAAGTGGTAGAAACGGTTGTCGTGGAGGTGGTACTAATGGTTGTCGTGGAGATGGTAGTAACAGTTGTCGTGCAGGTTGTAGTAACGGTTGTCGTGGAGGTGCTAGTACGGTTGTCGTGGAAGTGGTAGAAACGGTTGTCATGGAGATGGTACTAACGGTTGTCGTGGAGATGGTAGTAACGGTTGTCGTGGTGGTAGTAACTGTTGTCGTGGAGGGGCTAGTAACGGTTGTCGTGGAAGTGGTAGAAACGGTTGTCGTGGAGGTTGTACTAACGGTTGTCGTGGAGGTGGTAGTAAGGGTTGTCTTGGAGGTGGTAGCAACGGTTGTCGTGGAGGTGGTACTAACGGTTGTCGTGGAGATGGTAGTAACGGTTGTCATCGAGGTGGTAGCAACGGTTGTCTTGGAGGTGGTAGTAATGGTTCTCGGGGATGTAGTAGCAAGGGTTGTCTTGGAGGTGGTAGCAACGGTTGTCGTGGATGTGGTAGTAACTGTTGTCGTGGAGGTGCTAGCAACGGTTGTGGTGGAAGTGGTAGAAACGTTTGTCGTGGAGGTGGTACCAACGGTTGTCGGGGAGGTGGTAGTAACGGTTGTCGTGGAGGTGGTAGTAAGGGCTGTCTTGGAGGTGGTAACAACGGTTGTCGTGAAGGTGGTAGTAACTGTTGTCGTGGAGGTGCTAGTAACGGTTGTCGTGGAGGTGGTAGAAACGGTTGTCGTGGAGGTGGTACTAACGGTTGTCGTGGAGATGGTAGTAACGGTTGTAGTGGAGGTTGTAGAAACGGTTGTGGTGGAGGTGGTACTAACGATTGTCGTGCAGATGTTAGTAACGGTTGTCTTGCAGGTGCTAGTAACGGTTGTCTTGCAGGTGATAATAACGGTTGCCGTGCAGGTGGCAGTAACGGTTGTCGTGCAGGTGGTAGTAACGTTTGTCGTGCAGGTGGTAATAAGGTTGTCGTGGAGATGGTAGCAACGGTTATCGTGGAGGTGGTAGAAACGGTGGTCGTGGAGGTGGTACTAACGGTTGTCGTGGAGATGGTAGTAACGGTTGTCGTTGAGGTGGTACTAACGGTTGTCGTGGAGATGGTAGTAACGTTTGTCATCGAAGTGGTAATAACGGTTGTCGTGGAGATGCTAGTAACGGTTGTCGTTGAGGTGGTACTAACGGTTGTCGTGGAGATGGTAGTAACGTTTGTCATCGAAGTGGTACTAACGGTTGTCGTGGAGATGGTAGTAACGGTTTTCGTTGAGGTGGTACTAACTGTTGTCGTGGAGATGGTAGTAACGTTTGTCATCGAAGTGGTACTAACGGTTGTCGTGGAGATGGTACTAACGGTTGTCGTGGAGATGGTAGTAACGTTTGTCATCGAAGTGGTAAAAACGGTTGTCGTGGAGGTGGTAGTAATGGTGGTCGGGGATGTAGTAGCAAGGGTTGTCTTGGAGGTGCTAGCAACGGTTGTCGTGGAGTTGGTAGAAACGGTTGTCGTGGAGGTGGTACTAATGGTTGTCGTGGAGGTGCTAGTTACGGTTGTCGTGGAGGTGGTAGTAGCAGTAGTCGTAGAGGTGGTAGTAACGGTTGTCGTGCAGGTGGTAGTAACGGTTGTCGTGCAGGTGGTAATAACGGTTGCCGTGCAGGTGGCAGTAACGGTTGTCGTGCAGGTGGTAGTAACGGTTGTCGTGCAGGTGGTAATAAG
Source organism: Tenodera sinensis (assembly GCA_030765045.1). Taxonomy (NCBI): domain Eukaryota; kingdom Metazoa; phylum Arthropoda; class Insecta; order Mantodea; family Mantidae; genus Tenodera; species Tenodera sinensis. The sequence goes on along the minus strand of CM060964.1, from coordinate 13,214,042 downwards.
GGTTGTCGTGGAGATGGTAGTAACGGTTGTCGTGGAGGTGGTAGAAGCGGTTGTCGTGGAGGTGCTACTAACGGTGTTCGTGAAGGTGGTAGTAACAGTTGTCGTTGAGGTGGTAGTAACGGTTGTCGTGGAGGTGGTAGTAACGGTTGTCGTGGAGGTGGTAGTAACGGTTGTCGTGGAGGTGGTAGTAACGGTTGTCGTGAAGGTGGTAGTAACGGTTGTCGTGGAGGTGGTAGTAACGGTTGTCGTGGAGGTGGTAGTAACGGTTGTCGTGCAGGTGGTAAAAACGGTTGTCGTGAAGGTGGTAGTAACGGTTGTCGTGGAGGTGGTAGTAACGGTTGTCGTGAAGGTGGTAGTAACGGTTGTCGTGGAGGTGGTAGTAACGGTTGTCGTGGAGGTGGTAGTAACGGTTGTCGTGCAGGTGGTAGTAACGGTTGTCGTGAAGGTGGTAGTAACGGTTGTCGTGGAGGTGGTAGTAACGGTTGTCGTGCAGGTGGTAGTAACGGTTGTCGTGAAGGTGGTAGCAACGGTTGTCGTGGAGGTGGTAGTAACGGTTGTCGTGCAGGTGGTAGCAACGGTTGTCGTGGAGGTGGTAGTAACGGTTGTCGTGCAGGTGGTAGTAACGTTTGTCGTGCAGGTGGTAGTAACGGTTGTCGTGGAGGTGGTAGTAACGGTTGTCGGGGAGGTGGTAGTAACGGTTGTAGTGGAGGTGGTAGTAAGGGCTGTCTTGGAGTTGGTAACAACGGTTGTCGTGGAGGTGGTAGTAACTGTTGTCGTGCAGGTGCTAGTAACGGTTGTCGTGGAAGTGGTAGAAACGGTTGTCGTGGAGGTGGTACTAACGTTTGTCGTGGAGATGGTAGTAACGGTTGTCGTTGAGGTGGTACTAACGGTTGTCGTGGAGGTGGTAGAAACGGTTGTCGTGGAGGTGGTACTAACGGTTGTCGTGGAGAAGGTAGTAACGGTTGTCGTGCAGGTGCTAGTAACGGTTGTCGTGGAAGTGGTAGAAACGGTTGTCGTGGAGGTGGTACTAACGGTTGTCGTGGAGATGGTAGTAACGGTTGTCGTGGTGGTGGTAGTAATTGCTGTCGTGGAGGGGCTAGTAACGGTTGTCGTGGAGGTTGTAGAAACTGTTGTCGTGGAGGTGGTACTAACGGTTGTCGGGGAGGTGGTAGTAGCGGTTGTCGTGGAGGTGGTAGTAACGGTTGTCATCGAGGTGGTAGTAACGGTTGTCGTGGAGGTGGTAGTAATGGTTGTCCTGAATGTAGTAGCAAGGGTTGTCGGGGAGGTGGTAGTAACGGTTGTCATGGAGGTGGTAATAACGGTTGTCGTGGAGATGGTAGAACGGTTGTCATCGAGGTGGTAGCAACGGTTGTCGTGGAGGTGGTAGTAATGGTTGTCTTGGAGGTGGTAGCAACGGTTGTCGTGGTGGTGGTACTAACGATTGTCGTGGAGATGGTAGTAACGGTTGTCATCGAGGTGGTAGCAACGGTTGTCGTGGAGGTGGTAGTAATGGTTCTCGGGGATGTAGTAGCAAGGGATGTCTTGGAGGTGGTAGCAACGGTTGTCGTGGAGGTGGTAGTAACTGTTGTCGTGGAGGTGCTAGCAACGGTTGTGGTGGAAGTGGTAGAAACGGTTGTCGTGGAGGTGGTACCAACGGTTGTCGGGGAGGTGGTAGTAACGGTTGTAGTGGAGGTGGTAGTAAGGGCTGTCTTGGAGTTGGTAACAACGGTTGTAGTGGAGGTGGTAGTAACTGTTGTCGTGCAGGTGCTATTAACGGTTGTCGTGGAAGTGGTAGAAACGGTTGTCGTGGAGGTGGTACTAACGTTTGTCGTGGAGATGGTAGTAACGGTTGTCGTTGAGGTGGTACTAACGGTTGTCGTGGAGGTGGTAGAAACGGTTGTCGTGGAGGTGGTACTAACGGTTGTCGTGGAGAAGGTAGTAACGGTTGTCGTGCAGGTGCTAGTAACGGTTGTCGTGGAAGTGGTAGAAACGGTTGTCGTGGAGGTGGTACTAACGGTTGTCGTGGAGGTGGTGCTAACGGTTGTTGGGGAGGTGGTAGTAACAGTTGTCGTGGAGGTGGTAGTAAGGGTTGTCTTGGAGGTGGTAGCAATGGTTGTCGTGGAGGTGGTAGTAACTGTTGTCGTGAAGGTGCTAGTAACGGTTGTGTTGGAAGTGGTAGAAACGGTTGTCGCTGAGGTGGTACTAACGGTTGTCGTGGAGATGGTAGTAACGGTTGTCGCTGAGGTGGTACTAACGGTTGTCTTGGAGATGGTAGTAACGGTTGTCGTGGAGGTGGTAGTAAGGGTTGTCTTGGAGGTTGTAGTAACAGTTGTCGTGGAGGTGATAGTAACTGTTGTCGTGGAGGTGCTAGTAACGGTTGTCGTGGAAGGGGTAGAAACGGTTGTCGTGGAGGTGGTACTAACGGTTGTCGTGGAGATGGTAGTAACGGTTGTCGTGCAGGTTGTAGTAACTGTTGTCGTGGAGGTGGTACTAACGGTTGTCGGGGAGGTGATAGTAACGGTTGTCGTGGAGGTGGTAGTAAGGGTTGTCTTGGAGGTGGTAGCAACGGTTGTCGTGGAGGTGGTAGAAACTGTTGTCGTGGAGGTGGTAGTAACGGTTGTCGTGGAGGTGGTAGTAACGGTTGTCGTGGAGGTGGTAGTAACGGTTGTCGTGGAGGTGGTAGTAACGGTTGTCGTGGAGGTGGTAGTAACGGTTGTCGTGGAGGTGGTAGCAACGGTTGTCGTGGAGGTGGTAGAAACTGTTGTCGTGGAGGTGGTAGTAAGGGTTGTCTTGGAGGTGCTAGTAACGGTTGTCGTGGAGGTGGTAGAAACTGTTGTCGTGGAGGTGGTAGTAACGGTTGTCGTGGAGGTGGTAGTAACGGTTGTCGTGGAGGTGGTAGTAACGGGTGTCGTGGAGGTGGTACTAACGGTTGTCGTGGAGATGGTAGTAACGGTTGTCGTGGAGGTGGTAGTAACGGTTGTCGTGCAGGTGGTGGCAACGGTTGTCGTGGAGGTGGTACTAACGGTTGTCGTGGAGATGGTAGTAACGGTTGTCGTGGAGGTGGTAGACACTGTTGTCGTGGAGGTGGTAGTGTATGCCCAGCACAAGAAGGAAAGGTTTAGGGATGTGTAACGTAATCATGTTTTGCTTCCCGCTCGGTGTTTATGTCAAGTTTCCGAGTATGATAAGGATGCTAGGTTCGTTTAAACTACACAGTGTTGTCACATAACTCACCTAGAAGTCCAGTTGTCGTGCAAGATCCGAGTCGGAGAAGTCGTCACCTTCACTGTTGTCACTACCGCTTTCTTCATCTTCGTCACTAGACTCCAGACCTCCTAGTGATATAATAAAATTGTCTATTGCATCTTCCACTAACCCATCCTTTTGCCTGAACCTATGCTCAAGTTTCTTAACGTGCCTAACATAGCCCTCCCAATCAGCTGTGGTAACGGAGTTCACTGCACTTTCACACATGCTGTAGATTTCTTAAATGTAGATCGCCGGTTACATTATGCTGTCTTACAGGTCGTGTTATTGCTGCCTATGCCAATTCTATAGCGTTCAACTCGCACATATGAGGAGGTAATCTAAGAACCGTATGCCCATGCATTTCTATTATTCTGTCGATATGGTATATTCTTTCCTTTGGTTTATGTATTTGAATTAAATCAAACAAGTCGGTCTTTCGCATTGCAGCAGAATATGAAATATTGTTCTCCAACCATTGTACCATTTCTTGCTTTACAGCATATTTCGACGGAGCCTTATTTTCTTGTACACTTTGGTATGGAGCATTATCAAGCACGATGACACTATTGCAGGGTATATTAGGTAAAAGTTTCTCCTCCAACCATTTCTGGAAATTTTCTCCATTCATTTGGCCATGATAATCGCCGCTAGCAAGTCCTGCTTTGAATATCAAAGAAGCTCCGGGTATGAAACCTTCGTTGCTGCCTGCAATTACAAGAATCAGGCGGTTCGAAGAGCTAGTTTTTGTCGTAATCCCGTAGATATCATCACTCTGCCAGCACTTCCCAAATGTCAAATTATTGTCCACCCAGGACTCATCAATGTAAGTGATATTTCTCCCAGGATTTCTGTATCCATTTATAGCTCTTAGGTATTTAGCTCTCCAGTTAACTATATCTGGACGTTCAATAAGTAATTTTCTCTTGCTTCCACGTCGCTTCCATTTGAAACCCATATCGTGCAATAGCTTCCGCAGAGTTTCTCTTCCCCAAGGAAAATTTAATTTTTCCCTAATCGCTGCAAGTAGCTTCGGTAGAGTGGGCACTTGTTTTTTAACCAAATAAAAGTCTCGAATTACGTTTTTAATTACTGTTCTATCAAAGTCATCACAATGAAATTTGAATTCCTCGGCCTTTGGTCTTTTTTCCCCGGAGTATGGAGTGATTTTTCACCAGCTTTAACACCGTCTCTTCTTATTCTTGTTACACTATGTTACGATATCCCACAATAATTTGCCATACGTAAATTTCTTTGTGATAATAAACATTTCAATTGTCCTGATTTCGCTTCTATCACTTTTCTAATTACCTCCCTTGCTTCACTGTGAATACTTCGTCCCTTCTTTCGAACTGCAGCCATATGTAAATATTAAGCCAAGAATAAAACTAACAAAATACGAGTGTATAACTGTAGTGCCGTAGCGCGTTAGCAGCGAGAGCCAAATAATGCATAATACTAAAAAAATCTCTGAACCTGTAATACTACAAAGCGCATGAGATCTGGCAACGTGGGTGACTCATATGCATTATCATGCACTGATTTCCTAGTAAACACATACGCTACCGGAGCAGATAACAATTAAAGCCCCCTCTGCCCTTCATTCCCGTCTAGCCTTCTTGTCGTGGGCATACAGTAGTAAGATTTGTCTTGGAGGTGGTACTAACGGTTGTCGTAGAGGTGCTAGTTACGGTTGTCGTGGAGGTGGTAGAAACGGTTGTCGTGGAGGTGGTAGTAACGGTTGTCGTGGAGGTGGTAGAAACGGTTGTCGTGGAGGTGGTAGTAACGGTTGTCGTGGAGGTGGTAGAAACTGTTGTCGTGGAGGTGGTAGAAACGGTTGTCGTGGAGGTGGTAATAACGGTTGTCGTGGAGGTGGTAGTAACGGTTGTCGTGGAGGTGGTAGTAACTGTTGTCGTGGAGGTGCTAGTAACGGTTGTCGTGGAAGTGGTAGAAACGGTTGTCGTGGAGGTGGTACTAACGGTTGTCGGGGAGGTGATAGTAACGGTTGTCGTGGAGGTGGTAGTAAGGGTTGTCTTGGAGTTGGTAGCAACGGTTGTCGTGGAGGTGGTAGTAACTGTTGTCGTGGAGGTGCTAGTAACGGTTGTCGTGGAAGTGGTAGAAACGGTTGTCGTGGAGGTGGTACTAACGGTTGTCGTAGAGATGGTAGTAACGGTTGTCCTTGAGGTGGTAGTAAAGGTTCTCGTAGAGGTGGTAGTAATGGTTGTCGTGGAGGTGGTAGCAAGGGTTGTCTTGGAGGTGCTAGCAACGGTTGTCGTGGAGGTGGTACTAACGGTTGTCGTGGAGATGGTAGTAACGGTTGTCATCGAAGTGGTAATAACGGTTGTCGTGGAGGTGGTAATAATGGTTGTGGGGGATGTAGTAGCAAGGGTTGTCTTGGAGGTGGTAGCAACGGTTGTCGTGGAGATGGTAGTAACGGTTGTCATCGAAGTGGTAATAACGGTTGTCGTGGAGGTGGTAATAATGGTTGTCGGGGATGTAGTAGCAAGGGTTGTCGTGGAGGTGGTACAAACGGTTGTCGTGGAGATGGTAGTAACGGTTGTCATCGAAGTGGTAATAACGGTTGTCGTGGAGGTGGTAATAATGGTTGTCGGGGGTGTGGTAGCAATGGTTGTCGTGGAGGTGGTAGTAACTGTTGTCGTGGTGGTGCTAGCAAGGGTTGTCGTGGAGGTGGTAGAAACGGTTGTCGTGGAGGTGGTACTAACGGTTGTCGTGGAGGTGCTAGTTACGGTTGTCGTGGAGGTGGTAGAAACGATTGTCGTGGAGGTGGTAGTAACGGTTGTCGTGGAGGTGAAAGTAAAGGTTTTCGTAGAGGTGGTAGTAACGGTATTCTTGGAGCTGGTAGTAACGGTTGTCATCGAGGTGGTAGTAACGGTTGTCGTGGAGGTGTTAGTAACGGTTGTCATCGAGGTGGTAGTAACGGTGGTCGTGGAGGTAGTAGTAATGGTTGTCGTGGATGTAGTAACAAGGGTTGTCGCGGAGGTGGTAGTAACGGTTGTCGTGGAGGTGGTAGCAAGGGTTGTCTTGGAGGTGGTAGCAACGGTTGTCGTGGAGGCGGTAGTAACTGTTGTCGTGGAGGTGGTAGCAACGGTTGCCGTGGAAGTGGTAGAAACGGTTGTCGTGGAGGTGGTACTAATGGTTGTCGTGGAGATGGTAGTAACAGTTGTCGTGCAGGTTGTAGTAACTGTTGTCGTGGAGGTGCTAGTACGGTTGTCGTGGAAGTGGTAGCAACGGTTGTCGTGGAAGTGGTAGAAACGGTTGTCGTGGAGGTGGTACTAATGGTTGTCGTGGAGATGGTAGTAACAGTTGTCGTGCAGGTTGTAGTAACGGTTGTCGTGGAGGTGCTAGTACGGTTGTCGTGGAAATGGTAGAAACGGTTGTCGTGGAGGTGGTACTAACGGTTGTCGTGGAGATGGTAGTAACGGTTGTCGTGGTGGTAGTAACTGTTGTCGTGGAGGGGCTAGTAACGGTTGTCGTGGAAGTGGTAGAAACGGTTGTCGTGCAGGTGGTACTAACGGTTGTCGGGGAGGTGGTAGTAACGGTTGTTGTGGAGGTTGTAGAAACGGTTGTGGTGGAGGTGGTACTAACGATTGTCGTGCAGATGTTAGTAACGGTTGTCTTGCAGGTGGTAGTAACGGTTGTCTTGCAGGTGGTAATAACGGTTGCCGTGCAGGTGGCAGTAACGGTTTTCGTGCAGGTGGTAGTAACGGTTGTCGTGCAGTTGGTAATAAGGGTTGTCTTGGAGATGGTAGCAACGGTTATCGTGGAGGTGGTAGAAACGGTTGTCGTGGAGGTGGTACTAACGGTTGTCGTGGAGATGGTAGTAAGGGTTGTCGTTGAGGTGGTACTAACAGTTGTCGTGGAGATGGTAGTAACGTTTGTCATCGAAGTGGTAATAACGGTTGTCGTGGAGATGGTAGTAACGGTTGTCGTTGAGGTGGTACTAACGGTTGTCGTGTAGATGGTAGTAACGTTTGTCATCGAAGTGGTACTAACGGTTGTCGTGGAGATGGTAGTAACGGTTGTCGTTGAGGTGGTACTAACGGTTGTCGTGGAGATGGTAGTAACGGTTGTCATCGAAGTGGTAATAACGGTTGTCGTGGAGGTGGTAGTAATGGTTGTCGGGGATGTAGTAGCAAGAGTTGTCTTGGAGGTGGTAGCAATGGTTGTCGTTGAGGTGGTAGTAACTGTTGTCGTGGTGGTGCTAGCAAGGGTTGTCGTGGAGTTGGTAAAAACGGTTGTCGTGGAGGTGGTACTAACGGTTGTCGTGGAGGTGCTAGTTACGGTTGTCGTGGAGGTGGTAGTAGCAGTAGTCGTGGAGGTGGTGGTCACGGTTGTCGTGCAGGTGGTAGTAACGGTTGTCGTGCAGGTGGTAATAACGGTTGCCGTGCAGGTGGCAGTAACGGTTGTCGTGCAGGTGGTAGTAATGGTTGTCGTGCAGGTGGTAATAAGGCTTGTCGTGGAGATGGTAGAAGCGGTTGTCGTGGAGGTGGTACTAACGGTTGTCGTGAAGTTGGTAGTAACGGTTGTCGTTGAGGTGGTAGTAACGGTTATCGTGGAGGTGGTAATAACGGTTGTCGTGGAGGTGGTAGTAACGGTTGTCGTGGAGGTGGTAGTAACGGTTGTCGTGGAGGTGGTAGTAACGGTTGTCGTGAAGGTGGTAGTAACGGTTGTCGTGGAGGTGGTAGTAACGGTTGTCGTGGAGGTGGTAGTAACGGTTGTCGTGGAGATGGTAGTAACGGTTGTCGTGGAGGTGGTAGTAACGGTTGTCGTGAAGGTGGTTGTAACGGTTGTCGTGATGGTGGTAGTAACGATTGTCGTGGAGGTGGTAATAACGGTTGTCGTGGAGGTGGTAGTAACGGTTGTCGTGGAGATGGTAGTAACGTTTGTCATCGAAGTGGTAATAACGGTTGTCGTTGAGGTGGTACTAACGGTTGTCGTGGAGATGGTAGTAACGTTTGTCATCGAAGTGGTACTAACGGTTGTCGTGGAGATGGTAGTAACGGTTGTCGTTGAGGTGGTACTAACGGTTGTCGTGGAGATGGTAGTAACGGTTGTCATCGAAGTGGTAAAAACTGTTGTCGTGGAGGTGGTAGTAATGGTTGTCGGGCATGTAGTAGCAAGGGTTGTCTTGGAGGTGGTAGCAATGGTTGTCGTTGAATTGGTAGTAACTGTTGTCGTGGTGGTGCTAGCAAGGGTTGTCGTGGAGTTGGTAAAAACGGTTGTCGTGGAGGTGGTACTAACGGTTGTCGTGGAGGTGCTAGTTACGGTTGTCGTGGAGGTGGTAGTAGCAGTAGTCGTGGAGGTGGTGGTAACGGTTGTCGTGCAGGTGGCAGTAACGGTTGTCGTGCAGGTGGTAATAACGGTTGCCGTGCAGGTGGCAGTAACGGTTGTCGTGCAGGTGGTAGTAATGGTTGTCGTGCAGGTGGTAATAAGGCTTGTCGTGGAGATGGTAGAAGCGGTTGTCGTGGAGGTGGTACTAACGGTTGTCGTGAAGTTGGTAGTAACGGTTGTCGTTGAGGTGGTAGTAACGGTTATCGTGGAGGTGGTAATAACGGTTGTCGTGGAGGTGGTAGTAACGGTTGTCGTGGAGGTGGTAGTAACGGTTGTCGTGGAGGTGGTAGTAACGGTTGTCGTGAAGGTGGTAGTAACGGTTGTCGTGGAGGTGGTAGTAACGGTTGTCGTGGAGGTGGTAGTAACGGTTGTCGTGGAGATGGTAGTAACGGTTGTCGTGGAGGTGGTAGTAACGGTTGTCGTGAAGGTGGTTGTAACGGTTGTCGTGATGGTGGTAGTAACGATTGTCGTGGAGGTGGTAATAACGGTTGTCGTGGAGGTGGTAGTAACGGTTGTCGTGGAGATGGTAGTAACGTTTGTCATCGAAGTGGTAATAACGGTTGTCGTTGAGGTGGTACTAACGGTTGTCGTGGAGATGGTAGTAACGTTTGTCATCGAAGTGGTACTAACGGTTGTCGTGGAGATGGTAGTAACGGTTGTCGTTGAGGTGGTACTAACGGTTGTCGTGGAGATGGTAGTAACGGTTGTCATCGAAGTGGTAAAAACTGTTGTCGTGGAGGTGGTAGTAATGGTTGTCGGGCATGTAGTAGCAAGGGTTGTCTTGGAGGTGGTAGCAATGGTTGTCGTTGAATTGGTAGTAACTGTTGTCGTGGTGGTGCTGGCAACGGTTGTCGTGGAGTTGGTAGAAACGGTTGTCGTGGAGGTGGTACTAACGGTTGTCGTGGAGGTGCTAGTTACGGTTGTCGTGGAGGTGGTAGTAGCAGTAGTCGTGGAGGTGGTAGTAACGGTTGTCGTGCAGGTGGTAGTAACGGTTGTCGTGCAGGTGGTAATAACGGTTGCCGTGCAGGTGACAGTAACGGTTGTCGTGCAGGTGGTAGTAACGGTTGTCGTGCAGGTGGTAATAAGGGTTGTCGTGGAGATGGTAGTAACGGTTGTCGTGGAGGTGGTAGAAGCGGTTGTCGTGGAGGTGGTACTAACGGTTGTCGTGAAGGTGGTAGTAACGGTTGTCGTTGAGGTGGTAGTAACGGTTGTCGTGGAGGTGGTAGTAACGGTTGTCGTGGAGGTGGTAGTAACGGTTGTCGTGGAGGTGGTAGTAACGGTTGTCGTGGAGGTGGTAGTAACGGTTGTCGTGGAGGTGGTAGTAACGGTTGTCGTGAAGGTGGTAGTAGCGGTTGTCGTGGAGGTGGTAGTAACGGTTGTCGTGGAGGTGGTAGTAACGGTTGTCGTGGAGATGGTAGTAACGGTTGTCGTGAAGGTGGTAGTAACGGTTGTCGTGGAGGTGGTAGTAACGGTTGTCGTGAAGGTGGTTGTAACGGTTGTCGTGGAGATGGTAGTAACGGTTGTCGTGGAGGTGGTAGTAACGGTTGTCGTGGAGGTGGTAGTAACGGTTGTCGTGGAGATGGTAGTAACGGTTGTCGTGGAGGTGGTAGTAACGGTTGTCGTGGAGGTGGTAGTAACGGTTGTCATGGAGATGGTAGTAACGGTTGTCGTGGAGGTGGTAGTAACGGTTGTCGTGAAGGTGGTTGTAACGGTTGTCGTGATGGTGGTAGTAACGATTGTCGTGGAGGTGGTAATAACGGTTGTCGTGGAGGTGGTAGTAACGGTTGTCGTGAAGGTGGTAGTAACGGTTGTCGTGGAGATGGTAGTAACGGTTGTCGTGGAGGTGGTAGTAACGGTTGTCGTGGAGGTGGTAGTAACGGTTGTCGTGGAGATGGTAGTAACGGTTGTCGTGGAGGTGGTAGTAGCAGTAGTCGTGGAGGTGGTAGTAACGGTTGTCGTGCAGGTGGTAGTAACGGTTGTCGTGCAGGTGGTAATAACGGTTGCCGTGCAGGTGGCAGTAACGGTTGTCGTGCAGGTGGTAGTAATGGTTGTCGTGCAGGTGGTAAAAAGGCTTGTCGTGGAGATGGTAGTAACGGTTGTCGTGGAGGTGGTAGAAGCGGTTGTCGTGGAGGTGGTACTAACGGTTGTCGTGAAGTTGGTAGTAACGGTTGTCGTTGAGGTGGTAGTAACGGTTGTCGTGGAGGTGGTAGTAACGGTTGTCGTGGAGGTAATAGTAACGGTTGTCGTGGAGGTGGTAGTAACGGTTGTCGTGGAGGTGGTAGTAACGGTTGTCGTGAAGGTGGTAGTAACGGTTGTCGTGGAGGTGGTAGTAACGGTTGTCGTGGAGGTGGTAGTAACGGTTGTCGTGGAGGTGGTACTAACGGTTGTCGTAGAGATGGTAGTAACGGTTGTCCTTGAGGTGGTAGTAAAGGTTCTCGTAGAGGTGGTAGTAACGGTTGTCGTGGAGTTGGTAGTAATGGTTGTCGTGGAGGTGGTAGCAAGGGTTGTCTTGGAGGTGGTAGCAACGGTTGTGGTGGAGGTGGTACTAACGGTTGTCGTGGAGATGGTAGTAACGGTTGTCATCGAAGTGGTAATAACGGTTGTCGTGGAGGTGGCAATAATGGTTGTGGGGGATGTAGTAGCAAGGGTTGTCTTGGAGGTGGTAGCAACGGTTGTCGTGGAGATGGTAGTAACGGTTGTCATCGAAGTGGTAATAACGGTTGTCGTGGAGGTGGTAATAATGGTTGTCGGGGATGTAGTAGCAAGGGTTGTCGTGGAGGTGGTACAAACGGTTGTCGTGGAGATGGTAGTAACGGTTGTCATCGAAGTGGTAATAACGGTTGTCGTGGAGGTGGTACAAATGGTTGTCGGGGGTGTGGTAGCAATGGTTGTCGTGGAGGTGGTAGTAACTGTTGTCGTGGTGGTGCTAGCAAGGGTGATCGTGGAGGTGGTAGAAACGGTTGTCGTGGAGGTGGTACTAACGGTTGTCGTGGAGGTGCTAGTTACGGTTGTCGTGGAGGTGGTAGAAACGATTGTCGTGGAGGTGGTAGTAACGGTTGTCGTGGAGGTGGTAGTAAAGGTTTTCGTAGAGGTGGTAGTAACGGTATTCTTGGAGCTGGTAGTAACGGTTGTCATCGAGGTGGTAGTAACGGTTGTCGTGGAGGTGTTAGTAACGGTTGTCATCGAGGTGGTAGTAACGGTGGTCGTGGAGGTAGTAGTAATGGTTGTCGTGGATGTAGTAACAAGGGTTGTCGCGGAGGTGGTAGTAACGGTTGTCGTGGAGGTGGTAGCAAGGGTTGTCTTGGAGGTGGTAGCAACGGTTGTCGTGGAGGCGGTAGTAACTGTTGTCGTGGAGGTGGTAGCAACGGTTGTCGTGGAAGTGGTAGAAACGGTTGTCGTGGAGGTGGTACTAATGGTTGTCGTGGAGATGGTAGTAACAGTTGTCGTGCAGGTTGTAGTAACTGTTGTCGTGGAGGTGCTAGTACGGTTGTCGTGGAAGTGGTAGCAACGGTTGTCGTGGAAGTGGTAGAAACGGTTGTCGTGGAGGTGGTACTAATGGTTGTCGTGGAGATGGTAGTAACAGTTGTCGTGCAGGTTGTAGTAACGGTTGTCGTGGAGGTGCTAGTACGGTTGTCGTGGAAATGGTAGAAACGGTTGTCGTGGAGGTGGTACTAACGGTTGTCGTGGAGATGGTAGTAACGGTTGTCGTGGTGGTAGTAACTGTTGTCGTGGAGGGGCTAGTAACGGTTGTCGTGGAAGTGGTAGAAACGGTTGTCGTGCAGGTGGTACTAACGGTTGTCGGGGAGGTGATAGTAACGGTTGTTGTGGAGGTTGTAGAAACGGTTGTGGTGGAGGTGGTACTAACGATTGTCGTGCAGATGTTAGTAACGGTTGTCTTGCAGGTGGTAGTAACGGTTGTCTTGCAGGTGGTAATAACGGTTGCCGTGCAGGTGGCAGTAACGGTTTTCGTGCAGGTGGTAGTAACGGTTGTCGTGCAGTTGGTAATAAGGGTTGTCTTGGAGATGGTAGCAACGGTTATCGTGGAGGTGGTAGAAACGGTTGTCGTGGAGGTGGTACTAACGGTTGTCGTGGAGATGGTAGTAACGGTTGTCGTTGAGGTGGTACTAACGGTTGTCGTGGAGATGGTAGTAACGTTTGTCATCGAAGTGGTAATAACGGTTGTCGTGGAGATGGTAGTAACGGTTGTCGTTGAGGTGGTACTAACGGTTGTCGTGGAGATGGTAGTAACGTTTGTCATCGAAGTGGTACTAACGGTTGTCGTGGGGATGGTAGTAACGGTTGTCGTTGAGGTGGTACTAACGGTTGTCGTGGAGATGGTAGTAACGGTTGTCATCGAAGTGGTAAAAACGGTTGTCGTGGAGGTGGTAGTAATGGTTGTCGGGGATGTAGTAGCAAGGGTTGTCTTGGAGGTGGTAGCAATGTTTGTCGTTGAATTGGTAGTAACTGTTGTCGTGGTGGTGCTGGCAACGGTTGTCGTGGAGTTGGTAGAAACGGTTGTCGTGGAGGTGGTACTAACGGTTGTCGTGGAGGTGCTAGTTACGGTTGTCGTGGAGGTGGTAGTAGCAGTAGTCGTGTAGGTGGTGGTAACGGTTGTCGTGCAGGTGGTAGTAACGGTTGTCGTGCAGGTGGTAATAACGGTTGCCGTGCAGGTGGCAGTAACGGTTGTCGTGCAGGTGGTAGTAATGGTTGTCGTGCAGGTGGTAATAAGGCTTGTCGTGGAGATGGTAGAAGCGGTTGTCGTGGAGGTGGTACTAACGGTTGTCGTGAAGTTGGTAGTAACGGTTGTCGTTGAGGTGGTAGTAACGGTTATCGTGGAGGTGGTAATAACGGTTGTCGTGGAGGTGGTAGTAACGGTTGTCGTGGAGGTGGTAGTAACGGTTGTGTGGAGGTGGTAGTAACGGTTGTCGTGAAGGTGGTAGTAACGGTTGTCGTGGAGGTGGTAGTAACGGTTGTCGTGGAGGTGGTAGTAACGGTTGTCGTGGAGATGGTAGTAACGGTTGTCGTGGAGGTGGTAGTAACGGTTGTCGTGAAGGTGGTTGTAACGGTTGTCGTGATGGTGGTAGTAACGATTGTCGTGGAGGTGGTAATAACGGTTGTCGTGGAGGTGGTAGTAACGGTTGTCGTGGAGATGGTAGTAACGTTTGTCATCGAAGTGGTAATAACGGTTGTCGTTGAGGTGGTACTAACGGTTGTCGTGGAGATGGTAGTAACGTTTGTCATCGAAGTGGTACTAACGGTTGTCGTGGAGATGGTAGTAACGGTTGTCGTTGAGTTGGTACTAACGGTTGTCGTGGAGATGGTAGTAACGGTTGTCATCGAAGTGGTAAAAACGGTTGTCGTGGAGGTGGTAGTAATGGTTGTCGGGGATGTAGTAGCAAGGGTTGTCTTGGAGGTGGTAGCAATGGTTGTCGTTGAATTGGTAGTAACTGTTGTCGTGGTGGTGCTGGCAACGGTTGTCGTGGAGTTGGTAGAAACGGTTGTCGTGGAGGTGGTACTAACGGTTGTCGTGGAGGTGCTAGTTACGGTTGTCGTGGAGGTGGTAGTAGCAGTAGTCGTGGAGGTGGTAGTAACGGTTGTCGTGCAGGTGGTAGTAACGGTTGTCGTGCAGGTGGTAATAACGGTTGCCGTGCAGGTGACAGTAACGGTTGTCGTGCAGGTGGTAGTAACGGTTGTCGTGCAGGTGGTAATAAGGGTTGTCGTGGAGATGGTTGTAACGGTTGTCGTGGAGGTGGTAGAAGCGGTTGTCGTGGAGGTGGTACTAACGGTTGTCGTGAAGGTGGTAGTAACGGTTGTCGTTGAGGTGGTAGTAACGGTTGTCGTGGAGGTGGTAGTAACGGTTGTCGTGGAGGTGGTAGTAACGGTTGTCGTGGAGGTGGTAGTAACGGTTGTCGTGGAGGTGGTAGTAACGGTTGTCGTGGAGGTGGTAGTAACGGTTGTCGTGAAGGTGGTAGTAGCGGTTGTCGTGGAGGTGGTAGTAACGGTTGTCGTGGAGGTGGTAGTAACGGTTGTCGTGGAGATGGTAGTAACGGTTGTCGTGAAGGTGGTAGTAACGGTTGTCGTGGAGGTGGTAGTAACGGTTGTCGTGAAGGTGGTTAAAACGGTTGTCGTGGAGATGGTAGTAACGGTTGTCGTGGAGGTGGTAGTAACGGTTGTCGTGGAGGTGGTAGTAACGGTTGTCGTGGAGATGGTAGTAACGGTTGTCGTGGAGGTGGTAGTAGCAGTAGTCGTGGAGGTGGTAGTAACGGTTGTCGTGCAGGTGGTAGTAACGGTTGTCGTGCAGGTGGTAATAACGGTTGCCGTGCAGGTGGCAGTAACGGTTGTCGTGCAGGTGGTAGTAATGGTTGTCGTGCAGGTGGTAAAAAGGCTTGTCGTGGAGATGGTAGTAACGGTTGTCGTGGAGGTGGTAGAAGCGGTTGTCGTGGAGGTGGTACTAACGGTTGTCGTGAAGTTGGTAGTAACGGTTGTCGTTGAGGTGGTAGTAACGGTTGTCGTGGAGGTGGTAGTAACGGTTGTCGTGGAGGTAATAGTAACGGTTGTCGTGGAGGTGGTAGTAACGGTTGTCGTGGAGGTGGTAGTAACGGTTGTCGTGAAGGTGGTAGTAACGGTTGTCGTGGAGGTGGTAGTAACGGTTGTCGTGGAGGTGGTAGTAACGGTTGTCGTGGAGGTGGTACTAACGGTTGTCGTAGAGATGGTAGTAACGGTTGTCCTTGAGGTGGTAGTAAAGGTTCTCGTAGAGGTGGTAGTAACGGTTGTCGTGGAGTTGGTAGTAATGGTTGTCGTGGAGGTGGTAGCAAGGGTTGTCTTGGAGGTGGTAGCAACGGTTGTGGTGGAGGTGGTACTAACGGTTGTCGTGGAGATGGTAGTAACGGTTGTCATCGAAGTGGTAATAACGGTTGTCGTGGAGGTGGCAATAATGGTTGTGGGGGATGTAGTAGCAAGGGTTGTCTTGGAGGTGGTAGCAACGGTTGTCGTGGAGATGGTAGTAACGGTTGTCATCGAAGTGGTAATAACGGTTGTCGTGGAGGTGGTAATAATGGTTGTCGGGGATGTAGTAGCAAGGGTTGTCGTGGAGGTGGTACAAACGGTTGTCGTGGAGATGGTAGTAACGGTTGTCATCGAAGTGGTAATAACGGTTGTCGTGGAGGTGGTACAAATGGTTGTCGGGGGTGTGGTAGCAATGGTTGTCGTGGAGGTGGTAGTAACTGTTGTCGTGGTGGTGCTAGCAAGGGTGATCGTGGAGGTGGTAGAAACGGTTGTCGTGGAGGTGGTACTAACGGTTGTCGTGGAGGTGCTAGTTACGGTTGTCGTGGAGGTGGTAGAAACGATTGTCGTGGAGGTGGTAGTAACGGTTGTCGTGGAGGTGGTAGTAAAGGTTTTCGTAGAGGTGGTAGTAACGGTATTCTTGGAGCTGGTAGTAACGGTTGTCATCGAGGTGGTAGTAACGGTTGTCGTGGAGGTGTTAGTAACGGTTGTCATCGAGGTGGTAGTAACGTTGGTCGTGGAGGTAGTAGTAATGGTTGTCGTGGATGTAGTAACAAGGGTTGTCGCGGAGGTGGTAGTAACGGTTGTCGTGGAGGTGGTAGCAAGGGTTGTCTTGGAGGTGGTAGCAACGGTTGTCGTGGAGGCGGTAGTAACTGTTGTCGTGGAGGTGGTAGCAACGGTTGTCGTGGAAGTGGTAGAAACGGTTGTCGTGGAGGTGGTACTAATGGTTGTCGTGGAGATGGTAGTAACAGTTGTCGTGCAGGTTGTAGTAACTGTTGTCGTGGAGGTGCTAGTACGGTTGTCGTGGAAGTGGTAGCAACGGTTGTCGTGGAAGTGGTAGAAACGGTTGTCGTGGAGGTGGTACTAATGGTTGTCGTGGAGATGGTAGTAACAGTTGTCGTGCAGGTTGTAGTAACGGTTGTCGTGGAGGTGCTAGTACGGTTGTCGTGGAAATGGTAGAAACGGTTGTCGTGGAGGTGGTACTAACGGTTGTCGTGGAGATGGTAGTAACGGTTGTCGTGGTGGTAGTAACTGTTGTCGTGGAGGGGCTAGTAACGGTTGTCGTGGAAGTGGTAGAAACGGTTGTCGTGCAGGTGGTACTAACGGTTGTCGGGGAGGTGATAGTAACGGTTGTTGTGGAGGTTGTAGAAACGGTTGTGGTGGAGGTGGTACTAACGATTGTCGTGCAGATGTTAGTAACGGTTGTCTTGCAGGTGGTAGTAACAGTTGTCTTGCAGGTGGTAATAACGGTTGCCGTGCAGGTGGCAGTAACGGTTTTCGTGCAGGTGGTAGTAACGGTTGTCGTGCAGTTGGTAATAAGGGTTGTCTTGGAGATGGTAGCAACGGTTATCGTGGAGGTGGTAGAAACGGTTGTCGTGGAGGTGGTACTAACGGTTGTCGTGGAGATGGTAGTAACGGTTGTCGTTGAGGTGGTACTAACGGTTGTCGTGGAGATGGTAGTAACGTTTGTCATCGAAGTGGTAATAACGGTTGTCGTGGAGATGGTAGTAACGGTTGTCGTTGAGGTGGTACTAACGGTTGTCGTGGAGATGGTAGTAACGTTTGTCATCGAAGTGGTACTAACGGTTGTCGTGGAGATGGTAGTAACGGTTGTCGTTGAGGTGGTACTAACGGTTGTCGTGGAGATGGTAGTAACGGTTGTCATCGAAGTGGTAATAACGGTTGTCGTGGAGGTGGTAGTAATGGTTGTCGGGGATGTAGTAGCAAGAGTTGTCTTGGAGGTGGTAGCAATGGTTGTCGTTGAGGTGGTAGTAACTGTTGTCGTGGTGGTGCTAGCAAGGGTTGTCGTGGAGTTGGTAAAAACGGTTGTCGTGGAGGTGGTACTAACGGTTGTCGTGGAGGTGCTAGTTACGGTTGTCGTGGAGGTGGTAGTAGCAGTAGTCGTGGAGGTGGTGGTAACGGTTGTCGTGCAGGTGGTAGTAACGGTTGTCGTGCAGGTGGTAGTAACGGTTGCCGTGCAGGTGGCAGTAACGGTTGTCGTGCAGGTGGTAGTAATGGTTGTCGTGCAGGTGGTAATAAGGCTTGTCGTGGAGATGGTAGAAGCGGTTGTCGTGGAGGTGGTACTAACGGTTGTCGTGAAGTTGGTAGTAACGGTTGTCGTTGAGGTGGTAGTAACGGTTATCGTGGAGGTGGTAATAACGGTTGTCGTGGAGGTGGTAGTAACGGTTGTCGTGGAGGTGGTAGTAACGGTTGTCGTGGAGGTGGTAGTAACGGTTGTCGTGAAGGTGGTAGTAACGGTTGTCGTGGAGGTGGTAGTAACGGTTGTCGTGGAGGTGGTAGTAACGGTTGTCGTGGAGATGGTAGTAACGGTTGTCGTGGAGGTGGTAGTAACGGTTGTCGTGAAGGTGGTTGTAACGGTTGTCGTGATGGTGGTAGTAACGATTGTCGTGGAGGCGGTAATAACGGTTGTCGTGGAGGTGGTAGTAACGGTTGTCGTGGAGATGGTAGTAACGTTTGTCATCGAAGTGGTAATAACGGTTGTCGTTGAGGTGGTACTAACGGTTGTCGTGGAGATGGTAGTAACGTTTGTCATCGAAGTGGTACTAACGGTTGTCGTGGGGATGGTAGTAACGGTTGTCGTTGAGGTGGTACTAACGGTTGTCGTGGAGATGGTAGTAACGGTTGTCATCGAAGTGGTAAAAACGGTTGTCGTGGAGGTGGTAGTAATGGTTGTCGGGGATGTAGTAGCAAGGGTTGTCTTGGAGGTGGTAGCAATGTTTGTCGTTGAATTGGTAGTAACTGTTGTCGTGGTGGTGCTGGCAACGGTTGTCGTGGAGTTGGTAGAAACGGTTGTCGTGGAGGTGGTACTAACGGTTGTCGTGGAGGTGCTAGTTACGGTTGTCGTGGAGGTGGTAGTAGCAGTAGTCGTGTAGGTGGTGGTAACGGTTGTCGTGCAGGTGGTAGTAACGGTTGTCGTGCAGGTGGTAATAACGGTTGCCGTGCAGGTGGCAGTAACGGTTGTCGTGCAGGTGGTAGTAATGGTTGTCGTGCAGGTGGTAATAAGGCTTGTCGTGGAGATGGTAGAAGCGGTTGTCGTGGAGGTGGTACTAACGGTTGTCGTGAAGTTGGTAGTAACGGTTGTCGTTGAGGTGGTAGTAACGGTTATCGTGGAGGTGGTAATAACGGTTGTCGTGGAGGTGGTAGTAACGGTTGTCGTGGAGGTGGTAGTAACGGTTGTGTGGAGGTGGTAGTAACGGTTGTCGTGAAGGTGGTAGTAACGGTTGTCGTGGAGGTGGTAGTAACGGTTGTCGTGGAGGTGGTAGTAACGGTTGTCGTGGAGATGGTAGTAACGGTTGTCGTGGAGGTGGTAGTAACGGTTGTCGTGAAGGTGGTTGTAACGGTTGTCGTGATGGTGGTAGTAACGATTGTCGTGGAGGTGGTAATAACGGTTGTCGTGGAGGTGGTAGTAACGGTTGTCGTGGAGATGGTAGTAACGTTTGTCATCGAAGTGGTAATAACGGTTGTCGTTGAGGTGGTACTAACGGTTGTCGTGGAGATGGTAGTAACGTTTGTCATCGAAGTGGTACTAACGGATGTCGTGGAGATGGTAGTAACGGTTGTCGTTGAGTTGGTACTAACGGTTGTCGTGGAGATGGTAGTAACGGTTGTCATCGAAGTGGTAAAAACGGTTGTCGTGGAGGTGGTAGTAATGGTTGTCGGGGATGTAGTAGCAAGGGTTGTCTTGGAGGTGGTAGCAATGGTTGTCGTTGAATTGGTAGTAACTGTTGTCGTGGTGGTGCTGGCAACGGTTGTCGTGGAGTTGGTAGAAACGGTTGTCGTGGAGGTGGTACTAACGGTTGTCGTGGAGGTGCTAGTTACGGTTGTCGTGGAGGTGGTAGTAGCAGTAGTCGTGGAGGTGGTAGTAACGGTTGTCGTGCAGGTGGTAGTAACGGTTGTCGTGCAGGTGGTAATAACGGTTGCCGTGCAGGTGACAGTAACGGTTGTCGTGCAGGTGGTAGTAACGGTTGTCGTGCAGGTGGTAATAAGGGTTGTCGTGGAGATGGTTGTAACGGTTGTCGTGGAGGTGGTAGAAGCGGTTGTCGTGGAGGTGGTACTAACGGTTGTCGTGAAGGTGGTAGTAACGGTTGTCGTTGAGGTGGTAGTAACGGTTGTCGTGGAGGTGGTAGTAACGGTTGTCGTGGAGGTGG
Source organism: Tenodera sinensis (assembly GCA_030765045.1). Lineage (NCBI taxonomy): Eukaryota > Metazoa > Arthropoda > Insecta > Mantodea > Mantidae > Tenodera > Tenodera sinensis. The sequence goes on along the minus strand of CM060964.1, from coordinate 13,194,273 downwards.
TAGTAACGGTTGTCGTGGAGGTGGTAGTAACGGTTGTCGTGGAGGTGGTAGTAACGGTTGTCGTGGAGGTGGTAGTAACGGTTGTCGTGAAGGTGGTAGTAGCGGTTGTCGTGGAGGTGGTAGTAACGGTTGTCGTGGAGGTGGTAGTAACGGTTGTCGTGGAGATGGTAGTAACGGTTGTCGTGAAGGTGGTAGTAACGGTTGTCGTGGAGGTGGTAGTAACGGTTGTCGTGAAGGTGGTTAAAACGGTTGTCGTGGAGATGGTAGTAACGGTTGTCGTGGAGGTGGTAGTAACGGTTGTCGTGGAGGTGGTAGTAACGGTTGTCGTGGAGATGGTAGTAACGGTTGTCGTGGAGGTGGTAGTAACGGTTGTCGTGGAGGTGGTAGTAACGGTTGTCATGGAGATGGTAGTAACGGTTGTCGTGGAGGTGGTAGTAACGGTTGTCGTGAAGGTGGTTGTAACGGTTGTCGTGATGGTGGTAGTAACGATTGTCGTGGAGGTGGTAATAACGGTTGTCGTGGAGGTGGTAGTAACGGTTGTCGTGAAGGTGGTAGTAACGGTTGTCGTGGAGATGGTAGTAACGGTTGTCGTGGAGGTGGTAGTAACGGTTGTCGTGGAGGTGGTAGTAGCAGTAGTCGTGGAGGTGGTAGTAACGGTTGTCGTGCAGGTGGTAGTAACGGTTGTCGTGCAGGTGGTAATAACGGTTGGCGTGCAGGCGGCAGTAACGGTTGTCGTGCAGGTGGTAGTAATGGTTGTCGTGCAGGTGGTAAAAAGGCTTGTCGTGGAGATGGTAGTAACGGTTGTCGTGGAGGTGGTAGAAGCGGTTGTCGTGGAGGTGGTACTAATTGTTGTCGTGAAGTTGGTAGTAACGGTTGTCGTTGAGGTGGTAGTAACGGTTGTCGTGGAGGTGGTAGTAACGGTTGTCGTGAAGGTGGTAGTAACGGTTGTCGTGGAGGTGGTAGTAACGGTTGTCGTGGAGGTGGTAGTAACGGTTGTCGTGGAGATGGTAGTAACAGTTGTCGTGCAGGTTGTAGTAACGGTTGTCGTGGAGGTGCTAGTACGGTTGTCGTGGAAATGGTAGAAACGGTTGTCGTGGAGGTGGTACTAACGGTTGTCGTGGAGATGGTAGTAACGGTTGTCGTGGTGGTAGTAACTGTTGTCGTGGAGGGGCTAGTAACGGTTGTCGTGGAAGTGGTACAAACGGTTGTCGTGGAGGTGGTACTAACGGTTGTCGGGGAGGTGGTAGTAACGGTTGTTGTGGAGGTGGTAGTAAGGGTTGTCTTGGAGGTAGTAGCAACGGTTGTCGTGGAGGTGGTACTAACGGTTGTCGTGGAGATGGTAGTAACGGTTGTCATCGAGGTGGTAGCAACGGTTGTCGTGGAGGTGGTAGTAATGGTTCTCGGGGATGTAGTAGCAAGGGTTGTCTTGGAGGTGGTAGCAACGGTTGTGGTGGAGGTGGTAGTAACTGTTGTCGTGGAGGTGCTGGCAACGGTTGTGGTGGAAGTGGTAGAAACGGTTGTCGTGGAGGTGGTACCAACGGTTGTCGGGGAGGTGGTAGTAACGGTTGTCGTGGAGGTGGTAGTAAGGGCTGTCTTGGAGGTGGTAGTAACGGTTGTCGTGGAGATGGTAGTAACGGTTGTCGTGGAGGAGGTACAAACGGTTGTCGTGAAGGTGGTTGTAACGGTTGTCGTGATGGTGGTAGTAACGATTGTCGTGGAGGTGGTAATAACGGTTGTCGTGGAGGTGGTAGTAACGGTTGTCGTGGAGATGGTAGTAACGTTTGTCATCGAAGTGGTAATAACGGTTGTCGTTGAGGTGGTACTAACGGTTGTCGTGGAGATGGTAGTAACGTTTGTCATCGAAGTGGTACTAACGGTTGTCGTGGAGATGGTAGTAACGGTTGTCGTTGAGGTGGTACTAACGGTTGTCGTGGAGATGGTAGTAACGGTTGTCATCGAAGTGGTAAAAACCGTTGTCGTGGAGGTGGTAGTAATGGTTGTCGGGGATGTAGTAGCAAGGGTTGTCTTGGAGGTGGTAGCAATGGTTGTCGTTGAATTGGTAGTAACTGTTGTCGTGGTGGTGCTAGGAACGGTTATCGTGGAGTTGGTAGAAACGGTTGTCGTGGAGGTGGTACTAACGGTTGTCGTGGAGGTGCTAGTTTCGGTTGTCGTGGAGGTGGTAGTAGCAGTAGTCGTGGAGGTGGTAGTAACGGTTGTCGTGCAGGTGGTAGTAACGGTTGTCGTGCAGGTGGTAATAACGGTTGCCGTGCAGGTGACAGTAACGGTTGTCGTGCAGGTGGTAGTAACGGTTGTCGTGCAGGTGGTAATAAGGGTTGTCGTGGAGATGGTAGTAACGGTTGTCGTGGAGGTGGTAGAGGCGGTTGTCGTGGAGGTGGTACTAACGGTTGTCGTGAAGGTGGTAGTAACGGTTGTCGTTGAGGTGGTAGTAACGGTTGTCGTGGAGGTGGTAGTAACGGTTGTCGTGAAGGTGGTAGTAGCGGTTGTCGTGGAGGTGGTAGTAACGGTTGTCGTGGAGGTGGTAGTAACGGTTGTCGTGGAGATGGTAGTAACGGTTGTCGTGAAGATGGTAGTAACGGTTGTCGTGGAGGTGGTAGTAACGTTGTCGTGAAGGTGGTTGTAACGGTTGTCGTGGAGATGGTAGTAACGGTTGTCGTGGAGGTGGTAGTAACGGTTGTCGTGGAGGTGGTAGTAACGGTTGTCGTGGAGATGGTAGTAACGGTTGTCGTGGAGGTGGTAGTAACGGTTGTCGTGGAGGTGGTAGTAACGGTTGTCATGGAGATGGTAGTAACGGTTGTCGTGGAGGTGGTAGTAACGGTTGTCGTGCAGGTGGTAGTAACGATTGTCGTGGAGGTGGTAATAACGGTTGTCGTGGAGGTGGTAGTAACGGTTGTCGTGAAGGTGGTAGTAACGGTTGTCGTGGAGATGGTAGTAACGGTTGTCGTGGAGGTGGTAGTAACGGTTGTCGTGGAGGTGGTAGTAACGGTTGTCGTGGAGGTGGTAGTAGCAGTAGTCGTGGAGGTGGTAGTAACGGTTGTCGTGCAGGTGGTAGTAACGGTTGTCGTGCAGGTGGTAATAACGGTTGCCGTGCAGGTGGCAGTAACGGTTGTTGTGCAGGTGGTAGTAATGGTTGTCGTGCAGGTGGTAATAAGGCTTGTCGTGGAGGTGGTAGAAGCGGTTGTCGTGGAGGTGGTACTAACGGTTGTCGTGAAGTTGGTAGTAACGGTTGTCGTTGAGGTGGTAGTAACGGTTGTCGTGCAGGTGGTAGTAACGGTTGTCGTGGAGGTAATAGTAACGGTTGTCGTGGAGGTGGTAGTAACGGTTGTCGTGGAGGTGGTAGTAACGGTTGTCGTGAAGGTGGTAGTAACGGTTGTCGTGGAGGTGGTAGTAACGGTTGTCGTGGAGGTGGTAGTAACGGTTGTCGTGGAGATGGTAGTAACAGTTGTCGTGCAGGTTGTAGTAACGGTTGTCGTGGAGGTGCTAGTACGGTTGTCGTGGAAATGGTAGAAACGGTTGTCGTGGAGGTGGTACTAACGGTTGTCGTGGAGATGGTAGTAACGGTTGTCGTGGTGGTAGTAACTGTTGTCGTGGAGGGGCTAGTAACGGTTGTCGTGGAAGTGGTATAAACGGCTGTCGTGGAGGTGGTACTAACGGTTGTCGGGGAGGTGGTAGTAACGGTTGTTGTGGAGGTGGTAGTAAGGGTTGTCTTGGAGGTAGTAGCAACGGTTGTCGTGGAGGTGGTACTAACGGTTGTCGTGGAGATGGTAGTAACGGTTGTCGGGGAGGTGGTAGTAACGGTTGTCGTGGAGGTGGTAGTAACGGTTGTCGTGGAGGTGGTAGTAACGGTTGTCGTGGAGGTGGTAGTAGCAGTAGTCGTGGAGGTGGTAGTAACGGTTGTCGTGCAGGTGGTAGTAACGGTTGTCGTGCAGGTGGCAGTAACGGTTGTCGTGCAGGTGGTAGTAATGGTTGTCGTGCAGGTGGTAATAAGGCTTGTCGTGGAGATGGTAGAAGCGGTTGTCGTGGAGGTGGTACTAACGGTTGTCGTGAAGTTGGTAGTAACGGTTGTCGTTGAGGTGGTAGTAACGGTTATCGTGGAGGTGGTAATAACGGTTGTCGTGGAGGTGGTAGTAACGGTTGTCGTGGAGGTGGTAGTAACGGTTGTGTGGAGGTGGTAGTAACGGTTGTCGTGAAGGTGGTAGTAACGGTTGTCGTGGAGGTGGTAGTAACGGTTGTCGTGGAGGTGGTAGTAACGGTTGTCGTGGAGATGGTAGTAACGGTTGTCGTGGAGGTGGTAGTAACGGTTGTCGTGAAGGTGGTAGTAACGGTTGTCATGGAGATGGTAGTAACGGTTGTCGTGGAGGTGGTAGTAATGGTTGTCGTGCAGGTGGTAATAAGGCTTGTCGTGGAGATGGTAGAAGCGGTTGTCGTGGAGGTGGTACTAACGGTTGTCGTGAAGTTGGTAGTAACGGTTGTCGTTGAGGTGGTAGTAACGGTTATCGTGGAGGTGGTAATAACGGTTGTCGTGGAGGTGGTAGTAACGCTTGTCATCGAAGTGGTAATAACGGTTGTCGTTGAGGTGGTACTAACGGTTGTCGTGGAGATGGTAGTAACGTTTGTCATCGAAGTGGTACTAACGGTTGTCGTGGAGATGGTAGTAACGGTTGTCGTTGAGGTGGTACTAACGGTTGTCGTGGAGATGGTAGTAACGGTTGTCATCGAAGTGGTAATAACGGTTGTCGTGGAGGTGGTAGTAATGGTTGTCGGGGATGTAGTAGCAAGGGTTGTCTTGGAGGTGGTAGCAATGGTTGTCGTTGAGGTGGTAGTAACTGTTGTCGTGGTGGTGCTAGCAAGGGTTGTCGTGGAGTTGGTAAAAACGGTTGTCGTGGAGGTGGTACTAACGGTTGTCGTGGAGGTGCTAGTTACGGTTGTCGTGGAGGTGGTAGTAGCAGTAGTCGTGGAGGTGGTAGTAACGGTTGTCGTGCAGGTGGTAGTAACGGTTGTCGTGCAGGTGGTAATAACGGTTGCCGTGCAGGTGGCAGTAACGGTTGTCGTGCAGGTGGTAGTAATGGTTGTCGCGCAGGTGGTAATGAGGCTTGTCGTGGAGATGGTAGTAACGTTTGTCGTGGAGGTGGTAGAAGCGGTTGTCGTGGAGGTGGTACTAACGGTTGTCGTGAAGTTGGTAGTAACGGTGGTCGTTGAGGTGGTAGTAACGGTTGTCGTGGAGGTGGTAGTAACGGTTGTCGTTGAGGTGGTAGTAACGGTTGTCGTGGAGGTGGTAGTAACGGTTGTCGTGGAGGTGGTAGTAACGGTTGTCGTGAAGGTGGTAGTAACGGTTGTCGTGGAGGTGGTAGTAACGGTTGTCGTGGAGGTGGTAGTAACGGTTGTCGTGGAGATGGTAGTAACGGTTGTCGTGGAGGTGGTAGTAACGGTTGTCGTGAAGGTGGTTGTAACGGTTGTCGTGATGGTGGTAGTAACGATTGTCGTGGAGGTGGTAATAACGGTTGTCGTGGAGGTGGTAGTAACGGTTGTCGTGGAGATGGTAGTAACGTTTGTCATCGAAGTGGTAATAACGGTTGTCGTTGAGGTGGTACTAACGGTTGTCGTGGAGATGGTAGTAACGTTTGTCATCGAAGTGGTACTAACGGTTGTCGTGGAGATGGTAGTAACGGTTGTCGTTGAGGTGGTACTAACGGTTGTCGTGGAGATGGTAGTAACGGTTGTCATCGAAGTGGTAAAAACGGTTGTCGTGGAGGTGGTAGTAATGGTTGTCGGGGATGTAGTAGCAAGGGTTGTCTTGGAGGTGGTAGCAATGGTTGTCGTTGAATTGGTAGTAACTGTTGTCGTGGTGGTGCTAGCAACGGTTGTCGTGGAGTTGGTAGAAACGGTTGTCGTGGAGGTGGTACTAACGGTTGTCGTGGAGGTGCTAGTTACGGTTGTCGTGGAGGTGGTAGTAGCAGTAGTCGTGGAGGTGGTAATAACGGTTGTCGTGCAGGTGGTAGTAACGGTTGTCGTGCAGGTGGTAATAACGGTTGCCGTGCAGGTGACAGTAACGGTTGTCGTGCAGGTGGTAGTAACGGTTGTCGTGCAGGTGGTAATAAGGGTTGTCGTGGAGATGGTAGTAACGGTTGTCGTGGAGGTGGTAGAAGCGGTTGTCGTGGAGGTGGTACTAACGGTTGTCGTGAAGGTGGTAGTAACGGTTGTCGTTGAGGTGGTAGTAACGGTTGTCGTGGAGGTGGTAGTAACGGTTGTCGTGGAGGTGGTAGTAACGGTTGTCGTGGAGGTGGTAGTAACGGTTGTCGTGGAGGTGGTAGTAACGGTTGTCGTGAAGGTGGTAGTAACGGTTGTCGTGGAGGTGGTAGTAACGGTTGTCGTGGAGATGGTAGTAACAGTTGTCGTGAAGGTGGTAGTAACGGTTGTCGTGGAGGTGGTAGTAACGGTTGTCGTGAAGGTGGTTGTAACGGTTGTCGTGGAGATTGTAGTAACGGTTGTCGTGGAGGAGGTAGTAACGGTTGTCGTGGCGATGGTAGTAACGGTTGTCGTGGAGGTGGTAGTAACGGTTGTCGTGGAGATGGTAGTAACGGTTGTCGTGGAGGTGGTAGTAACGGTTGTCGTGGAAGTGGTAGTAACGGTTGTCGTGGAGATGGTAGTAACGGTTGTCGTGGAGGTGGTAGTAACGGTTGTCGTGAAGGTGGTTGTAACGGTTGTCGTGATGGTGGTAGTAATGATTGTCGTGGAGGTGGTAATAACGGTTGTCGTGGAGGTGGTAGTAACGGTTGTCGTGGAGGTGGTAGTAACGGTTGTCGTGGAGATGGTAGAAACGGTTGTCGTGGAAGTGGTAGTAGCAGTAGTCGTGGAGGTGGTAGTAACGGTTGTCGTGGAGGTGGTAGTAACGGTTGTCGTGGAGATGGTAGTAACGGTTGTCGTGAAGGTGGTAGTAACGGTTGTCGTGGAGGTGGTAGTAACGGTTGTCGTGAAGGTGGTTGTAACGGTTGTCGTGGAGATGGTAGTAACGGTTGTCGTGGAGGTGGTAGTAACGGTTGTCGTGGAGATGGTAGTAACGGTTGTCGTGGAGGTGGTAGTAACGGTTGTCGTGGAGATGGTAGTAACGGTTGTCGTGGAGGTGGTAGTAACGGTTGTCGTGGAGGTGGTAGTAACGGTTGTCGTGGAGATGGTAGTAACGGTTGTCGTGGAGGTGGTAGTAACGGTTGTCGTGGAGGTGGTAGTAACGGTTGTCGTGGAGGTGGTAGTAACGGTTGTCGTGGAGGTGGTAGTAACGGTTGTCGTGGAGATGGTAGTAACGGTTGTCGTGGAGGTGGTAGTAACGGTTGTCGTGGAGATGGTAGTAACGGTTGTCGTGGAGGTGGTAGTAACGGTTGTCGTGGAGATGGTAGTAACGGTTGTCGTGGAGGTGGTAGTAACGGTTGTCGTGGAGGTGGTATTAACGGTTGTCGTGGAGGTGGTAGTAACGGTTGTCGTGGAGATGGTAGTAACGGTTGTCGTGGAGGTGGTAGTAACGGTTGTCGTGGAGGTGGTAGTAACGGTTGTCGTGGAGGTGGTAGTAACGGTTGTCGTGGAGGTGGTAGTAACGGTAGTCGTGGAGATGGTAGTAACGGTTGTCGTGGAGGTGGTAGTAACGGTTGTCGTGGAGATGGTAGTAACGGTTGTCGTGGAGGTGGTAGTAACGGTTGTCGTGGAGATGGTAGTAACGGTTGTCGTGGAGGTGGTAGTAACGGTTGTCGTGGAGGTGGTAGTAACGGTTGTCGTGGAGATGGTAGTAACGGTTGTCGTGGAGGTGGTAGTAACGGTTGTCGTGGAGGTGGTATTAACGGTTGTCGTGGAGGTGGTAGTAACGGTTGTCGTGAAGGTGGTTGTAACGGTACTCGTGATGGTGGTAGTAACGATTGTCGTGGAGGTGGTAATAACGGTTGTCGTGGAGATGGTAGTAACGGTTGTCGTGGAGGTGGTAGTAACGGTTGTCGTGGAGGTGGTAGTAACGGTTGTCGTGGAGATGGTAGTAACGGTTGTCGTGGAGGTGGTAGTAACGGTTGTCGTGGAGATGGTAGTAACGGTTGTCGTGGAGGTGGTAGTAACGGTTGTCGTGGAGGTGGTAGTAACGGTTGTCGTGGAGATGGTAGTAACGGTTGTCGTGGAGGTGGTAGTAACGGTTGTCGTGGAGATGGTAGTAACGGTCGTCGTGGAGGTGGTAGTGACTGTTGTCGTGGAGGTGGTAGTAACGGTTGTCATGGAGATGGTAGTAAAGGTTGTCGTGGAGATGGTAGTAACGGTTGTCGTGGAGGTGGTAGAAGCGGTTGTCGTGGAGGTGGTAGTAACGGTTGTCGTGAAGTTGGTAGTAACGGTTGTCGTTGAGGTGGTAGTAACGGTTGTCGTGGAGGTGGCAGTAACGGTTGTCGTGGAGGTGGTAGTAACGGTTGTCGTGGAGGTGGTAGTAACGGTTGTCGTGGGGATTGTAGTAACGGTTGTCGTGGAGGTGGTAGTAACGGTTGTCGTGGAGATGGTAGTAACGGTTGTCGTGGAGGTGGTAGTAACGGTTGTCGTGGAGATGGTAGTAACGGTTGTCGTGGAGGTGGTAGTAACGGTTGTCGTGGAGGTGGTATGAACGGTTGTCGTGGAGGTGGTAGTAACGGTTGTCGTGAAGGTGGTTGTAACGGTACTCGTGATGGTGGTAGTAACGATTGTCGTGGAGGTGGTAATAACGGTTGTCGTGGAGGTGGTAGTAACGGTTGTCGTGAAGGTGGTAGTAACGGTTGTCGTGGAGATGGTAGTAACGGTTGTCGTGGAGGTGGTAGTAACGGTTGTCGTGGAGGTGGTATGAACGGTTGTCGTGCAGGTGGTAGTAACGGTTGTCGTGCAGGTGGTAATAAGGGTTGTCGTGGAGATGGTAGTAACGGTTGTCGTGGAGGTGGTAGAAGCGGTTGTCGTGGAGGTGGTACTAACGGTTGTCGTGAAGGTGGTAGTAACGGTTGTCGTTGAGGTGGTAGTAACGGTTGTCGTGGAGGTGGTAGTAACGGTTGTCGTGGAGGTGGTAGTAACGGTTGTCGTGGAGGTGGTAGTAACGGTTGTCCTGGAGGTGGTAGTAACGGTTGTCGTGGAGGTGGTAGTAACGGTTGTCGTGAAGGTGGTAGTAGCGGTTGTCGTGGAGGTGGTAGTAACGGTTGTCGTGGAGGTGGTAGTAACGGTTGTCGTGGAGATGGTAGTAACGGTTGTCGTGAAGGTGGTAGTAACGGTTGTCGTGGAGGTGGTAGTAACGGTTGTCGTGAAGGTGGTTGTAACGGTTGTCGTGGAGATGGTAGTAACGGTTGTCGTGGAGGTGGTAGTAACGTTTGTCGTGGAGGTGGTAGTAACGGTTGTCGTGGAGATGGTAGTAACGGTTGTCGTGGAGGTGGTAGTAACGGTTGTCGTGGAGGTGGTAGTAACGGTTGTCATGGAGATGGTAGTAACGGTTGTCGTGGAGGTGGTAGTAACGGTTGTCGTGAAGGTGGTTGTAACGGTTGTCGTGATGGTGGTAGTAACGATTGTCGTGGAGGTGGTAATAACGGTTGTGGTGGAGGTGGTAGTAACGGTTGTCGTGAAGGTGGTAGTAACGGTTGTCGTGGAGATGGTAGTAACGGTTGTCGTGGAGGTGGTAGTAACGGTTGTCGTGGAGGTGGTAGTAACGGTTGTCGTGGAGATGGTAGTAACGGTTGTCGTGGAGGTGGTAGTAGCAGTAGTCGTGGAGGTGGTAGTAACGGTTGTCGTGCAGGTGGTAGTAACGGTTGTCGTGCAGGTGGTAATAACGGTTGCCGTGAAGGTGGCAGTAAGGGTTGTCGTGCAGGTGGTAGTAATGGTTGTCGTGCAGGTGGTAAAAAGGCTTGTCGTGGAGATGGTAGTAACGGTTGTCGTGGAGGTGGTAGAAGCGGTTGTCGTGGAGGTGGTACTAACGGTTGTCGTGAAGTTGGTAGTAACGGTTGTCGTTGAGGTGGTAGTACCGGTTGTCGTGGAGGTGGTAGTAACGGTTGTCGTGGAGGTAATAGTAACGGTTGTCGTGGAGGTGGTAGTAACGGTTGTCGTGGAGGTGGTAGTAACGGTTGTCGTGAAGGTGGTAGTAACGGTTGTCGTGGAGGTGGTAGTAACGGTTGTCGTGGAGGTGGTAGTAACGGTTGTCGTGGAGGTGGTACTAACGGTTGTCGTAGAGATGGTAGTAACGGTTGTCCTTGAGGTGGTAGTAAAGGTTCTCGTAGAGGTGGTAGTAACGGTTGTCGTGGAGTTGGTAGTAATGGTTGTCGTGGAGGTGGTAGCAAGGGTTGTCTTGGAGGTGGTAGCAACGGTTGTGGTGGAGGTGGTACTAACGGTTGTCGTGGAGATGGTAGTAACGGTTGTCATCGAAGTGGTAATAACGGTTGTCGTGGAGGTGGCAATAATGGTTGTGGGGGATGTAGTAGCAAGGGTTGTCTTGGAGGTGGTAGCAACGGTTGTCGTGGAGATGGTAGTAACGGTTGTCATCGAAGTGGTAATAACGGTTGTCGTGGAGGTGGTAATAATGGTTGTCGGGGATGTAGTAGCAAGGGTTGTCGTGGAGGTGGTACAAACGGTTGTCGTGGAGATGGTAGTAACGGTTGTCATCGAAGTGGTAATAACGGTTGTCGTGGAGGTGGTACAAATGGTTGTCGGGGGTGTGGTAGCAATGGTTGTCGTGGAGGTGGTAGTAACTGTTGTCGTGGTGGTGCTAGCAAGGGTGATCGTGGAGGTGGTAGAAACGGTTGTCGTGGAGGTGGTACTAACGGTTGTCGTGGAGGTGCTAGTTACGGTTGTCGTGGAGGTGGTAGAAACGATTGTCGTGGAGGTGGTAGTAACGGTTGTCGTGGAGGTGGTAGTAAAGGTTTTCGTAGAGGTGGTAGTAACGGTATTCTTGGAGCTGGTAGTAACGGTTGTCATCGAGGTGGTAGTAACGGTTGTCGTGGAGGTGTTAGTAACGGTTGTCATCGAGGTGGTAGTAACGGTGGTCGTGGAGGTAGTAGTAATGGTTGTCGTGGATGTAGTAACAAGGGTTGTCGCGGAGGTGGTAGTAACGGTTGTCGTGGAGGTGGTAGCAAGGGTTGTCTTGGAGGTGGTAGCAACGGTTGTCGTGGAGGCGGTAGTAACTGTTGTCGTGGAGGTGGTAGCAACGGTTGTCGTGGAAGTGGTAGAAACGGTTGTCGTGGAGGTGGTACTAATGGTTGTCGTGGAGATGGTAGTAACAGTTGTCGTGCAGGTTGTAGTAACTGTTGTCGTGGAGGTGCTAGTACGGTTGTCGTGGAAGTGGTAGCAACGGTTGTCGTGGAAGTGGTAGAAACGGTTGTCGTGGAGGTGGTACTAATGGTTGTCGTGGAGATGGTAGTAACAGTTGTCGTGCAGGTTGTAGTAACGGTTGTCGTGGAGGTGCTAGTACGGTTGTCGTGGAAATGGTAGAAACGGTTGTCGTGGAGGTGGTACTAACGTTTGTCGTGGAGATGGTAGTAACGGTTGTCGTGGTGGTAGTAACTGTTGTCGTGGAGGGGCTAGTAACGGTTGTCGTGGAAGTGGTAGAAACGGTTGTCGTGCAGGTGGTACTAACGGTTGTCGGGGAGGTGATAGTAACGGTTGTTGTGGAGGTTGTAGAAACGGTTGTGGTGGAGGTGGTACTAACGATTGTCGTGCAGATGTTAGTAACGGTTGTCTTGCAGGTGGTAGTAACGGTTGTCTTGCAGGTGGTAATAACGGTTGCCGTGCAGGTGGCAGTAACGGTTTTCGTGCAGGTGGTAGTAACGGTTGTCGTGCAGTTGGTAATAAGGGTTGTCTTGGAGATGGTAGCAACGGTTATCGTGGAGGTGGTAGAAACGGTTGTCGTGGAGGTGGTACTAACGGTTGTCGTGGAGATGGTAGTAACGGTTGTCGTTGAGGTGGTACTAACGGTTGTCGTGGAGATGGTAGTAACGTTTGTCATCGAAGTGGTAATAACGGTTGTCGTGGAGATGGTAGTAACGGTTGTCGTTGAGGTGGTACTAACGGTTGTCGTGGAGATGGTAGTAACGTTTGTCATCGAAGTGGTACTAACGGTTGTCGTGGAGATGGTAGTAACGGTTGTCGTTGAGGTGGTACTAACGGTTGTCGTGGAGATGGTAGTAACGGTTGTCATCGAAGTGGTAATAACGGTTGTCGTGGAGGTGGTAGTAATGGTTGTCGGGGATGTAGTAGCAAGAGTTGTCTTGGAGGTGGTAGCAATGGTTGTCGTTGAGGTGGTAGTAACTGTTGTCGTGGTGGTGCTAGCAAGGGTTGTCGTGGAGTTGGTAAAAACGGTTGTCGTGGAGGTGGTACTAACGGTTGTCGTGGAGGTGCTAGTTACGGTTGTCGTGGAGGTGGTAGTAGCAGTAGTCGTGGAGGTGGTGGTAACGGTTGTCGTGCAGGTGGTAGTAACGGTTGTCGTGCAGGTGGTAATAACGGTTGCCGTGCAGGTGGCAGTAACGGTTGTCGTGCAGGTGGTAGTAATGGTTGTCGTGCAGGTGGTAATAAGGCTTGTCGTGGAGATGGTAGAAGCGGTTGTCGTGGAGGTGGTACTAACGGTTGTCGTGAAGTTGGTAGTAACGGTTGTCGTTGAGGTGGTAGTAACGGTTATCGTGGAGGTGGTAATAACGGTTGTCGTGGAGGTGGTAGTAACGGTTGTCGTGGAGGTGGTAGTAACGGTTGTCGTGGAGGTGGTAGTAACGGTTGTCGTGAAGGTGGTAGTAACGGTTGTCGTGGAGGTGGTAGTAACGGTTGTCGTGGAGGTGGTAGTAACGGTTGTCGTGGAGATGGTAGTAACGGTTGTCGTGGAGGTGGTAGTAACGGTTGTCGTGAAGGTGGTTGTAACGGTTGTCGTGATGGTGGTAGTAACGATTGTCGTGGAGGCGGTAATAACGGTTGTCGTGGAGGTGGTAGTAACGGTTGTCGTGGAGATGGTAGTAACGTTTGTCATCGAAGTGGTAATAACGGTTGTCGTTGAGGTGGTACTAACGGTTGTCGTGGAGATGGTAGTAACGTTTGTCATCGAAGTGGTACTAACGGTTGTCGTGGGGATGGTAGTAACGGTTGTCGTTGAGGTGGTACTAACGGTTGTCGTGGAGATGGTAGTAACGGTTGTCATCGAAGTGGTAAAAACGGTTGTCGTGGAGGTGGTAGTAGTGGTTGTCGGGGATGTAGTAGCAAGGGTTGTCTTGGAGGTGGTAGCAATGTTTGTCGTTGAATTGGTAGTAACTGTTGTCGTGGTGGTGCTGGCAACGGTTGTCGTGGAGTTGGTAGAAACGGTTGTCGTGGAGGTGGTACTAACGGTTGTCGTGGAGGTGCTAGTTACGGTTGTCGTGGAGGTGGTAGTAGCAGTAGTCGTGTAGGTGGTGGTAACGGTTGTCGTGCAGGTGGTAGTAACGGTTGTCGTGCAGGTGGTAATAACGGTTGCCGTGCAGGTGGCAGTAACGGTTGTCGTGCAGGTGGTAGTAATGGTTGTCGTGCAGGTGGTAATAAGGCTTGTCGTGGAGATGGTAGAAGCGGTTGTCGTGGAGGTGGTACTAACGGTTGTCGTGAAGTTGGTAGTAACGGTTGTCGTTGAGGTGGTAGTAACGGTTATCGTGGAGGTGGTAATAACGGTTGTCGTGGAGGTGGTAGTAACGGTTGTCGTGGAGGTGGTAGTAACGGTTGTGTGGAGGTGGTAGTAACGGTTGTCGTGAAGGTGGTAGTAACGGTTGTCGTGGAGGTGGTAGTAACGGTTGTCGTGGAGGTGGTAGTAACGGTTGTCGTGGAGATGGTAGTAACGGTTGTCGTGGAGGTGGTAGTAACGGTTGTCGTGAAGGTGGTTGTAACGGTTGTCGTGATGGTGGTAGTAACGATTGTCGTGGAGGTGGTAATAACGGTTGTCGTGGAGGTGGTAGTAACGGTTGTCGTGGAGATGGTAGTAACGTTTGTCATCGAAGTGGTAATAACGGTTGTCGTTGAGGTGGTACTAACGGTTGTCGTGGAGATGGTAGTAACGTTTGTCATCGAAGTGGTACTAACGGTTGTCGTGGAGATGGTAGTAACGGTTGTCGTTGAGTTGGTACTAACGGTTGTCGTGGAGATGGTAGTAACGGTTGTCATCGAAGTGGTAAAAACGGTTGTCGTGGAGGTGGTAGTAATGGTTGTCGGGGATGTAGTAGCAAGGGTTGTCTTGGAGGTGGTAGCAATGGTTGTCGTTGAATTGGTAGTAACTGTTGTCGTGGTGGTGCTGGCAACGGTTGTCGTGGAGTTGGTAGAAAAAGTTGTCGTGGAGGTGGTACTAACGGTTGTCGTGGAGGTGCTAGTTACGGTTGTCGTGGAGGTGGTAGTAGCAGTAGTCGTGGAGGTGGTAGTAACGGTTGTCGTGCAGGTGGTAGTAACGGTTGTCGTGCAGGTGGTAATAACGGTTGCCGTGCAGGTGACAGTAACGGTTGTCGTGCAGGTGGTAGTAACGGTTGTCGTGCAGGTGGTAATAAGGGTTGTCGTGGAGATGGTTGTAACGGTTGTCTTGGAGATGGTAGAAACGGTTGTCGTGGAGGTGGTACCAACGGTTGTCGGGGAGGTGGTAGTAACGGTTGTCGTGGAGGTGGTAGTAAGGGCTGTCTTGGAGGTGGTAGTAACGGTTGTCGTGGAGATGGTAGTAACGGTTGTCGTGGAGGAGGTACAAACGGTTGTCGTGAAGGTGGTTGTAACGGTTGTCGTGATGGTGGTAGTAAGGATTGTCGTGGAGGTGGTAATAACGGTTGTCGTGGAGGTGGTAGTAACGGTTGTCGTGGAGATGGTAGTAACGTTTGTCATCGAAGTGGTAATAACGGTTGTCGTTGAGGTGGTACTAACGGTTGTCGTGGAGATGGTAGTAACGTTTGTCATCGAAGTGGTACTAACGGTTGTCGTGGAGATGGTAGTAACGGTTGTCGTTGAGGTGGTACTAACGGTTGTCGTGGAGATGGTAGTAACGGTTGTCATCGAAGTGGTAAAAACCGTTGTCGTGGAGGTGGTAGTAATGGTTGTCGGGGATGTAGTAGCAAGGGTTGTCTTGGAAGTGGTAGCAATGGTTGTCGTTGAATTGGTAGTAACTGTTGTCGTGGTGGTGCTAGGAACGGTTATCGTGGAGTTGGTAGAAACGGTTGTCGTGGAGGTGGTACTAACGGTTGTCGTGGAGGTGCTAGTTTCGGTTGTCGTGGAGGTGGTAGTAGCAGTAGTCGTGGAGGTGGTAGTAACGGTTGTCGTGCAGGTGGTAGTAACGGTTGTCGTGCAGGTGGTAATAACGGTTGCCGTGCAGGTGACAGTAACGGTTGTCGTGCAGGTGGTAGTAACGGTTGTCGTGCAGGTGGTAATAAGGGTTGTCGTGGAGATGGTAGTAACGGTTGTCGTGGAGGTGGTAGAGGCGGTTGTCGTGGAGGTGGTACTAACGGTTGTCGTGAAGGTGGTAGTAACGGTTGTCGTTGAGGTGGTAGTAACGGTTGTCGTGGAGGTGGTAGTAACGGTTGTCGTGAAGGTGGTAGTAGCGGTTGTCGTGGAGGTGGTAGTAACGGTTGTCGTGGAGGTGGTAGTAACGGTTGTCGTGGAGATGGTAGTAACGGTTGTCGTGAAGATGGTAGTAACGGTTGTCGTGGAGGTGGTAGTAACGTTGTCGTGAAGGTGGTTGTAACGGTTGTCGTGGAGATGGTAGTAACGGTTGTCGTGGAGGTGGTAGTAACGGTTGTCGTGGAGATGGTAGTAACGGTTGTCGTGGAGGTGGTAGTAACGGTTGTCGTGGAGGTGGTAGTAACGGTTGTCATGGAGATGGTAGTAACGGTTGTCGTGAAGGTGGTTGTAACGGTTGTCGTGATGGTGGTAGTAACGATTGTCGTGGAGGTGGTAATAACGGTTGTCGTGGAGGTGGTAGTAACGGTTGTCGTGAAGGTGGTAGTAACGGTTGTCGTGGAGATGGTAGTAACGGTTGTCGTGGAGGTGGTAGTAACGGTTGTCGTGGAGGTGGTAGTAACGGTTGTCGTGGAGGTGGTAGTAGCAGTAGTCGTGGAGGTGGTAGTAACGGTTGTCGTGCAGGTGGTAGTAACGGTTGTCGTGCAGGTGGTAATAACGGTTGCCGTGCAGGTGGCAGTAACGGTTGTTGTGCAGGTGGTAGTAATGGTTGTCGTGCAGGTGGTAATAAGGCTTGTCGTGGAGGTGGTAGAAGCGGTTGTCGTGGAGGTGGTACTAACGGTTGTCGTGAAGTTGGTAGTAACGGTTGTCGTTGAGGTGGTAGTAACGGTTGTCGTGCAGGTGGTAGTAACGGTTGTCGTGGAGGTAATAGTAACGGTTGTCGTGGAGGTGGTAGTAACGGTTGTCGTGGAGGTGGTAGTAACGGTTGTCGTGAAGGTGGTAGTAACGGTTGTCGTGGAGGTGGTAGTAACGGTTGTCGTGGAGGTGGTAGTAACGGTTGTCGTGGAGATGGTAGTAACAGTTGTCGTGCAGGTTGTAGTAACGGTTGTCGTGGAGGTGCTAGTACGGTTGTCGTGGAAATGGTAGAAACGGTTGTCGTGGAGGTGGTACTAACGGTTGTCGTGGAGATGGTAGTAACGGTTGTCGTGGTGGTAGTAACTGTTGTCGTGGAGGGGCTAGTAACGGTTGTCGTGGAAGTGGTATAAACGGCTGTCGTGGAGGTGGTACTAACGGTTGTCGGGGAGGTGGTAGTAACGGTTGTTGTGGAGGTGGTAGTAAGGGTTGTCTTGGAGGTAGTAGCAACGGTTGTCGTGGAGGTGGTACTAACGGTTGTCGTGGAGATGGTAGTAACGGTTGTCATCGAGGTGGTAGCAACGGTTGTCGTGGAGGTGGTAGTAATGGTTCTCGGGGATGTAGTAGCAAGGGTTGTCTTGGAGGTGGTAGCAACGGTTGTGGTGGAGGTAGTAGTAACTGTTGTCGTGGAGGTGCTGGCAACGGTTGTGGTGGAAGTGGTAGAAACGGTTGTCGTGGAGGTGGTACCAACGGTTGTCGGGGAGGTGGTAGTAACGGTTGTCCTGGAGGTGGTAGTAAGGGCTGTCTTGGAGGTGGTAACAACGGTTGTCGTGTAGGTGGTAGTAACTGTTGTCGTGGAGGTGCTAGTAACGGTTGTCGTGGAGGTGGTAGAAACGGTTGTCGTGGAGGTGGTACTAACGGTTGTCGTGGAGATGGTAGTAACGGTTGTCGTTGAAGTGGTACTAACGGTTGTCGTGGAGATGGTAGTAACGGTTGTAGTGGAGGTTGTAGAAACGGTTGTGGTGGAGGTGGTACTAACGATTGTCGTGCAGATGTTAGTAACGGTTGTCTTGCAGGTGGTAGTAACGGTTGTCTTGCAGGTGGTAATAACGGTTGCCGTGCAGGTGGCAGTAACGGTTGTCGTGCAGGTGGTAGTAACGGTTGTCGTGCAGGTGGTAATAAGGGTTGTCGTGGAGATGGTAGCAACGGTTATCGTGGAGGTGGTAGAAACGGTTGTCGTGGAGGTGGTTCTAACGGTTGTCGTGGAGATGGTAGTAACGGTTGTCGTTGAGGTGGTACTAACGGTTGTCGTGGAGATGGTAGTAACGCTTGTCATCGAAGTGGTAATAACGGTTGTCGTGGAGATGGTAGTAACGGTTGTCGTTGAGGTGGTACTAACGGTTGTCGTGGAGATGGTAGTAACGTTTGTCATCGAAGTGGTACTAACGGTTGTCGTGGAGATGGTAGTAACGGTTGTCGTTGAGGTGGTACTAACGGTTGTCGTGGAGATGGTAGTAACGGTTGTCATCGAAGTGGTAATAACGGTTGTCGCGGAGGTGGTAGTAATGGTTGTCGGGGATGTAGTAGCAAGGGTTGTCTTGGAGGTGGTAGCAATGGTTGTCGTTGAGGTGGTAGTAACTGTTGTCGTGGTGGTGCTAGCAAGGGTTGTCGTGGAGTTGGTAAAAACGGTTGTCGTGGAGGTGGTACTAACGGTTGTCGTGGAGGTGCTAGTTACGGTTGTCGTGGAGGTGGTAGTAGCAGTAGTCGTGGAGGTGGTAGTAACGGTTGTCGTGCAGGTGGTAGTAACGGTTGTCGTGCAGGTGGTAATAACGGTTGCCGTGCAGGTGGCAGTAACGGTTGTCGTGCAGGTGGTAGTAATGGTTGTCGCGCAGGTGGTAATGAGGCTTGTCGTGGAGATGGTAGTAACGTTTGTCGTGGAGGTGGTAGAAGCGGTTGTCGTGGAGGTGGTACTAACGGTTGTCGTGAAGTTGGTAGTAACGGTGGTCGTTGAGGTGGTAGTAACGGTTGTCGTGGAGGTGGTAGTAACGGTTGTCGTTGAGGTGGTAGTAACGGTTGTCGTGGAGGTGGTAGTAACGGTTGTCGTGGAGGTGGTAGTAACGGTTGTCGTGAAGGTGGTAGTAACGGTTGTCGTGGAGGTGGTAGTAACGGTTGTCGTGGAGGTGGCAGTAACGGTTGTCGTGGAGATGGTAGTAACGGTTGTCGTGGAGGTGGTAGTAACGGTTGTCGTGAAGGTGGTTGTAACGGTTGTCGTGATGGTGGTAGTAACGATTGTCGTGGAGGTGGTAATAACGGTTGTCGTGGAGGTGGTAGTAACGGTTGTCGTGGAGATGGTAGTAACGTTTGTCATCGAAGTGGTAATAACGGTTGTCGTTGAGGTGGTACTAACGGTTGTCGTGGAGATGGTAGTAACGTTTGTCATCGAAGTGGTACTAACGGTTGTCGTGGAGATGGTAGTAACGGTTGTCGTTGAGGTGGTACTAACGGTTGTCGTGGAGATGGTAGTAACGGTTGTCATCGAAGTGGTAAAAACGGTTGTCGTGGAGGTGGTAGTAATGGTTGTCGGGGATGTAGTAGCAAGGGTTGTCTTGGAGGTGGTAGCAATGGTTGTCGTTGAATTGGTAGTAACTGTTGTCGTGGTGGTGCTAGCAACGGTTGTCGTGGAGTTGGTAGAAACGGTTGTCGTGGAGGTGGTACTAACGGTTGTCGTGGAGGTGCTAGTTACGGTTGTCGTGGAGGTGGTAGTAGCAGTAGTCGTGGAGGTGGTAATAACGGTTGTCGTGCAGGTGGTAGTAACGGTTGTCGTGCAGGTGGTAATAACGGTTGCCGTGCAGGTGACAGTAACGGTTGTCGTGCAGGTGGTAGTAACGGTTGTCGTGCAGGTGGTAATAAGGGTTGTCGTGGAGATGGTAGTAACGGTTGTCGTGGAGGTGGTAGAAGCGGTTGTCGTGGAGGTGGTACTAACGGTTGTCGTGAAGGTGGTAGTAACGGTTGTCGTTGAGGTGGTAGTAACGGTTGTCGTGGAGGTGGTAGTAACGGTTGTCGTGGAGGTGGTAGTAACGGTTGTCGTGGAGGTGGTAGTAACGGTTGTCGTGGAGGTGGTAGTAACGGTTGTCGTGGAGGTGGTAGTAACGGTTGTCGTGAAGGTGGTAGTAACGGTTGTCGTGGAGGTGGTAGTAACGGTTGTCGTGGAGATGGTAGTAACAGTTGTCGTGAAGGTGGTAGTAACGGTTGTCGTGGAGGTGGTAGTAACGGTTGTCGTGAAGGTGGTTGTAACGGTTGTCGTGGAGATTGTAGTAACGGTTGTCGTGGAGGAGGTAGTAACGGTTGTCGTGGAGGTGGTAGTAACGGTTGTCGTGGAGATGGTAGTAACGGTTGTCGTGGAGGTGGTAGTAACGGTTGTCGTGGAAGTGGTAGTAACGGTTGTCGTGGAGATGGTAGTAACGGTTGTCGTGGAGGTGGTAGTAACGGTTGTCGTGAAGGTGGTTGTAACGGTTGTCGTGATGGTGGTAGTAACGATTGTCGTGGAGGTGGTAATAACGGTTGTCGTGGAGGTGGTAGTAACGGTTGTCGTGGAGGTGGTAGTAACGGTTGTCGTGGAGATGGTAGAAACGGTTGTCGTGGAAGTGGTAGTAGCAGTAGTCGTGGAGGTGGTAGTAACGGTTGTCGTGGAGGTGGTAGTAACGGTTGTCGTGGAGATGGTAGTAACGGTTGTCGTGAAGGTGGTAGTAACGGTTGTCGTGGAGGTGGTAGTAACGGTTGTCGTGAAGGTGGTTGTAACGGTTGTCGTGGAGATGGTAGTAACGGTTGTCGTGGAGGTGGTAGTAACGGTTGTCGTGGAGATGGTAGTAACGGTTGTCGTGGAGGTGGTAGTAACGGTTGTCGTGGAGATGGTAGTAACGGTTGTCGTGGAGGTGGTAGTAACGGTTGTCGTGGAGGTGGTAGTAACGGTTGTCGTGGAGATGGTAGTAACGGTTGTCGTGGAGGTGGTAGTAACGGTTGTCGTGGAGGTGGTAGTAACGGTTGTCGTGGAGGTGGTAGTAACGGTTGTCGTGGAGGTGGTAGTAACGGTTGTCGTGGAGATGGTAGTAACGGTTGTCGTGGAGGTGGTAGTAACGGTTGTCGTGGAGATGGTAGTAACGGTTGTCGTGGAGGTGGTAGTAACGGTTGTCGTGGAGATGGTAGTAACGGTTGTCGTGGAGGTGGCAGTAACGGTTGTCGTGGAGGTGGTATTAACGGTTGTCGTGGAGGTGGTAGTAACGGTTGTCGTGGAGATGGTAGTAACGGTTGTCGTGGAGGTGGTAGTAACGGTTGTCGTGGAGGTGGTAGTAACGGTTGTCGTGGAGGTGGTAGTAACGGTTGTCGTGGAGGTGGTAGTAACGGTAGTCGTGGAGATGGTAGTAACGGTTGTCGTGGAGGTGGTAGTAACGGTTGTCGTGGAGATGGTAGTAACGGTTGTCGTGGAGGTGGTAGTAACGGTTGTCGTGGAGATGGTAGTAACGGTTGTCGTGGAGGTGGTAGTAACGGTTGTCGTGGAGGTGGTAGTAACGGTTGTCGTGGAGATGGTAGTAACGGTTGTCGTGGAGGTGGTAGTAACGGTTGTCGTGGAGATGGTAGTAACGGTTGTCGTGGAGGTGGTAGTAACGGTTGTCGTGGAGATTGTAGTAACGGTTGTCGTGGAGGTGGTAGTAACGGTTGTCGTGGAGGTGGTATTAACGGTTGTCGTGGAGGTGGTAGTAACGGTTGTCGTGAAGGTGGTTGTAACGGTACTCGTGATGGTGGTAGTAACGATTGTCGTGGAGGTGGTAATAACGGTTGTCGTGGAGATGGTAGTAACGGTTGTCGTGGAGGTGGTAGTAACGGTTGTCGTGGAGGTGGTAGTAACGGTTGTCGTGGAGATGGTAGTAACGGTTGTCGTGGAGGTGGTAGTAACGGTTGTCGTGGAGATGGTAGTAACGGTTGTCGTGGAGGTGGTAGTAACGGTTGTCGTGGAGGTGGTAGTAACGGTTGTCGTGGAGATGGTAGTAACGGTTGTCGTGGAGGTGGTAGTAACGGTTGTCGTGGAGATGGTAGTAACGGTCGTCGTGGAGGTGGTAGTGACTGTTGTCGTGGAGGTGGTAGTAACGGTTGTCATGGAGATGGTAGTAACGGTTGTCGTGGAGATGGTAGTAACGGTTGTCGTGGAGGTGGTAGAAGCGGTTGTCGTGGAGGTGGTAGTAACGGTTGTCGTGAAGTTGGTAGTAACGGTTGTCGTTGAGGTGGTAGTAACGGTTGTCGTGGAGGTGGCAGTAACGGTTGTCGTGGAGGTGGTAGTAACGGTTGTCGTGGAGGTGGTAGTAACGGTTGTCGTGGGGATTGTAGTAACGGTTGTCGTGGAGGTGGTAGTAACGGTTGTCGTGGAGATGGTAGTAACGGTTGTCGTGGAGGTGGTAGTAACGGTTGTCGTGGAGATGGTAGTAACGGTTGTCGTGGAGGTGGTAGTAACGGTTGTCGTGGAGGTGGTATGAACGGTTGTCGTGGAGGTGGTAGTAACGGTTGTCGTGAAGGTGGTTGTAACGGTACTCGTGATGGTGGTAGTAACGATTGTCGTGGAGGTGGTAATAACGGTTGTCGTGGAGGTGGTAGTAACGGTTGTCGTGAAGGTGGTAGTAACGGTTGTCGTGGAGATGGTAGTAACGGTTGTCGTGGAGGTGGTAGTAACGGTTGTCGTGGAGGTGGTAGTAACGGTTGTCGTGGAGG
Source organism: Tenodera sinensis (assembly GCA_030765045.1). NCBI lineage: Eukaryota > Metazoa > Arthropoda > Insecta > Mantodea > Mantidae > Tenodera > Tenodera sinensis. The sequence continues at coordinate 13,172,265 of CM060964.1, read as the reverse complement.
TGGTAGAAGCGGTTGTCGTGGAGGTGGTAGTAACGGTTGTCGTGAAGTTGGTAGTAACGGTTGTCGTTGAGGTGGTAGTAACGGTTGTCGTGGAGGTGGTAGTAACGGTTGTCGTGGAGGTTGTAGTAACGGTTGTCGTGGAGGTGGTAGTAACGGTTGTCGTGGAGATTGTAGTAACGGTTGTCGTGGAGGTGGTAGTAACGGTTGTCGTGGAGATGGTAGTAACGGTTGTCGTGGAGGTGGTAGTAACGGTTGTCGTGGAGATGGTAGTAACGGTTGTCGTGGAGGTGGTAGTAACGGTTGTCGTGGAGGTGGTAGTAACGGTTGTCGTGGAGGTGGTAGTAACGGTTGTCGTGAAGGTGGTAGAAGCGGTTGTCGTGGAGGTGGTACTAGCGGTTGTCGTGAAGGTGGTAGTAACGGTTGTCGTTGAGGTGGTAGTAACGGTTGTCGTGGAGGTGGTAGTAACGGTTGTCGTGGAGGTGGTAGTAACGGTTGTCGTGGAGGTGGTAGTAACGGTTGTCGTGGAGGTGGTAGTAACGGTTGTCGTGGAGGTGGTAGTAACGGTTGTCGTGGAGATGGTAGTAACGGTTGTCGTGAAGGTGGTAGTAACGGTTGTCGTGGAGGTGGTAGTAACGGTTGTCGTGAAGGTGGTTGTAACGGTTGTCGTGGAGATGGTAGTAACGGTTGTCGTGGAGGTGGTAGTAACGGTTGTCGTGGAGATGGTAGTAACAATTGTCGTGGAGGTGGTAGTAACGGTTGTCGTGGAGATGGTAGTAACGGTTGTCGTGGAGGTGGTAGTAACGGTTGTCGTGGAGGTGGTAGTAACGGTTGTCGTGGAGATGGTAGTAACGGTTGTCGTGGAGGTGGTAGTAACGGTTGTCGTGGAGGTGGTAGTAACGGTTGTCGTGGAGATGGTAGTAACAGTTGTCGTGAAGGTGGTAGTAACGGTTGTCGTGGAGGTGGTAGTAACGGTTGTCGTGAAGGTGGTTGTAACGGTTGTCGTGGAGATTGTAGTAACGGTTGTCGTGGAGGAGGTAGTAACGGTTGTCGTGGCGATGGTAGTAACGGTTGTCGTGGAGGTGGTAGTAACGGTTGTCGTGGAGATGGTAGTAACGGTTGTCGTGGAGGTGGTAGTAACGGTTGTCGTGGAAGTGGTAGTAACGGTTGTCGTGGAGATGGTAGTAACGGTTGTCGTGGAGGTGGTAGTAACGGTTGTCGTGAAGGTGGTTGTAACGGTTGTCGTGATGGTGGTAGTAACGATTGTCGTGGAGGTGGTAATAACGGTTGTCGTGGAGGTGGTAGTAACGGTTGTCGTGGAGGTGGTAGTAACGGTTGTCGTGGAGATGGTAGAAACGGTTGTCGTGGAAGTGGTAGTAGCAGTAGTCGTGGAGGTGGTAGTAACGGTTGTCGTGGAGGTGGTAGTAACGGTTGTCGTGGAGATGGTAGTAACGGTTGTCGTGAAGGTGGTAGTAACGGTTGTCGTGGAGGTGGTAGTAACGGTTGTCGTGAAGGTGGTTGTAACGGTTGTCGTGGAGATGGTAGTAACGGTTGTCGTGGAGGTGGTAGTAACGGTTGTCGTGGAGATGGTAGTAACGGTTGTCGTGGAGGTGGTAGTAACGGTTGTCGTGGAGATGGTAGTAACGGTTGTCGTGGAGGTGGTAGTAACGGTTGTCGTGGAGGTGGTAGTAACGGTTGTCGTGGAGATGGTAGTAACGGTTGTCGTGGAGGTGGTAGTAACGGTTGTCGTGGAGGTGGTAGTAACGGTTGTCGTGGAGGTGGTAGTAACGGTTGTCGTGGAGGTGGTAGTAACGGTTGTCGTGGAGATGGTAGTAACGGTTGTCGTGGAGGTGGTAGTAACGGTTGTCGTGGAGATGGTAGTAACGGTTGTCGTGGAGGTGGTAGTAACGGTTGTCGTGGAGATGGTAGTAACGGTTGTCGTGGAGGTGGCAGTAACGGTTGTCGTGGAGGTGGTATTAACGGTTGTCGTGGAGGTGGTAGTAACGGTTGTCGTGGAGATGGTAGTAACGGTTGTCGTGGAGGTGGTAGTAACGGTTGTCGTGGAGGTGGTAGTAACGGTTGTCGTGGAGGTGGTAATAACGGTTGTCGTGGAGGTGGTAGTAACGGTAGTCGTGGAGATGGTAGTAACGGTTGTCGTGGAGGTGGTAGTAACGGTTGTCGTGGAGATGGTAGTAACGGTTGTCGTGGAGGTGGTAGTAACGGTTGTCGTGGAGATGGTAGTAACGGTTGTCGTGGAGGTGGTAGTAACGGTTGTCGTGGAGGTGGTAGTAACGGTTGTCGTGGAGATGGTAGTAACGGTTGTCGTGGAGGTGGTAGTAACGGTTGTCGTGGAGATGGTAGTAACGGTTGTCGTGGAGGTGGTAGTAACGGTTGTCGTGGAGATTGTAGTAACGGTTGTCGTGGAGGTGGTAGTAACGGTTGTCGTGGAGGTGGTATTAACGGTTGTCGTGGAGGTGGTAGTAACGGTTGTCGTGAAGGTGGTTGTAACGGTACTCGTGATGGTGGTAGTAACGATTGTCGTGGAGGTGGTAATAACGGTTGTCGTGGAGATGGTAGTAACGGTTGTCGTGGAGGTGGTAGTAACGGTTGTCGTGGAGGTGGTAGTAACGGTTGTCGTGGAGATGGTAGTAACGGTTGTCGTGGAGGTGGTAGTAACGGTTGTCGTGGAGATGGTAGTAACGGTTGTCGTGGAGGTGGTAGTAACGGTTGTCGTGGAGGTGGTAGTAACGGTTGTCGTGGAGATGGTAGTAACGGTTGTCGTGGAGGTGGTAGTAACGGTTGTCGTGGAGATGGTAGTAACGGTCGTCGTGGAGGTGGTAGTGACTGTTGTCGTGGAGGTGGTAGTAACGGTTGTCATGGAGATGGTAGTAACGGTTGTCGTGGAGATGGTAGTAACGGTTGTCGTGGAGGTGGTAGAAGCGGTTGTCGTGGAGGTGGTAGTAACGGTTGTCGTGAAGTTGGTAGTAACGGTTGTCGTTGAGGTGGTAGTAACGGTTGTCGTGGAGGTGGCAGTAACGGTTGTCGCGGAGGTGGTAGTAACGGTTGTCGTGGAGGTGGTAGTAACGGTTGTCGTGGGGATTGTAGTAACGGTTGTCGTGGAGGTGGTAGTAACGGTTGTCGTGGAGATGGTAGTAACGGTTGTCGTGGAGGTGGTAGTAACGGTTGTCGTGGAGATGGTAGTAACGGTTGTCGTGGAGGTGGTAGTAACGGTTGTCGTGGAGGTGGTATGAACGGTTGTCGTGGAGGTGGTAGTAACGGTTGTCGTGAAGGTGGTTGTAACGGTACTCGTGATGGTGGTAGTAACGATTGTCGTGGAGGTGGTAATAACGGTTGTCGTGGAGGTGGTAGTAACGGTTGTCGTGAAGGTGGTAGTAACGGTTGTCGTGGAGATGGTAGTAACGGTTGTCGTGGAGGTGGTAGTAACGGTTGTCGTGGAGGTGGTAGTAACGGTTGTCGTGGAGGTGGTAGAAGCGGTTGTCGTGGAGGTGGTAGTAACGGTTGTCGTGAAGTTGGTAGTAACGGTTGTCGTTGAGGTGGTAGTAACGGTTGTCGTGGAGGTGGTAGTAACGGTTGTCGTGGAGGTTGTAGTAACGGTTGTCGTGGAGGTGGTAGTAACGGTTGTCGTGGAGATTGTAGTAACGGTTGTCGTGGAGGTGGTAGTAACGGTTGTCGTGGAGATGGTAGTAACGGTTGTCCTGGAGGTGGTAGTAACGGTTGTCGTGGAGATGGTAGTAACGGTTGTCGTGGAGGTGGTAGTAACGGTTGTCGTGGAGGTGGTAGTAACGGTTGTCGTGAAGGTGGTAGAAGCGGTTGTCGTGGAGGTGGTACTAGCGGTTGTCGTGAAGGTGGTAGTAACGGTTGTCGTTGAGGTGGTAGTAACGGTTGTCGTGGAGGTGGTAGTAACGGTTGTCGTGGAGGTGGTAGTAACGGTTGTCGTGGAGGTGGTAGTAACGGTTGTCGTGGAGGTGGTAGTAACGGTTGTCGTGGAGGTGGTAGTAACGGTTGTCGTGGAGATGGTAGTAACGGTTGTCGTGAAGGTGGTAGTAACGGTTGTCGTGGAGGTGGTAGTAACGGTTGTCGTGAAGGTGGTTGTAACGGTTGTCGTGGAGATGGTAGTAACGGTTGTCGTGGAGGTGGTAGTAACGGTTGTCGTGGAGATGGTAGTAACGGTTGTCGTGGAGGTGGTAGTAACGGTTGTCGTGGAGATGGTAGTAACGGTTGTCGTGGAGGTGGTAGTAACGGTTGTCGTGGAGGTGGTAGTAACGGTTGTCGTGGAGATGGTAGTAACGGTTGTCGTGGAGGTGGTAGTAACGGTTGTCGTGGAGGTGGTAGTAACGGTTGTCGTGGAGATGGTAGTAACGGTTGTCGTGGAGGTGGTAGTAACGGTTGTCGTGAAGGTGGTTGTAACGGTTGTCGTGATGGTGGTTGTAACGGTTGTCGTGGAGATTGTAGTAACGGTTGTCGTGGAGGTGGTAGTAACGGTTGTCGTGGAGATGGTAGTAACGGTTGTCGTGGAGGTGGTAGTAACGGTTGTCGTGGAGATGGTAGTAACGGTTGTCGTGGAGGTGGTAGTAACGGTTGTCGTGGAGATGGTAGTAACGGTTGTCGTGGAGGTGGTAGTAACGGTTGTCGTGAAGGTGGTTGTAACGGTTGTCGTGATGGTGGTTGTAACGGTTGTCGTGGAGATTGTAGTAACGGTTGTCGTGGAGGTGGTAGTAACGGTTGTCGTGGAGATGGTAGTAACGGTTGTCGTGGAGGTGGTAGTAACGGTTGTCGTGGAGATGGTAGTAACGGTTGTCGTGGAGGTGGTAGTAACGGTTGTCGTTGAGATGGTAGTAACGGTTGTCGTGGAGGTGGTAGTAACGGTTGTCGTGGAGGTGGTAGTAACGGTTGTCGTGGAGATGGTAGTAACGGTTGTCGTGGAGGTGGTAGTAACTGTTGTCGTGGAGGTGGTAGTAACGGTTGTCGTGGAGATGGTAGTAACGGTTGTCGTGGAGGTGGTAGAAGCGGTTGTCGTGGAGGTGGTACTAACGGTTGTCGTGAAGTTGGTAGTAACGGTTGTCGTTGAGGTGGTAGTAACGGTTGTCGTGGAGGTGGTAGTAACGGTTGTCGTGGAGGTGGTAGTAACGGTTGTCGTGGAGGTGGTAGTAACGGTTGTCGTGGAGGTGGTAGTAACGATTGTCGTGGAGGTGGTAGTAACGGTTGTCGTGAAGGTGGTAGTAACGGTTGTCGTGGAGGTGGTAGTAACGGTTGTCGTGGAGATGGTAGTAACGGTTGTCGTGGAGGTGGTAGTAACGGTTGTCGTGGAGATGGTAGTAACGGTTGTCGTGGAGGTGGTAGTAACGGTTGTCGTGGAGGTGGTAGTAACGGTTGTCGTGGAGATGGTAGTAACGGTTGTCGTGGAGGTGGTAGTAACGGTTGTCGTGAAGGTGGTAGAAGCGGTTGTCGTGGAGGTGGTACTAACGGTTGTCGTGAAGGTGGTAGTAACGGTTGTCGTTGAGGTGGTAGTAACGGTTGTCGTGGAGGTGGTAGTAACGGTTGTCGTGGAGGTGGTAGTAACGGTTGTCGTGGAGGTGGTAGTAACGGTTGTCGTGGAGGTGGTAGTAACGGTTGTCGTGGAGGTGGTAGTAACGGTTGTCGTGGAGGTGGTAGTAACGGTTGTCGTGGAGATGGTAGTAACGGTTGTCGTGAAGGTGGCAGTAAGGGTTGTCGTGGAGGTGGTAGTAACGGTTGTCGTGAAGGTGGTTGTAACGGTTGTCGTGGAGATGGTAGTAACGGTTGTCGTGGAGGTGGTAGTAACGGTTGTCGTGGAGATGGTAGTAACGGTTGTCGTGGAGGTGGTAGTAACGGTTGTCGTGGAGATGGTAGTAACGGTTGTCGTGGAGGTGGTTGTAACGGTTGTCGTGGAGGTGGTAGTAACGGTTGTCGTGGAGATGGTAGTAACGGTTGTCGTGGAGGTGGTAGTAACGGTTGTCGTGGAGGTGGTAGTAACGGTTGTCGTGGAGGTTGTAGTAACGGTTGTCGTGGAGGTGGTAGTAACGGTTGTCGTGGAGATGGTAGTAACGGTTGTCGTGGAGGTGGTAGTAACGGTATTCGTGGAGATTGTAGTAACGGTTGTCGTGGAGGTGGTAGTAACGGTTGTCGTGGAGGTGGTAGTAACGGTTGTCGTGGAGATTGTAGTAACGGTTGTCGTGGAGGTGGTAGTAACGGTTGTCGTGGAGGTGGTATTAACGGTTGTCGTGGAGGTGGTAGTAACGGTTGTCGTGGAGGTGGTAGTGACTGTTGTCGTGGAGGTGGTTGTAACGGTTGTCGTGGAGATGGTAGTAACGGTTGTCGTGGAGATGGTAGTAACGGTTGTCGTGGAGGTGGTAGAAGCGGTTGTCGTGGAGGTGGTAGTAACGGTTGTCGTGAAGTTGGTAGTAACGGTTGTCGTTGAGGTGGTAGTAACGGTTGTCGTGGAGGTGGTAGTAACGGTTGTCGTGGAGGTGGTAGTAACGGTTGTCGTGGAGGTGGTAGTAACGGTTGTCGTGGGGATTGTAGTAACGGTTGTCGTGGAGGTGGTAGTAACGGTTGTCGTGGAGATGGTAGTAACGGTTGTCGTGGAGGTGGTAGTAACGGTTGTCGTGGAGATGGTAGTAACGGTTGTCGTGGAGGTGGTAGTAACGGTTGTCGTGGAGGTGGTATTCACGGTTGTCGTGGAGGTGGTAGTAACGGTTGTCGTGAAGGTGGTTGTAACGGTACTCGTGATGGTGGTAGTAACGATTGTCGTGGAGGTGGTAATAACGGTTGTCGTGGAGGTGGTAGTAACGGTTGTCGTGAAGGTGGTAGTAACGGTTGTCGTGGAGATGGTAGTAACGGTTGTCGTGGAGGTGGTAGTAACGGTTGTCGTGGAGGTGGTAGTAACGGTTGTCGTGGAGGTGGTAGAAGCGGTTGTCGTGGAGGTGGTAGTAACGGTTGTCGTGAAGTTGGTAGTAACGGTTGTCGTTGAGGTGGTAGTAACGGTTGTCGTGGAGGTGGTAGTAACGGTTGTCGTGGAGGTGGTAGTAACGGTTGTCGTGGAGGTGGTAGTAACGGTTGTCGTGGAGATTGTAGTAACGGTTGTCGTGGAGGTGGTAGTAACGGTTGTCGTGGAGATGGTAGTAACGGTTGTCGTGGAGGTGGTAGTAACGGTTGTCGTGGAGATGGTAGTAACGGTTGTCGTGGAGGTGGTAGTAACGGTTGTCGTGGAGGTGGTAGTAACGGTTGTCGTGGAGGTGGTAGTAACGGTTGTCGTGAAGGTGGTAGAACCGGTTGTCGTGGAGGTGGTACTAGCGGTTGTCGTGAAGGTGGTAGTAACGGTTGTCGTTGAGGTGGTAGTAACGGTTGTCGTGGAGGTGGTAGTAACGGTTGTCGTGGAGGTGGTAGTAACGGTTGTCGTGGAGGTGGTAGTAACGGTTGTCGTGGAGGTGGTAGTAACGGTTGTCGTGGAGGTGGTAGTAACGGTTGTCGTGGAGGTGGTAGTAACGGTTGTCGTGGAGATGGTAGTAACGGTTGTCGTGAAGGTGGTAGTAACGGTTGTCGTGGAGGTGGTAGTAACGGTTGTCGTGAAGGTGGTTGTAACGGTTGTCGTGGAGATGGTAGTAACGGTTGTCGTGGAGGTGGTAGTAACGGTTGTCGTGGAGATGGTAGTAACGGTTGTCGTGGAGGTGGTAGTAACGGTTGTCGTGGAGATGGTAGTAACGGTTGTCGTGGAGGTCGTAGTAACGGTTGTCGTGGAGGTGGTAGTAACGGTTGTCGTGGAGATGGTAGTAACGGTTGTCGTGGAGGTGGTAGTAACGGTTGTCGTGGAGGTGGTAGTAACGGTTGTCGTGGAGATGGTAGTAACGGTTGTCGTGGAGGTGGTAGTAACGGTTGTCGTGAAGGTGGTTGTATCGGTTGTCGTGATGGTGGTTGTAACGGTTGTCGTGGAGATTGTAGTAACGGTTGTCGTGGAGGTGGTAGTAACGGTTGTCGTGGAGATGGTAGTAACGGTTGTCGTGGAGGTGGTAGTAACGGTTGTCGTGGAGATGGTAGTAACGGTTGTCGTGGAGGTGGTAGTAACGGTTGTCGTGGAGATGGTAGTAACGGTTGTCGTGGAGGTGGTAGTAACGGTTGTCGTGAAGGTGGTTGTAACGGTTGTCGTGATGGTGGTTGTAACGGTTGTCGTGGAGATTGTAGTAACGGTTGTCGTGGAGGTGGTAGTAACGGTTGTCGTGGAGATGGTAGTAACGGTTGTCGTGAAGGTGGTAGTAACGGTTGTCGTGGAGATGGTAGTAACGGTTGTCGTGGAGGTGGTAGTAACGGTTGTCGTGGAGATGGTAGTAACGGTTGTCGTGGAGGTGGTAGTAACGGTTGTCGTGGAGGTGGTAGTAACGGTTGTCGTGGAGATGGTAGTAACGGTTGTCGTGGAGGTGGTAGTAACTGTTGTCGTGGAGGTGGTAGTAACGGTTGTCGTGGAGATGGTAGTAACGGTTGTCGTGGAGGTGGTAGAAGCGGTTGTCGTGGAGGTGGTACTAACGGTTGTCGTGAAGTTGGTAGTAACGGTTGTCGTTGAGGTGGTAGTAACGGTTGTCGTGGAGGTGGTAGTAACGGTTGTCGTGGAGGTGGTAGTAACGGTTGTCGTGGAGGTGGTAGTAACGGTTGTCGTGGAGGTGGTAGTAACGATTGTCGTGGAGGTGGTAGTAACGGTTGTCGTGAAGGTGGTAGTAACGGTTGTCGTGGAGGTGGTAGTAACGGTTGTCGTGGAGATGGTAGTAACGGTTGTCGTGGAGGTGGTAGTAACGGTTGTCGTGGAGATGGTAGTAACGGTTGTCGTGGAGGTGGTAGTAACGGTTGTCGTGGAGGTGGTAGTAACGGTTGTCGTGGAGATGGTAGTAACGGTTGTCGTGGAGGTGGTAGTAACGGTTGTCGTGAAGGTGGTAGAAGCGGTTGTCGTGGAGGTGGTACTAACGGTTGTCGTGAAGGTGGTAGTAACGGTTGTCGTTGAGGTGGTAGTAACGGTTGTCGTGGAGGTGGTAGTAACGGTTGTCGTGGAGGTGGTAGTAACGGTTTTCGTGGAGGTGGTAGTAACGGTTGTCGTGGAGGTGGTAGTAACGGTTGTCGTGGAGGTGGTAGTAACGGTTGTCGTGGAGGTGGTAGTAACGGTTGTCGTGGAGATGGTAGTAACGGTTGTCGTGAAGGTGGTAGTAAGGGTTGTCGTGGAGGTGGTAGTAACGGTTGTCGTGAAGGTGGTTGTAACGGTTGTCGTGGAGATGGTAGTAACGGTTGTCGTGGAGGTGGTAGTAACGGTTGTCGTGGAGATGGTAGTAACGGTTGTCGTGGAGGTGGTAGTAACGGTTGTCGTGGAGATGGTAGTAACGGTTGTCGTGGAGGTGGTTGTAACGGTTGTCGTGGAGGTGGTAGTAACGGTTGTCGTGGAGATGGTAGTAACGGTTGTCGTGGAGGTGGTAGTAACGGTTGTCGTGGAGGTGGTAGTAACGGTTGTCGTGGAGGTTGTAGTAACGGTTGTCGTGGAGGTGGTAGTAACGGTTGTCGTGGAGATGGTAGTAACGGTTGTCGTGGAGGTGGTAGTAACGGTTGTCGTGGAGATTGTAGTAACGGTTGTCGTGGAGGTGGTAGTAACGGTTGTCGTGGAGGTGGTAGTAACGGTTGTCGTTGAGATTGTAGTAACGGTTGTCGTGGAGGTGGTAGTAACGGTTGTCGTGGAGGTGGTATTAACGGTTGTCGTGGAGGTGGTAGTAACGGTTGTCGTGAAGGTGGTTGTAACGGTACTCGTGATGGTGGTAGTAACGATTGTCGTGGAGGTGGTAATAACGGTTGTCGTGGAGGTGGTAGTAACGGTTGTCGTGGAGGTGGTAGTAACGGTTGTCGTGGAGGTGGTAGTAACGGTTGTCGTGGAGGTGGTAGTAACGGTTGTCGTGGAGGTGGTAGTAACGGTTGTCGTGGAGATGGTAGTAACGGTTGTCGTGAAGGTGGTAGTAACGGTTGTCGTGGAGGTGGTAGTAACGGTTGTCGTGAAGGTGGTTGTAACGGTTGTCGTGGAGATGGTAGTAACGGTTGTCGTGGAGGTTGTAGTAACGGTTGTCGTGGAGATGGTAGTAACGGTTGTCGTGGAGGTGGTAGTAACGGTTGTCGTGGAGATGGTAGTAACGGTTGTCGTGGAGGTGGTAGTAACGGTTGTCGTGGAGGTGGTAGTAACGGTTGTCGTGGAGATGGTAGTAACGGTTGTCGTGGAGGTGGTAGTAACGGTTGTCGTGGAGGTGGTAGTAACGGTTGTCGTGGAGATGGTAGTAACGGTTGTCGTGGAGGTGGTAGTAACGGTTGTCGTGAAGGTGGTTGTAACGGTTGTCGTGATGGTGGTTGTAACGGTTGTCGTGGAGATTGTAGTAACGGTTGTCGTGGAGGTGGTAGTAACGGTTGTCGTGGAGATGGTAGTAACGGTTGTCGTGGAGGTGGTAGTAACGGTTGTCGTGGAGATGGTAGTAACGGTTGTCGTGGAGGTGGTAGTAACGGTTGTCGTGGAGATGGTAGTAACGGTTGTCGTGGAGGTGGTAGTAACGGTTGTCGTGAAGGTGGTTGTAACGGTTGTCGTGATGGTGGTTGTAACGGTTGTCGTGGAGATTGTAGTAACGGTTGTCGTGGAGGTGGTAGTAACGGTTGTCGTGGAGATGGTAGTAACGGTTGTCGTGGAGGTGGTAGTAACGGTTGTCGTGGAGATGGTAGTAACGGTTGTCGTGGAGGTGGTAGTAACGGTTGTCGTGGAGGTGGTAGTAACGGTTGTCGTGGAGATGGTAGTAACGGTTGTCGTGGAGGTGGTAGTAACTGTTGTCGTGGAGGTGGTAGTAACGGTTGTCGTGGAGATGGTAGTAACGTTTGTCGTGGAGGTGGTAGAAGCGGTTGTCGTGGAGGTGGTACTAACGGTTGTCGTGAAGTTGGTAGTAACGGTTGTCGTTGAGGTGGTAGTAACGGTTGTCGTGGAGGTGGTAGTAACGGTTATCGTGGAGGTGGTAGTAACGGTTGTCGTGGAGGTGGTAGTAACGGTTGTCGTGGAGGTGGTAGTAACGATTGTCGTGGAGGTGGTAGTAACGGTTGTCGTGAAGGTGGTAGTAACGGTTGTCGTGGAGGTGGTAGTAACGGTTGTCGTGGAGATGGTAGTAACGGTTGTCGTGGAGGTGGTAGTAACGGTTGTCGTGGAGATGGTAGTAACGGTTGTCGTGGAGGTGGTAGTAACGGTTGTCGTGGAGGTGGTAGTAACGGTTGTCGTGGAGATGGTAGTAACGGTTGTCGTGGAGGTGGTAGTAACGGTTGTCGTGAAGGTGGTAGAAGCGGTTGTCGTGGAGGTGGTACTAACGGTTGTCGTGAAGGTGGTAGTAACGGTTGTCGTGGAGATGGTAGTAACGGTTGTCGTGGAGGTGGTAGAAGCGGTTGTCGTGGAGGTGGTACTAACGGTTGTCGTGAAGTTGGTAGTAACGGTTGTCGTTGAGGTGGTAGTAACGGTTGTCGTGGAGGTGGTAGTAACGGTTGTCGTGGAGGTGGTAGTAACGGTTGTCGTGGAGGTGGTAGTAACGGTTGTCGTGGAGGTGGTAGTAACGATTGTCGTGGAGGTGGTAGTAACGGTTGTCGTGAAGGTGGTAGTAACGGTTGTCGTGGAGGTGGTAGTAACGGTTGTCGTGGAGATGGTAGTAACGGTTGTCGTGGAGGTGGTAGTAACGGTTGTCGTGGAGATGGTAGTAACGGTTGTCGTGGAGGTGGTAGTAACGGTTGTCGTGGAGGTGGTAGTAACGGTTGTCGTGGAGATGGTAGTAACGGTTGTCGTGGAGGTGGTAGTAACGGTTGTCGTGAAGGTGGTAGAAGCGGTTGTCGTGGAGGTGGTACTAACGGTTGTCGTGAAGGTGGTAGTAACGGTTGTCGTTGAGGTGGTAGTAACGGTTGTCGTGGAGGTGGTAGTAACGGTTGTCGTGGAGGTGGTAGTAACGGTTGTCGTGGAGGTGGTAGTAACGGTTGTCGTGGAGGTGGTAGTAACGGTTGTCGTGGAGGTGGTAGTAACGGTTGTCGTGGAGGTGGTAGTAACGGTTGTCGTGGAGATGGTAGTAACGGTTGTCGTGAAGGTGGTAGTAAGGGTTGTCGTGGAGGTGGTAGTAACGGTTGTCGTGAAGGTGGTTGTAACGGTTGTCGTGGAGATGGTAGTAACGGTTGTCGTGGAGGTGGTAGTAACGGTTGTCGTGGAGATGGTAGTAACGGTTGTCGTGGAGGTGGTAGTAACGGTTGTCGTGGAGATGGTAGTAACGGTTGTCGTGGAGGTGGTTGTAACGGTTGTCGTGGAGGTGGTAGTAACGGTTGTCGTGGAGATGGTAGTAACGGTTGTCGTGGAGGTGGTAGTAACGGTTGTCGTGGAGGTGGTAGTAACGGTTGTCGTGGAGGTTGTAGTAACGGTTGTCGTGGAGGTGGTAGTAACGGTTGTCGTGGAGATGGTAGTAACGGTTGTCGTGGAGGTGGTAGTAACGGTTGTCGTGGAGATTGTAGTAACGGTTGTCGTGGAGGTGGTAGTAACGGTTGTCGTGGAGGTGGTAGTAACGGTTGTCGTTGAGATTGTAGTAACGGTTGTCGTGGAGGTGGTAGTAACGGTTGTCGTGGAGGTGGTATTAACGGTTGTCGTGGAGGTGGTAGTAACGGTTGTCGTGAAGGTGGCTGTAACGGTACTCGTGATGGTGGTAGTAACGATTGTCGTGGAGGTGGTAATAACGGTTGTCGTGGAGGTGGTAGTAACGGTTGTCGTGGAGGTGGTAGTAACGGTTGTCGTGGAGGTGGTAGTAACGGTTGTCGTGGAGGTGGTAGTAACGGTTGTCGTGGAGGTGGTAGTAACGGTTGTCGTGGAGATGGTAGTAACGGTTGTCGTGAAGGTGGTAGTAACGGTTGTCGTGGAGGTGGTAGTAACGGTTGTCGTGGAGGTGGTAGTAACGGTTGTCGTGGAGATGGTAGTAACGGTTGTCGTGGAGGTGGTAGTAACGGTTGTCGTGAAGGTGGTAGAAGCGGTTGTCGTGGAGGTGGTACTAACGTTTGTCGTGAAGGTGGTAGTAACGGTTGTCGTTGAGGTGGTAGTAACGGTTGTCGTGGAGGTGGTAGTAACGGTTGTCGTGGAGGTGGTAAAAACGGTTGTCGTGGAGGTGGTAGTAACGGTTGTCGTGGAGGTGGTAGTAACGGTTGTCGTGGAGATGGTAGTAACGGTTGTCGTGAAGGTGGTAGTAAGGGTTGTCGTGGAGGTGGTAGTAACGGTTGTCGTGAAGGTGGTTGTAACGGTTGTCGTGGAGATGGTAGTAACGGTTGTCGTGGAGGTGGTAGTAACGGTTGTCGTGGAGATGGTAGTAACGGTTGTCGTGGAGGTGGTAGTAACGGTTGTCGTGGAGATGGTAGTAACGGTTGTCGTGGAGGTGGTTGTAACGGTTGTCGTGGAGGTGGTAGTAACGGTTGTCGTGGAGATGGTAGTAACGGTTGTCGTGGAGGTGGTAGTAACGGTTGTCGTGGAGGTGGTAGTAACGGTTGTCGTGGAGGTTGTAGTAACGGTTGTCGTGGAGGTGGTAGTAACGGTTGTCGTGGAGATGGTAGTAACGGTTGTCGTGGAGGTGGTAGTAACGGTTGTCGTGGAGATTGTAGTAACGGTTGTCGTGGAGGTGGTAGTAACGGTTGTCGTGGAGGTGGTAGTAACGGTTGTCGTGGAGATTGTAGTAACGGTTGTCGTGGAGGTGGTAGTAACGGTTGTCGTGGAGGTGGTATTAACGGTTGTCGTGGAGGTGGTAGTAACGGTTGTCGTGAAGGTGGTTGTAACGGTACTCGTGATGGTGGTAGTAACGATTGTCGTGGAGGTGGTAATAACGGTTGTCGTGGAGGTGGTAGTAACGGTTGTCGTGGAGGCGGTAGTAACGGTTGTCGTGGAGGTGGTAGTAACGGTTGTCGTGGAGGTGGTAGTAACGGTTGTCGTGGAGGTGGTAGTAACGGTTGTCGTGGAGATGGTAGTAACGGTTGTCGTGAAGGTGGTAGTAACGGTTGTCGTGGAGGTGGTAGTAACGGTTGTCGTGAAGGTGGTTGTAACGGTTGTCGTGGAGATGGTAGTAACGGTTGTCGTGGAGGTTGTAGTAACGGTTGTCGTGGAGATGGTAGTAACGGTTGTCGTGGAGGTGGTAGTAACGGTTGTCGTGGAGATGGTAGTAACGGTTGTCGTGGAGGTGGTAGTAACGGTTGTCGTGGAGGTGGTAGTAACGGTTGTCGTGGAGATGGTAGTAACGGTTGTCGTGGAGGTGGTAGTAACGGTTGTCGTGGAGGTGGTAGTAACGGTTGTCGTGGAGATGGTAGTAACGGTTGTCGTGGAGGTGGTAGTAACGGTTGTCGTGAAGGTGGTTGTAACGGTTGTCGTGATGGTGGTTGTAACGGTTGTCGTGGAGATTGTAGTAACGGTTGTCGTGGAGGTGGTAGTAACGGTTGTCGTGGAGATGGTAGTAACGGTTGTCGTGGAGGTGGTAGTAACGGTTGTCGTGGAGATGGTAGTAACGGTTGTCGTGGAGGTGGTAGTAACGGTTGTCGTGGAGATGGTAGTAACGGTTGTCGTGGAGGTGGTAGTAACGGTTGTCGTGAAGGTGGTTGTAACGGTTGTCGTGATGGTGGTTGTAACGGTTGTCGTGGAGATTGTAGTAACGGTTGTCGTGGAGGTGGTAGTAACGGTTGTCGTGGAGATGGTTGTAACGGTTGTCGTGGAGGTGGTAGTAACGGTTGTCGTGGAGATGGTAGTAACGGTTGTCGTGGAGGTGGTAGTAACGGTTGTCGTGGAGGTGGTAGTAACGGTTGTCGTGGAGATGGTAGTAACGGTTGTCGTGGAGGTGGTAGTAACTGTTGTCGTGGAGGTGGTAGTAACGGTTGTCGTGGAGATGGTAGTAACGTTTGTCGTGGAGGTGGTAGAAGCGGTTGTCGTGGAGGTGGTACTAACGGTTGTCGTGAAGTTGGTAGTAACGGTTGTCGTTGAGGTGGTAGTAACGGTTGTCGTGGAGGTGGTAGTAACGGTTGTCGTGGAGGTGGTAGTAACGGTTGTCGTGGAGGTGGTAGTAACGGTTGTCGTGGAGGTGGTAGTAACGATTGTCGTGGAGGTGGTAGTAACGGTTGTCGTGAAGGTGGTAGTAACGGTTGTCGTGGAGGTGGTAGTAACGGTTGTCGTGGAGATGGTAGTAACGGTTGTCGTGGAGGTGGTAGTAACGGTTGTCGTGGAGATGGTAGTAACGGTTGTCGTGGAGGTGGTAGTAACGGTTGTCGTGGAGGTGGTAGTAACGGTTGTCGTGGAGATGGTAGTAACGGTTGTCGTGGAGGTGGTAGTAACGGTTGTCGTGAAGGTGATAGAAGCGGTTGTCGTGGAGGTGGTACTAACGGTTGTCGTGAAGGTGGTAGTAACGGTTGTCGTTGAGGTGGTAGTAACGGTTGTCGTGGAGGTGGTAGTAATGGTTGTCGTGGAGGTGGTAGTAACGGTTGTCGTGGAGGTGGTAGTAACGGTTGTCGTGGAGGTGGTAGTAACGGTTGTCGTGGAGGTGGTAGTAACGGTTGTCGTGGAGGTGGTAGTAACGGTTGTAGTGGAGATGTCTAGTAACGGTTGTCGTGAAGGTGGTAGTAAGGGTTGTCGTGGAGGTGGTAGTAACGGTTGTCGTGAAGGTGGTTGTAACGGTTGTCGTGGAGATGGTAGTAACGGTTGTCGTGGAGGTGGTAGTAACGGTTGTCGTGGAGATGGTAGTAACGGTTGTCGTGGAGGTGGTAGTAACGGTTGTCGTGGAGATGGTAGTAACGGTTGTCGTGGAGGTGGTTGTAACGGTTGTCGTGGAGGTGGTAGTAACGGTTGTCGTGGAGATGGTAGTAACGGTTGTCGTGGAGGTGGTAGTAACGGTTGTCGTGGAGGTGGTAGTAACGGTTGTCGTGGAGGTTGTAGTAACGGTTGTCGTGGAGGTGGTAGTAACGGTTGTCGTGGAGATGGTAGTAACGGTTGTCGTGGAGGTGGTAGTAACGGTTGTCGTGGAGATTGTAGTAACGGTTGTCGTGGAGGTGGTAGTAACGGTTGTCGTGGAGGTGGTAGTAACGGTTGTCGTGGAGATTGTAGTAACGGTTGTCGTGGAGGTGGTAGTAACGGTTGTCGTGGAGGTGGTATTAACGGTTGTCGTGGAGGTGGTAGTAACGGTTGTCGTGAAGGTGGTTGTAACGGTACTCGTGATGGTGGTAGTAACGATTGTCGTGGAGGTGGTAATAACGGTTGTCGTGGAGGTGGTAGTAACGGTTGTCGTGAAGGTGGTAGTAACGGTTGTCGTGGAGATGGTAGTAACGGTTGTCGTGGAGGTGGTAGTAACGGTTGTCGTGGAGGTGGTAGTAACGGTTGTCGTGGAGATGGTAGTAACGGTTGTCGTGGAGGTGGTAGTAACGGTTGTCGTGGAGATGGTAGTAACGGTTGTCGTGGAGGTGGTAGTAACGGTTGTCTTGGAGATGGTAGTAACGGTTGTCGTGGAGGTGGTAGTAACGGTTGTCGTGGAGGTGGTAGTAACGGTTGTCGTGGAGATGGTAGTAACGGTTGTCGTGGAGGTGGTAGTAACGGTTGTCGTGAAGGTGGTTGTAACGGTTGTCGTGATGGTGGTTGTAACGGTTGTCGTGGAGATTGTAGTAACGGTTGTCGTGAAGGTGGTAGTAACGGTTGTCGTGGAGATGGTAGTAACGGTTGTCGTGGAGGTGGTAGTAACGGTTGTCGTGGAGATGGTAGTAACGGTTGTCGTGGAGGTGGTAGTAACGGTTGTCGTGGAGGTGGTAGTAACGGTTGTCGTGGAGATGGTAGTAACGGTTGTCGTGGAGGTGGTAGTAACGGTTGTCGTGAAGGTGGTTGTAACGGTTGTCGTGATGGTGGTAGTAACGATTGTCGTGGAGGTGGTAATAACGGTTGTCGTGGTGGTGGTAGTAACGGTTGTCGTGAAGGTGGTAGTAACGGTTGTCGTGGAGATGGTAGTAACGGTTGTCGTGGAGGTGGTAGTAACGGTTGTCGTGGAGATGGTAGTAACGGTTGTCGTGGAGGTGGTAGTAGCAGTAGTCGTGGAGGTGGTAGTAACGGTTGTCGTGCAGGTGGTAGTAACGGTTGTCGTGGAGGTGGTAATAACGGTTGCCGTGCAGGTGGCAGTAACGGTTGTCGTGCAGGTGGTAGTAATGGTTGTCGTGCAGGTGGTAATAAGGCTTGTCGTGGAGATGGTAGTAACGGTTGTCGTGGAGGTGGTAGAAGCGGTTGTCGTGGAGGTGGTACTAACGGTTGTCGTGAAGTTGGTAGTAACGGTTGTCGTTGAGGTGGTAGTAACGGTTGTCGTGGAGGTGGTAGTAACGGTTGTCGTGGAGGTGGTAGTAACGGTTGTCGTGGAGGTGGTAGTAACGGTTGTCGTGGAGGTGGTAGTAACGGTTGTCGTGAAGGTGGTAGTAACGGTTGTCGTGGAGGTGGTAGTAACGGTTGTCGTGGAGGTGGTAGTAACGGTTGTCGTGGAGATGGTAGTAACGGTTGTCGTGGAGGTGGTAGTAACGGTTGTCGTGAAGGTGGTTGTAACGGTTGTCGTGATGGGGGTAGTAACGATTGTCGTGGAGGTGGTGATAACGGTTGTCGTGGAGGTGGTAGTAACGGTTGTCGTGGAGATGGTAGTAACGTTTGTCATCGAAGTGGTAATAACGGTTGTCGTTGAGGTGGTACTAACGGTTGTCGTGGAGATGGTAGTAACGTTTGTCATCGAAGTGGTACTAACGGTTGTCGTGGAGATGGTAGTAACGGTTGTCGTTGAGGTGGTACTAACGGTTGTCGTGGAGATGGTAGTAACGGTTGTCATCGAAGTGGTAAAAACGGTTGTCGTGGAGGTGGTAGTAATGGTTGTCGGGGATGTAGTAGCAAGGGTTGTCTTGGAGGTGGTAGCAATGGTTGTCGTTGAATTGGTAGTAACTGTTGTGGTGGTGCTAGCAACGGTTGTCGTGGAGGTGGTAGTAACGGTTGTCGTGGAGGTGGTATTAACGGTTGTCGTGGAGGTGGTAGTAACGGTTGTCGTGAAGGTGGTTGTAACGGTACTCGTGATGGTGGTAGTAACGATTGTCGTGGAGGTGGTAATAACGGTTGTCGTGGAGGTGGTAGTAACGGTTGTCGTGAAGGTGGTAGTAACGGTTGTCGTGGAGATGGTAGTAACGGTTGTCGTGGAGGTGGTAGTAACGGTTGTCGTGGAGGTGGTAGTAACGGTTGTCGTGGAGATGGTAGTAACGGTTGTCGTGGAGGTGGTAGTCACGGTTGTCGTGGAGATGGTAGTAACGGTTGTCGTGGAGGTGGTATTAACGGTTGTCGTGGAGGTGGTAGTAACGGTTGTCGTGGAGATGGTAGTAACGGTTGTCGTGGAGGTGGTAGTAACGGTTGTCGTGGAGATGGTAGTAACGGTTGTCGTGGAGGTGGTAGTACCTGTTGTCGTGGAGGTGGTAGTAACGGTTGTCGTGGAGGTAGTAGTAACGGTTGTCGTGGAGGTGGTAGTAACGATTGTCGTGGAGGTGGTAGTAACGGTTGTCGTTGAATTGGTAGTAACTGTTGTGGTGGTGCTAGCAACGGTTGTCGTGGAGGTGGTAGTAACGGTTGTCGTGGAGGTGGTATTAACGGTTGTCGTGGAGGTGGTAGTAACGGTTGTCGTGAAGGTGGTTGTAACGGTACTCGTGATGGTGGTAGTAACGATTGTCGTGGAGGTGGTAATAACGGTTGTCGTGGAGGTGGTAGTAACGGTTGTCGTGAAGGTGGTAGTAACGGTTGTCGTGGAGATGGTAGTAACGGTTGTCGTGGAGGTGGTAGTAACGGTTGTCGTGGAGGTGGTAGTAACGGTTGTCGTGGAGATGGTAGTAACGGTTGTCGTGGAGGTGGTAGTCACGGTTGTCGTGGAGATGGTAGTAACGGTTGTCGTGGAGGTGGTATTAACGGTTGTCGTGGAGGTGGTAGTAACGGTTGTCGTGGAGATGGTAGTAACGGTTGTCGTGGAGGTGGTAGTAACGGTTGTCGTGGAGATGGTAGTAACGGTTGTCGTGGAGGTGGTAGTACCTGTTGTCGTGGAGGTGGTAGTAACGGTTGTCGTGGAGGTAGTAGTAACGGTTGTCGTGGAGGTGGTAGTAACGATTGTCGTGGAGGTGGTAGTAACGGTTGTCGTGAAGGTGGTAGTAACGGTTGTCGTGGAGGTGGTAGTAACGGTTGTCGTGGAGATGGTAGTAACGGTTGTCGTGAAGGTGGTAGTAACGGTTGTCGTGGAGGTGGTAGTAACGGTTGTCGTGAAGGTGGTTGTAACGGTTGTCGTGGAGATTGTAGTAACGGTTGTCGTGGAGGTGGTAGTAACGGTTGTCGTGGAGATGGTAGTAACGGTTGTCGTGGAGGTGGTAGTAACGGTTGTCGTGGAGATGGTAGTAACGGTTGTCGTGGAGGTGGTAGTACCTGTTGTCGTGGAGGTGGTAGTAACGGTTGTCGTGGAGGTAGTAGTAACGGTTGTCGTGGAGGTGGTAGTAACGATTGTCGTGGAGGTGGTAGTAACGGTTGTCGTGAAGGTGGTAGTAACGGTTGTCGTGGAGGTGGTAGTAACGGTTGTCGTGGAGATGGTAGTAACGGTTGTCGTGAAGGTGGTAGTAACGGTTGTCGTGGAGGTGGTAGTAACGGTTGTCGTGAAGGTGGTTGTAACGGTTGTCGTGGAGATTGTAGTAACGGTTGTCGTGGAGGTGGTAGTAACGGTTGTCGTGGAGATGGTAGTAACGGTTGTCGTGGAGGTGGTAGTAACGGTTGTCGTGGAGATGGTAGTAACGGTTGTCGTGGAGGTGGTAGTAACGGTTGTCGTGGAGGTGGTAGTAACGGTTGTCGTGGAGATGGTAGTAACGGTTGTCGTGGAGGTGGTAGTAACGGTTGTCGTGAAGGTGGTTGTAACGGTTGTCGTGATGGTGGTAGTAACGATTGTCGTGAAGGTGGTTGTAACGGTTGTCGTGATGGTGGTAGTAACGATTGTCGTGGAGGTGGTAGAAGCGGTTGTCGTGGAGGTGGTACTAACGGTTGTCGTGAGGTTCGTAGTAACGGTTGTCGTTGAGGTGGTAGTAACGGTTGTCGTGGAGGTGGTAGTAACGGTTGTCGTGGAGGTGGTAGTAACGGTTGTCGTGGAGGTGGTGGTAACGGTTGTCGTGGAGGTGGTAGTAACGGTTGTCGTGAAGGTGGTAGTAACGGTTGTCGTGGAGGTGGTAGTAACGGTTGTCGTGGAGGTGGTAGTAACGGTTGTCGTGGAGATGGTAGTAACGGTTGTCGTGGAGGTGGTAGTAACGGTTGTCGTGAAGGTGGTTGTAACGGTTGTCGTGATGGTGGTAGTAACGATTGTCGTGGAGGTGGTAATAACGGTTGTCGTGGAGGTGGTAGTAACGGTTGTCGTGGAGATGGTAGTAACGTTTGTCATCGAAGTGGTAATAACGGTTGTCGTTGAGGTGGTACTAACGGTTGTCGTGGAGATGGTAGTAACGTTTGTCATCGAAGTGGTACTAACGGTTGTCGTGGAGATGGTAGTAACGGTTGTCATCGAAGTGGTAAAAACGGTTGTCGTGGAGGTGGTAGTAATGGTTGTCGGGGATGTAGTAGCAAGGGTTGTCTTGGAGGTGGTAGCAATGGTTGTCGTTGAATTGGTAGTAACTGTTGTCGTGGTGGTGCTAGCAACGGTTGTCGTGGAGTTGGTAGAAACGGTTGTCGTGGAGGTGGTACTAACGGTTGTCGTGGAGGTGCTAGTTACGGTTGTCGTGGAGGTGGTAGTAGCAGTAGTCGTGGAGGTGGTAGTAACGGTTGTCATGCAGGTGGTAGTAACGGTTGTCGTGCAGGTGGTAATAACGGTTGCCGTGCAGGTGACAGTAACGGTTGTCGTGCAGGTGGTAGTAACGGTTGTCGTGCAGGTGGTAATAAGGGTTGTCGTGGAGATGGTAGTAACGGTTGTCGTGGAGGTGGTAGAAGCGGTTGTCGTGGAGGTGGTACTAACGGTTGTCGTGAAGGTGGTAGTAACGGTTGTCGTGGAGATGGTAGTAACGGTTGTCGTGGAGGTGGTAGTAACGGTTGTCGTGGAGATGGTAGTAACGGTTGTCGTGGAGGTGGTAGTAACGGTTGTCGTGGAGATGGTAGTAACGGTTGTCGTGGAGGTGGTAGTAACGGTTGTCGTGAAGGTGGTTGTAACGGTTGTCGTGATGGTGGTTGTAACGGTTGTCGTGGAGATTGTAGTAACGGTTGTCGTGGAGGTGGTAGTAACGGTTGTCGTGGAGATGGTAGTAACGATTGTCGTGGAGGTGGTAATAACGGTTGTCGTGGTGGTGGTAGTAACGGTTGTCGTGAAGGTGGTAGTAACGGTTGTCGTGGAGATGGTAGTAACGGTTGTCGTGGAGGTGGTAGTAACGGTTGTCGTGGAGATGGTAGTAACGGTTGTCGTGGAGGTGGTAGTAACGGTTGTCGTGGAGATGGTAGTAACGGTTGTCGTGGAGGTGGTAGTAACGGTTGTCGTGAAGGTGGTTGTAACGGTTGTCGTGATGGTGGTTGTAACGGTTGTCGTGGAGATTGTAGTAACGGTTGTCGTGGAGGTGGTAGTAACGGTTGTCGTGGAGATGGTAGTAACGGTTGTCGTGAAGGTGGTAGTAACGGTTGTCGTGGAGGTGGTAGTAACGGTTGTCGTGAAGGTGGTTGTAACGGTTGTCGTGGAGATGGTAGTAACGGTTGTCGTGGAGGTTGTAGTAACGGTTGTCGTGGAGATGGTAGTAACGGTTGTCGTGGAGGTGGTAGTAACGGTTGTCGTGGAGATGGTAGTAACGGTTGTCGTGGAGGTGGTAGTAACGGTTGTCGTGGAGGTGGTAGTAACGGTTGTCGTGGAGATGGTAGTAACGGTTGTCGTGGAGGTGGTAGTCACGGTTGTCGTGGAGATGGTAGTAACGGTTGTCGTGGAGGTGGTATTAACGGTTGTCGTGGAGGTGGTAGTAACGGTTGTCGTGGAGATGGTAGTAACGGTTGTCGTGGAGGTGGTAGTAACGGTTGTCGTGGAGATGGTAGTAACGGTTGTCGTGGAGGTGGTAGTACCTGTTGTCGTGGAGGTGGTAGTAACGGTTGTCGTGGAGGTAGTAGTAACGGTTGTCGTGGAGGTGGTAGTAACGATTGTCGTGGAGGTGGTAGTAACGGTTGTCGTGAAGGTGGTAGTAACGGTTGTCGTGGAGGTGGTAGTAACGGTTGTCGTGGAGATGGTAGTAACGGTTGTCGTGAAGGTGGTAGTAACGGTTGTCGTGGAGGTGGTAGTAACGGTTGTCGTGAAGGTGGTTGTAACGGTTGTCGTGGAGATTGTAGTAACGGTTGTCGTGGAGGTGGTAGTAACGGTTGTCGTGGAGATGGTAGTAACGGTTGTCGTGGAGGTGGTAGTAACGGTTGTCGTGGAGATGGTAGTAACGGTTGTCGTGGAGGTGGTAGTACCTGTTGTCGTGGAGGTGGTAGTAACGGTTGTCGTGGAGGTAGTAGTAACGGTTGTCGTGGAGGTGGTAGTAACGATTGTCGTGGAGGTGGTAGTAACGGTTGTCGTGAAGGTGGTAGTAACGGTTGTCGTGGAGGTGGTAGTAACGGTTGTCGTGGAGATGGTAGTAACGGTTGTCGTGAAGGTGGTAGTAACGGTTGTCGTGGAGGTGGTAGTAACGGTTGTCGTGAAGGTGGTTGTAACGGTTGTCGTGGAGATTGTAGTAACGGTTGTCGTGGAGGTGGTAGTAACGGTTGTCGTGGAGATGGTAGTAACGGTTGTCGTGGAGGTGGTAGTAACGGTTGTCGTGGAGATGGTAGTAACGGTTGTCGTGGAGGTGGTAGTAACGGTTGTCGTGGAGGTGGTAGTAACGGTTGTCGTGGAGATGGTAGTAACGGTTGTCGTGGAGGTGGTAGTAACGGTTGTCGTGAAGGTGGTTGTAACGGTTGTCGTGATGGTGGTAGTAACGATTGTCGTGAAGGTGGTTGTAACGGTTGTCGTGATGGTGGTAGTAACGATTGTCGTGGAGGTGGTAGAAGCGGTTGTCGTGGAGGTGGTACTAACGGTTGTCGTGAGGTTCGTAGTAACGGTTGTCGTTGAGGTGGTAGTAACGGTTGTCGTGGAGGTGGTAGTAACGGTTGTCGTGGAGGTGGTAGTAACGGTTGTCGTGGAGGTGGTGGTAACGGTTGTCGTGGAGGTGGTAGTAACGGTTGTCGTGAAGGTGGTAGTAACGGTTGTCGTGGAGGTGGTAGTAACGGTTGTCGTGGAGGTGGTAGTAACGGTTGTCGTGGAGATGGTAGTAACGGTTGTCGTGGAGGTGGTAGTAACGGTTGTCGTGAAGGTGGTTGTAACGGTTGTCGTGATGGTGGTAGTAACGATTGTCGTGGAGGTGGTAATAACGGTTGTCGTGGAGGTGGTAGTAACGGTTGTCGTGGAGATGGTAGTAACGTTTGTCATCGAAGTGGTAATAACGGTTGTCGTTGAGGTGGTACTAACGGTTGTCGTGGAGATGGTAGTAACGTTTGTCATCGAAGTGGTACTAACGGTTGTCGTGGAGATGGTAGTAACGGTTGTCATCGAAGTGGTAAAAACGGTTGTCGTGGAGGTGGTAGTAATGGTTGTCGGGGATGTAGTAGCAAGGGTTGTCTTGGAGGTGGTAGCAATGGTTGTCGTTGAATTGGTAGTAACTGTTGTCGTGGTGGTGCTAGCAACGGTTGTCGTGGAGTTGGTAGAAACGGTTGTCGTGGAGGTGGTACTAACGGTTGTCGTGGAGGTGCTAGTTACGGTTGTCGTGGAGGTGGTAGTAGCAGTAGTCGTGGAGGTGGTAGTAACGGTTGTCATGCAGGTGGTAGTAACGGTTGTCGTGCAGGTGGTAATAACGGTTGCCGTGCAGGTGACAGTAACGGTTGTCGTGCAGGTGGTAGTAACGGTTGTCGTGCAGGTGGTAATAAGGGTTGTCGTGGAGATGGTAGTAACGGTTGTCGTGGAGGTGGTAGAAGCGGTTGTCGTGGAGGTGGTACTAACGGTTGTCGTGAAGGTGGTAGTAACGGTTGTCGTGGAGATGGTAGTAACGGTTGTCGTGGAGGTGGTAGTAACGGTTGTCGTGGAGATGGTAGTAACGGTTGTCGTGGAGGTGGTAGTAACGGTTGTCGTGGAGATGGTAGTAACGGTTGTCGTGGAGGTGGTAGTAACGGTTGTCGTGAAGGTGGTTGTAACGGTTGTCGTGATGGTGGTTGTAACGGTTGTCGTGGAGATTGTAGTAACGGTTGTCGTGGAGGTGGTAGTAACGGTTGTCGTGGAGATGGTAGTAACGATTGTCGTGGAGGTGGTAATAACGGTTGTCGTGGTGGTGGTAGTAACGGTTGTCGTGAAGGTGGTAGTAACGGTTGTCGTGGAGATGGTAGTAACGGTTGTCGTGGAGGTGGTAGTAACGGTTGTCGTGGAGATGGTAGTAACGGTTGTCGTGGAGGTGGTAGTAACGGTTGTCGTGGAGATGGTAGTAACGGTTGTCGTGGAGGTGGTAGTAACGGTTGTCGTGAAGGTGGTTGTAACGGTTGTCGTGATGGTGGTTGTAACGGTTGTCGTGGAGATTGTAGTAACGGTTGTCGTGGAGGTGGTAGTAACGGTTGTCGTGGAGATGGTAGTAACGGTTGTCGTGAAGGTGGTAGTAACGGTTGTCGTGGAGGTGGTAGTAACGGTTGTCGTGAAGGTGGTTGTAACGGTTGTCGTGGAGATGGTAGTAACGGTTGTCGTGGAGGTTGTAGTAACGGTTGTCGTGGAGATGGTAGTAACGGTTGTCGTGGAGGTGGTAGTAACGGTTGTCGTGGAGATGGTAGTAACGGTTGTCGTGGAGGTGGTAGTAACGGTTGTCGTGGAGGTGGTAGTAACGGTTGTCGTGGAGATGGTAGTAACGGTTGTCGTGGAGGTGGTAGTAACGGTTGTCGTGGAGGTGGTAGTAACGGTTGTCGTGGAGATGGTAGTAACGGTTGTCGTGGAGGTGGTAGTAACGGTTGTCGTGAAGGTGGTTGTAACGGTTGTCGTGATGGTGGTTGTAACGGTTGTCGTGGAGATTGTAGTAACGCTTGTCGTGGAGGTGGTAGTAACGGTTGTCGTGGAGATGGTAGTAACGGTTGTCGTGGAGGTGGTAGTAACGGTTGTCGTGGAGATGGTAGTAACGGTTGTCGTGGAGGTGGTAGTAACGGTTGTCGTGAAGGTGGTTGTAACGGTTGTCGTGATGGTGGTTGTAACGGTTGTCGTGGAGATTGTAGTAACGGTTGTCGTGGAGGTGGTAGTAACGGTTGTCGTGGAGATGGTAGTAACGGTTGTCGTGGAGGTGGTAGTAACGGTTGTCGTGGAGATGGTAGTAACGGTTGTCGTGGAGGTGGTAGTAACGGTTGTCGTGGAGGTGGTAGTAACGGTTGTCGTGGAGATGGTAGTAACGGTTGTCGTGGAGGTGGTAGTAACTGTTGTCGTGGAGGTGGTAGTAACGGTTGTCGTGGAGATGGTAGTAACGTTTGTCGTGGAGGTGGTAGAAGCGGTTGTCGTGGAGGTGGTACTAACGGTTGTCGTGAAGTTGGTAGTAACGGTTGTCGTTGAGGTGGTAGTAACGGTTGTCGTGGAGGTGGTAGTAACGGTTGTCGTGGAGGTGGTAGTAACGGTTGTCGTGGAGGTGGTAGTAACGGTTGTCGTGGAGGTGGTAGTAACGATTGTCGTGTAGGTGGTAGTAACGGTTGTCGTGAAGGTGGTAGTAACGGTTGTCGTGGAGGTGGTAGTAACGGTTGTCGTGGAGATGGTAGTAACGGTTGTCGTGGAGGTGGTAGTAACGGTTGTCGTGGAGATGGTAGTAACGGTTGTCGTGGAGGTGGTAGTAACGGTTGTCGTGGAGGTGGTAGTAACGGTTGTCGTGGAGATGGTAGTAACGGTTGTCGTGGAGGTGGTAGTAACGGTTGTCGTGAAGGTGGTAGAAGCGGTTGTCGTGGAGGTGGTACTAACGGTTGTCGTGAAGGTGGTAGTAACGGTTGTCGTTGAGGTGGTAGTAACGGTTGTCGTGGAGGTGGTAGTAACGGTTGTCGTGGAGGTGGTAGTAACGGTTGTCGTGGAGGTGGTAGTAACGGTTGTCGTGGAGATGGTAGTAACGGTTGTCGTGGAGGTGGTAGTAGCAGTAGTCGTGGAGGTGGTAGTAACGGTTGTCGTGCAGGTGGTAGTAACGGTTGTCGTGGAGGTGGTAATAACGGTTGCCGTGCAGGTGGCAGTAACGGTTGTCGTGCAGGTGGTAGTAATGGTTGTCGTGCAGGTGGTAATAAGGCTTGTCGTGGAGATGGTAGTAACGGTTGTCGTGGAGGTGGTAGAAGCGGTTGTCGTGGAGGTGGTACTAACGGTTGTCGTGAAGTTGGTAGTAACGGTTGTCGTTGAGGTGGTAGTAACGGTTGTCGTGGAGGTGGTAGTAACGGTTGTCGTGGAGGTGGTAGTAACGGTTGTCGTGGAGGTGGTAGTAACGGTTGTCGTGGAGGTGGTAGTAACGGTTGTCGTGAAGGTGGTAGTAACGGTTGTCGTGGAGGTGGTAGTAACGGTTGTCGTGGAGGTGGTAGTAACGGTTGTCGTGGAGATGGTAGTAACGGTTGTCGTGGAGGTGGTAGTAACGGTTGTCGTGAAGGTGGTTGTAACGGTTGTCGTGATGGGGGTAGTAACGATTGTCGTGGAGGTGGTGATAACGGTTGTCGTGGAGGTGGTAGTAACGGTTGTCGTGGAGATGGTAGTAACGTTTGTCATCGAAGTGGTAATAACGGTTGTCGTTGAGGTGGTACTAACGGTTGTCGTGGAGATGGTAGTAACGTTTGTCATCGAAGTGGTACTAACGGTTGTCGTGGAGATGGTAGTAACGGTTGTCGTTGAGGTGGTACTAACGGTTGTCGTGGAGATGGTAGTAACGGTTGTCATCGAAGTGGTAAAAACGGTTGTCGTGGAGGTGGTAGTAATGGTTGTCGGGGATGTAGTAGCAAGGGTTGTCTTGGAGGTGGTAGCAATGGTTGTCGTTGAATTGGTAGTAACTGTTGTGGTGGTGCTAGCAACGGTTGTCGTGGAGGTGGTAGTAACGGTTGTCGTGGAGGTGGTATTAACGGTTGTCGTGGAGGTGGTAGTAACGGTTGTCGTGAAGGTGGTTGTAACGGTACTCGTGATGGTGGTAGTAACGATTGTCGTGGAGGTGGTAATAACGGTTGTCGTGGAGGTGGTAGTAACGGTTGTCGTGAAGGTGGTAGTAACGGTTGTCGTGGAGATGGTAGTAACGGTTGTCGTGGAGGTGGTAGTAACGGTTGTCGTGGAGGTGGTAGTAACGGTTGTCGTGGAGATGGTAGTAACGGTTGTCGTGGAGGTGGTAGTCACGGTTGTCGTGGAGATGGTAGTAACGGTTGTCGTGGAGGTGGTATTAACGGTTGTCGTGGAGGTGGTAGTAACGGTTGTCGTGGAGATGGTAGTAACGGTTGTCGTGGAGGTGGTAGTAACGGTTGTCGTGGAGATGGTAGTAACGGTTGTCGTGGAGGTGGTAGTACCTGTTGTCGTGGAGGTGGTAGTAACGGTTGTCGTGGAGGTAGTAGTAACGGTTGTCGTGGAGGTGGTAGTAACGATTGTCGTGGAGGTGGTAGTAACGGTTGTCGTGAAGGTGGTAGTAACGGTTGTCGTGGAGGTGGTAGTAACGGTTGTCGTGGAGATGGTAGTAACGGTTGTCGTGAAGGTGGTAGTAACGGTTGTCGTGGAGGTGGTAGTAACGGTTGTCGTGAAGGTGGTTGTAACGGTTGTCGTGGAGATTGTAGTAACGGTTGTCGTGGAGGTGGTAGTAACGGTTGTCGTGGAGATGGTAGTAACGGTTGTCGTGGAGGTGGTAGTAACGGTTGTCGTGGAGATGGTAGTAACGGTTGTCGTGGAGGTGGTAGTAACGGTTGTCGTGGAGGTGGTAGTAACGGTTGTCGTGGAGATGGTAGTAACGGTTGTCGTGGAGGTGGTAGTAACGGTTGTCGTGAAGGTGGTTGTAACGGTTGTCGTGATGGTGGTAGTAACGATTGTCGTGAAGGTGGTTGTAACGGTTGTCGTGATGGTGGTAGTAACGATTGTCGTGGAGGTGGTAGAAGCGGTTGTCGTGGAGGTGGTACTAACGGTTGTCGTGAGGTTCGTAGTAACGGTTGTCGTTGAGGTGGTAGTAACGGTTGTCGTGGAGGTGGTAGTAACGGTTGTCGTGGAGGTGGTAGTAACGGTTGTCGTGGAGGTGGTGGTAACGGTTGTCGTGGAGGTGGTAGTAACGGTTGTCGTGAAGGTGGTAGTAACGGTTGTCGTGGAGGTGGTAGTAACGGTTGTCGTGGAGGTGGTAGTAACGGTTGTCGTGGAGATGGTAGTAACGGTTGTCGTGGAGGTGGTAGTAACGGTTGTCGTGAAGGTGGTTGTAACGGTTGTCGTGATGGTGGTAGTAACGATTGTCGTGGAGGTGGTAATAACGGTTGTCGTGGAGGTGGTAGTAACGGTTGTCGTGGAGATGGTAGTAACGTTTGTCATCGAAGTGGTAATAACGGTTGTCGTTGAGGTGGTACTAACGGTTGTCGTGGAGATGGTAGTAACGTTTGTCATCGAAGTGGTACTAACGGTTGTCGTGGAGATGGTAGTAACGGTTGTCATCGAAGTGGTAAAAACGGTTGTCGTGGAGGTGGTAGTAATGGTTGTCGGGGATGTAGTAGCAAGGGTTGTCTTGGAGGTGGTAGCAATGGTTGTCGTTGAATTGGTAGTAACTGTTGTCGTGGTGGTGCTAGCAACGGTTGTCGTGGAGTTGGTAGAAACGGTTGTCGTGGAGGTGGTACTAACGGTTGTCGTGGAGGTGCTAGTTACGGTTGTCGTGGAGGTGGTAGTAGCAGTAGTCGTGGAGGTGGTAGTAACGGTTGTCATGCAGGTGGTAGTAACGGTTGTCGTGCAGGTGGTAATAACGGTTGCCGTGCAGGTGACAGTAACGGTTGTCGTGCAGGTGGTAGTAACGGTTGTCGTGCAGGTGGTAATAAGGGTTGTCGTGGAGATGGTAGTAACGGTTGTCGTGGAGGTGGTAGAAGCGGTTGTCGTGGAGGTGGTACTAACGGTTGTCGTGAAGGTGGTAGTAACGGTTGTCGTGGAGATGGTAGTAACGGTTGTCGTGGAGGTGGTAGTAACGGTTGTCGTGGAGATGGTAGTAACGGTTGTCGTGGAGGTGGTAGTAACGGTTGTCGTGGAGATGGTAGTAACGGTTGTCGTGGAGGTGGTAGTAACGGTTGTCGTGAAGGTGGTTGTAACGGTTGTCGTGATGGTGGTTGTAACGGTTGTCGTGGAGATTGTAGTAACGGTTGTCGTGGAGGTGGTAGTAACGGTTGTCGTGGAGATGGTAGTAACGATTGTCGTGGAGGTGGTAATAACGGTTGTCGTGGTGGTGGTAGTAACGGTTGTCGTGAAGGTGGTAGTAACGGTTGTCGTGGAGATGGTAGTAACGGTTGTCGTGGAGGTGGTAGTAACGGTTGTCGTGGAGATGGTAGTAACGGTTGTCGTGGAGGTGGTAGTAACGGTTGTCGTGGAGATGGTAGTAACGGTTGTCGTGGAGGTGGTAGTAACGGTTGTCGTGAAGGTGGTTGTAACGGTTGTCGTGATGGTGGTTGTAACGGTTGTCGTGGAGATTGTAGTAACGGTTGTCGTGGAGGTGGTAGTAACGGTTGTCGTGGAGATGGTAGTAACGGTTGTCGTGAAGGTGGTAGTAACGGTTGTCGTGGAGGTGGTAGTAACGGTTGTCGTGAAGGTGGTTGTAACGGTTGTCGTGGAGATGGTAGTAACGGTTGTCGTGGAGGTTGTAGTAACGGTTGTCGTGGAGATGGTAGTAACGGTTGTCGTGGAGGTGGTAGTAACGGTTGTCGTGGAGATGGTAGTAACGGTTGTCGTGGAGGTGGTAGTAACGGTTGTCGTGGAGGTGGTAGTAACGGTTGTCGTGGAGATGGTAGTAACGGTTGTCGTGGAGGTGGTAGTAACGGTTGTCGTGGAGGTGGTAGTAACGGTTGTCGTGGAGATGGTAGTAACGGTTGTCGTGGAGGTGGTAGTAACGGTTGTCGTGAAGGTGGTTGTAACGGTTGTCGTGATGGTGGTTGTAACGGTTGTCGTGGAGATTGTAGTAACGCTTGTCGTGGAGGTGGTAGTAACGGTTGTCGTGGAGATGGTAGTAACGGTTGTCGTGGAGGTGGTAGTAACGGTTGTCGTGGAGATGGTAGTAACGGTTGTCGTGGAGGTGGTAGTAACGGTTGTCGTGAAGGTGGTTGTAACGGTTGTCGTGATGGTGGTTGTAACGGTTGTCGTGGAGATTGTAGTAACGGTTGTCCTGGAGGTGGTAGTAACGGTTGTCGTGGAGATGGTAGTAACGGTTGTCGTGGAGGTGGTAGTAACGGTTGTCGTGGAGATGGTAGTAACGGTTGTCGTGGAGGTGGTAGTAACGGTTGTCGTGGAGGTGGTAGTAACGGTTGTCGTGGAGATGGTAGTAACGGTTGTCGTGGAGGTGGTAGTAACTGTTGTCGTGGAGGTGGTAGTAACGGTTGTCGTGGAGATGGTAGTAACGTTTGTCGTGGAGGTGGTAGAAGCGGTTGTCGTGGAGGTGGTACTAACGGTTGTCGTGAAGTTGGTAGTAACGGTTGTCGTTGAGGTGGTAGTAACGGTTGTCGTGGAGGTGGTAGTAACGGTTGTCGTGGAGGTGGTAGTAACGGTTGTCGTGGAGGTGGTAGTAACGGTTGTCGTGGAGGTGGTAGTAACGATTGTCGTGTAGGTGGTAGTAACGGTTGTCGTGAAGGTGGTAGTAACGGTTGTCGTGGAGGTGGTAGTAACGGTTGTCGTGGAGATGGTAGTAACGGTTGTCGTGGAGGTGGTAGTAACGGTTGTCGTGGAGATGGTAGTAACGGTTGTCGTGGAGGTGGTAGTAACGGTTGTCGTGGAGGTGGTAGTAACGGTTGTCGTGGAGATGGTAGTAACGGTTGTCGTGGAGGTGGTAGTAACGGTTGTCGTGAAGGTGGTAGAAGCGGTTGTCGTGGAGGTGGTACTAACGGTTGTCGTGAAGGTGGTAGTAACGGTTGTCGTTGAGGTGGTAGTAACGGTTGTCGTGGAGGTGGTAGTAACGGTTGTCGTGGAGGTGGTAGTAACGGTTGTCGTGGAGGTGGTAGTAACGGTTGTCGTGGAGGTGGTAGTAACGGTTGTCGTGGAGGTGGTAGTAACGGTTGTAGTGGAGATGTCTAGTAACGGTTGTCGTGAAGGTGGTAGTAAGGGTTGTCGTGGAGGTGGTAGTAACGGTTGTCGTGAAGGTGGTTGTAACGGTTGTCGTGGAGATGGTAGTAACGGTTGTCGTGGAGGTGGTAGTAACGGTTGTCGTGGAGATGGTAGTAACGGTTGTCGTGGAGGTGGTAGTAACGGTTGTCGTGGAGATGGTAGTAACGGTTGTCGTGGAGGTGGTTGTAACGGTTGTCGTGGAGGTGGTAGTAACGGTTGTCGTGGAGATGGTAGTAACGGTTGTCGTGGAGGTGGTAGTAACGGTTGTCGTGGAGGTGGTAGTAACGGTTGTCGTGGAGGTTGTAGTAACGGTTGTCGTGGAGGTGGTAGTAACGGTTGTCATGGAGATGGTAGTAACGGTTGTCGTGGAGGTGGTAGTAACGGTTGTCGTGGAGATTGTAGTAACGGTTGTCGTGGAGGTGGTAGTAACGGTTGTCGTGGAGGTGGTAGTAACGGTTGTCGTGGAGATTGTAGTAACGGTTGTCGTGGAGGTGGTAGTAACGGTTGTCGTGGAGGTGGTATTAACGGCTGTCGTGGAGGTGGTAGTAACGGTTGTCGTGAAGGTGGTTGTAACGGTACTCGTGATGGTGGTAGTAACGATTGTCGTGGAGGTGGTAATAACGGTTGTCGTGGAGGTGGTAGTAACGGTTGTCGTGAAGGTGGTAGTAACGGTTGTCGTGGAGATGGTAGTAACGGTTGTCGTGGAGGTGGTAGTAACGGTTGT
Organism: Tenodera sinensis; assembly: GCA_030765045.1. Lineage (NCBI taxonomy): Eukaryota > Metazoa > Arthropoda > Insecta > Mantodea > Mantidae > Tenodera > Tenodera sinensis. Next base: position 13,140,168 of record CM060964.1, on the reverse strand, counting down.
CGTGGAGGTGGTAGTAACGGTTGTCGTGGAGATGGTAGTAACGGTTGTCGTGGAGGTGGTAGTAACGGTTGTCGTGGAGATGGTAGTAACGGTTGTCGTGGAGGTGGTAGTAACGGTTGTCTTGGAGATGGTAGTAACGGTTGTCGTGGAGGTGGTAGTAACGGTTGTCGTGGAGGTGGTAGTAACGGTTGTCGTGGAGATGGTAGTAACGGTTGTCGTGGAGGTGGTAGTAACGGTTGTCGTGAAGGTGGTTGTAACGGTTGTCGTGATGGTGGTTGTAACGGTTGTCGTGGAGATTGTAGTAACGGTTGTCGTGAAGGTGGTAGTAACGGTTGTCGTGGAGATGGTAGTAACGGTTGTCGTGGAGGTGGTAGTAACGGTTGTCGTGGAGATGGTAGTAACGGTTGTCGTGGAGGTGGTAGTAACGGTTGTCGTGGAGGTGGTAGTAACGGTTGTCGTGGAGATGGTAGTAACGGTTGTCGTGGAGGTGGTAGTAACGGTTGTCGTGAAGGTGGTTGTAACGGTTGTCGTGATGGTGGTAGTAACGATTGTCGTGGAGGTGGTAATAACGGTTGTCGTGGTGGTGGTAGTAACGGTTGTCGTGAAGGTGGTAGTAACGGTTGTCGTGGAGATGGTAGTAACGGTTGTCGTGGAGGTGGTAGTAACGGTTGTCGTGGAGATGGTAGTAACGGTTGTCGTGGAGGTGGTAGTAGCAGTAGTCGTGGAGGTGGTAGTAACGGTTGTCGTGCAGGTGGTAGTAACGGTTGTCGTGGAGGTGGTAATAACGGTTGCCGTGCAGGTGGCAGTAACGGTTGTCGTGCAGGTGGTAGTAATGGTTGTCGTGCAGGTGGTAATAAGGCTTGTCGTGGAGATGGTAGTAACGGTTGTCGTGGAGGTGGTAGAAGCGGTTGTCGTGGAGGTGGTACTAACGGTTGTCGTGAAGTTGGTAGTAACGGTTGTCGTTGAGGTGGTAGTAACGGTTGTCGTGGAGGTGGTAGTAACGGTTGTCGTGGAGGTGGTAGTAACGGTTGTCGTGGAGGTGGTAGTAACGGTTGTCGTGGAGGTGGTAGTAACGGTTGTCGTGAAGGTGGTAGTAACGGTTGTCGTGGAGGTGGTAGTAACGGTTGTCGTGGAGGTGGTAGTAACGGTTGTCGTGGAGATGGTAGTAACGGTTGTCGTGGAGGTGGTAGTAACGGTTGTCGTGAAGGTGGTTGTAACGGTTGTCGTGATGGGGGTAGTAACGATTGTCGTGGAGGTGGTGATAACGGTTGTCGTGGAGGTGGTAGTAACGGTTGTCGTGGAGATGGTAGTAACGTTTGTCATCGAAGTGGTAATAACGGTTGTCGTTGAGGTGGTACTAACGGTTGTCGTGGAGATGGTAGTAACGTTTGTCATCGAAGTGGTACTAACGGTTGTCGTGGAGATGGTAGTAACGGTTGTCGTTGAGGTGGTACTAACGGTTGTCGTGGAGATGGTAGTAACGGTTGTCATCGAAGTGGTAAAAACGGTTGTCGTGGAGGTGGTAGTAATGGTTGTCGGGGATGTAGTAGCAAGGGTTGTCTTGGAGGTGGTAGCAATGGTTGCCGTTGAATTGGTAGTAACTGTTGTCGTGGTGGTGCTAGCAACGGTTGTCGTGGAGGTGGTAGTAACGGTTGTCGTGGAGGTGGTATTAACGGTTGTCGTGGAGGTGGTAGTAACGGTTGTCGTGAAGGTGGTTGTAACGGTACTCGTGATGGTGGTAGTAACGATTGTCGTGGAGGTGGTAATAACGGTTGTCGTGGAGGTGGTAGTAACGGTTGTCGTGAAGGTGGTAGTAACGGTTGTCGTGGAGATGGTAGTAACGGTTGTCGTGGAGGTGGTAGTAACGGTTGTCGTGGAGGTGGTAGTAACGGTTGTCGTGGAGATGGTAGTAACGGTTGTCGTGGAGGTGGTAGTCACGGTTGTCGTGGAGATGGTAGTAACGGTTGTCGTGGAGGTGGTATTAACGGTTGTCGTGGAGGTGGTAGTAACGGTTGTCGTGGAGATGGTAGTAACGGTTGTCGTGGAGGTGGTAGTAACGGTTGTCGTGGAGATGGTAGTAACGGTTGTCGTGGAGGTGGTAGTACCTGTTGTCGTGGAGGTGGTAGTAACGGTTGTCGTGGAGGTGGTAGTAACGGTTGTCGTGGAGGTGGTAGTAACGATTGTCGTGGAGGTGGTAGTAACGGTTGTCGTGAAGGTGGTAGTAACGGCTGTCGTGGAGGTGGTAGTAACGGTTGTCGTGGAGATGGTAGTAACGGTTGTCGTGAAGGTGGTAGTAACGGTTGTCGTGGAGGTGGTAGTAACGGTTGTCGTGAAGGTGGTTGTAACGGTTGTCGTGGAGATTGTAGTAACGGTTGTCGTGGAGGTGGTAGTAACGGTTGTCGTGGAGATGGTAGTAACGGTTGTCGTGGAGGTGGTAGTAACGGTTGTCGTGGAGATGGTAGTAACGGTTGTCGTGGAGGTGGTAGTAACGGTTGTCGTGGAGGTGGTAGTAACGGTTGTCGTGGAGATGGTAGTAACGGTTGTCGTGGAGGTGGTAGTAACGGTTGTCGTGAAGGTGGTTGTAACGGTTGTCGTGATGGTGGTAGTAACGATTGTCGTGGAGGTGGTAATAACGGTTGTCGTGGAGGTGGTAGTAACGGTTGTCGTGAAGGTGGTAGTAACGGTTGTCGTGGAGATGGTAGTAACGGTTGTCGTGGAGGTGGTAGTAACGGTTGTCGTGGAGATGGTAGTAACGGTTGTCGTGGAGGTGGTAGTAGCAGTAGTCGTGGAGGTGGTAGTAACGGTTGTCGTGCAGGTGGTAGTAACGGTTGTCGTGGAGGTGGTAATAACGGTTGCCGTGCAGGTGGCAGTAACGGTTGTCGTGCAGGTGGTAGTAATGGTTGTCGTGCAGGTGGTAATAAGGGTTGTCGTGGAGATGGTAGTAACGGTTGTCGTGGAGGTGGTAGAAGCGGTTGTCGTGGAGGTGGTACTAACGGTTGTCGTGAGGTTCGTAGTAACGGTTGTCGTTGAGGTGGTAGTAACGGTTGTCGTGGAGGTGGTAGTAACGGTTGTCGTGGAGGTGGTAGTAACGGTTGTCGTGGAGGTGGTAGTAACGGTTGTCGTGGAGGTGGTAGTAACGGTTGTCGTGAAGGTGGTAGTAACGGTTGTCGTGGAGGTGGTAGTAACGGTTGTCGTGGAGGTGGTAGTAACGGTTGTCGTGGAGATGGTAGTAACGGTTGTCGTGGAGGTGGTAGTAACGGTTGTCGTGAAGGTGGTTGTAACGGTTGTCGTGATGGTGGTAGTAACGATTGTCGTGGAGGTGGTAATAACGGTTGTCGTGGAGGTGGTAGTAACGGTTGTCGTGGAGATGGTAGTAACGTTTGTCATCGAAGTGGTAATAACGGTTGTCGTTGAGGTGGTACTAACGGTTGTCGTGGAGATGGTAGTAACGTTTGTCATCGAAGTGGTACTAACGGTTGTCGTGGAGATGGTAGTAACGGTTGTCGTTGAGGTGGTACTAACGGTTGTCGTGGAGATGGTAGTAACGGTTGTCATCGAAGTGGTAAAAACGGTTGTCGTGGAGGTGGTAGTAATGGTTGTCGGGGATGTAGTAGCAAGGGTTGTCTTGGAGGTGGTAGCAATGGTTGTCGTTGAATTGGTAGTAACTGTTGTCGTGGTGGTGCTAGCAACGGTTGTCGTGGAGTTGGTAGAAACGGTTGTCGTGGAGGTGGTACTAACGGTTGTCGTGGAGGTGCTAGTTACGGTTGTCGTGGAGGTGGTAGTAGCAGTAGTCGTGGAGGTGGTAGTAACGGTTGTCATGCAGGTGGTAGTAACGGTTGTCGTGCAGGTGGTAATAACGGTTGCCGTGCAGGTGACAGTAACGGTTGTCGTGCAGGTGGTAGTAACGGTTGTCGTGCAGGTGGTAATAAGGGTTGTCGTGGAGATGGTAGTAACGGTTGTCGTGGAGGTGGTAGAAGCGGTTGTCGTGGAGGTGGTACTAACGGTTGTCGTGAAGGTGGTAGTAACGGTTGTCGTGGAGATGGTAGTAACGGTTGTCGTGGAGGTGGTAGTAACGGTTGTCGTGGAGATGGTAGTAACGGTTGTCGTGGAGGTGGTAGTAACGGTTGTCGTGGAGATGGTAGTAACGGTTGTCGTGGAGGTGGTAGTAACGGTTGTCGTGAAGGTGGTTGTAACGGTTGTCGTGATGGTGGTTGTAACGGTTGTCGTGGAGATTGTAGTAACGGTTGTCGTGGAGGTGGTAGTAACGGTTGTCGTGGAGATGGTAGTAACGATTGTCGTGGAGGTGGTAATAACGGTTGTCGTGGTGGTGGTAGTAACGGTTGTCGTGAAGGTGGTAGTAACGGTTGTCGTGGAGATGGTAGTAACGGTTGTCGTGGAGGTGGTAGTAACGGTTGTCGTGGAGATGGTAGTAACGGTTGTCGTGGAGGTGGTAGTAACGGTTGTCGTGGAGATGGTAGTAACGGTTGTCGTGGAGGTGGTAGTAACGGTTGTCGTGAAGGTGGTTGTAACGGTTGTCGTGATGGTGGTTGTAACGGTTGTCGTGGAGATTGTAGTAACGGTTGTCGTGGAGGTGGTAGTAACGGTTGTCGTGGAGATGGTAGTAACGGTTGTCGTGGAGGTGGTAGTAACGGTTGTCGTGGAGATGGTAGTAACGGTTGTCGTGGAGGTGGTAGTAACGGTTGTCGTGGAGGTGGTGGTAACGGTTGTCGTGGAGATGGTAGTAACGGTTGTCGTGGAGGTGGTAGTAACTGTTGTCGTGGAGGTGGTAGTAACGGTTGTCGTGGAGATGGTAGTAACGTTTGTCGTGGAGGTGGTAGAAGCGGTTGTCGTGGAGGTGGTACTAACGGTTGTCGTGAAGTTGGTAGTAACGGTTGTCGTTGAGGTGGTAGTAACGGTTGTCGTGGAGGTGGTAGTAACGGTTGTCGTGGAGGTGGTAGTAACGGTTGTCGTGGAGGTGGTAGTAACGGTTGTCGTGGAGGTGGTAGTAACGATTGTCGTGGAGGTGGTAGTAACGGTTGTCGTGAAGGTGGTAGTAACGGTTGTCGTGGAGGTGGTAGTAACGGTTGTCGTGGAGATGGTAGTAACGGTTGTCGTGGAGGTGGTAGTAACGGTTGTCGTGGAGATGGTAGTAACGGTTGTCGTGGAGGTGGTAGTAACGGTTGTCGTGGAGGTGGTAGTAACGGTTGTCGTGGAGATGGTAGTAACGGTTGTCGTGGAGGTGGTAGTAACGGTTGTCGTGAAGGTGGTAGAAGCGGTTGTCGTGGAGGTGGTACTAACGGTTGTCGTGAAGGTGGTAGTAACGGTTGTCGTTGAGGTGGTAGTAACGGTTGTCGTGGAGGTGGTAGTAACGGTTGTCGTGGAGGTGGTAGTAACGGTTGTCGTGGAGGTGGTAGTAACGGTTGTCGTGGAGGTGGTAGTAACGGTTGTCGTGGAGGTGGTAGTAACGGTTGTCGTGGAGGTGGTAGTAACGGTTGTAGTGGAGATGTCTAGTAACGGTTGTCGTGAAGGTGGTAGTAAGGGTTGTCGTGGAGGTGGTAGTAACGGTTGTCGTGAAGGTGGTTGTAACGGTTGTCGTGGAGATGGTAGTAACGGTTGTCGTGGAGAAGGTAGTAACGGTTGTCGTGGAGATGGTAGTAACGGTTGTCGTGGAGGTGGTAGTAACGGTTGTCGTGGAGATGGTAGTAACGGTTGTCGTGGAGGTGGTTGTAACGGTTGTCGTGGAGGTGGTAGTAACGGTTGTCGTGGAGATGGTAGTAACGGTTGTCGTGGAGGTGGTAGTAACGGTTGTCGTGGAGGTGGTAGTAACGGTTGTAGTGGAGGTTGTAGTAACGGTTGTCGTGGAGGTGGTAGTAACGGTTGTCGTGGAGATGGTAGTAACGGTTGTCGTGGAGGTGGTAGTAACGGTTGTCGTGGAGATTGTAGTAACGGTTGTCGTGGAGGTGGTAGTAACGGTTGTCGTGGAGGTGGTAGTAACGGTTGTCGTGGAGATTGTAGTAACGGTTGTCGTGGAGGTGGTAGTAACGGTTGTCGTGGAGGTGGTATTAACGGTTGTCGTGGAGGTGGTAGTAACGGTTGTCGTGAAGGTGGTTGTAACGGTACTCGTGATGGTGGTAGTAACGATTGTCGTGGAGGTGGTAATAACGGTTGTCGTGGAGGTGGTAGTAACGGTTGTCGTGAAGGTGGTAGTAACGGTTGTCGTGGAGATGGTAGTAACGGTTGTCGTGGAGGTGGTAGTAACGGTTGTCGTGGAGGTGGTAGTAACGGTTGTCGTGGAGATGGTAGTAACGGTTGTCGTGGAGGTGGTAGTAACGGTTGTCGTGGAGATGGTAGTAACGGTTGTCGTGGAGATGGTAGTAACGGTTGTCGTGGAGGTGGTAGTAACGGTTGTCTTGGAGATGGTAGTAACGGTTGTCGTGGAGGTGGTAGTAACGGTTGTCGTGGAGGTGGTAGTAACGGTTGTCGTGGAGATGGTAGTAACGGTTGTCGTGGAGGTGGTAGTAACGGTTGTCGTGAAGGTGGTTGTAACGGTTGTCGTGATGGTGGTTGTAACGGTTGTCGTGGAGATTGTAGTAACGGTTGTCGTGGAGGTGGTAGTAACGGTTGTCGTGGAGATGGTAGTAACGGTTGTCGTGGAGGTGGTAGTAACGGTTGTCGTGGAGATGGTAGTAACGGTTGTCGTGGAGGTGGTAGTAACGGTTGTCGTGGAGGTGGTAGTAACGGTTGTCGTGGAGATGGTAGTAACGGTTGTCGTGGAGGTGGTAGTAACGGTTGTCGTGAAGGTGGTTGTAACGGTTGTCGTGATGGTGGTAGTAACGATTGTCGTGGAGGTGGTAATAACGGTTGTCGTGGTGGTGGTAGTAACGGTTGTCGTGAAGGTGGTAGTAACGGTTGTCGTGGAGATGGTAGTAACGGTTGTCGTGGAGGTGGTAGTAACGGTTGTCGTGGAGATGGTAGTAACGGTTGTCGTGGAGGTGGTAGTAGCAGTAGTCGTGGAGGTGGTAGTAACGGTTGTCGTGCAGGTGGTAGTAACGGTTGTCGTGGAGGTGGTAATAACGGTTGCCGTGCAGGTGGCAGTAACGGTTGTCGTGCAGGTGGTAGTAATGGTTGTCGTGCAGGTGGTAATAAGGCTTGTCGTGGAGATGGTAGTAACGGTTGTCGTGGTGGTGGTAGAAGCGTTTGTCGTGGAGGTGGTACTAACGGTTGTCGTGAAGTTGGTAGTAACGGTTGTCGTTGAGGTGGTAGTAACGGTTGTCGTGGAGGTGGTAGTAACGGTTGTCGTGGAGGTGGTAGTAACGGTTGTCGTGGAGGTGGTAGTAACGGTTGTCGTGGAGGTGGTAGTAACGGTTGTCGTGAAGGTGGTAGTAACGGTTGTCGTGGAGGTGGTAGTAACGGTTGTCGTGGAGGTGGTAGTAACGGTTGTCGTGGAGATGGTAGTAACGGTTGTCGTGGAGGTGGTAGTAACGGTTGTCGTGAAGGTGGTTGTAACGGTTGTCGTGATGGGGGTAGTAACGATTGTCGTGGAGGTGGTGATAACGGTTGTCGTGGAGGTGGTAGTAACGGTTGTCGTGGAGATGGTAGTAACGTTTGTCATCGAAGTGGTAATAACGGTTGTCGTTGAGGTGGTACTAACGGTTGTCGTGGAGATGGTAGTAACGTTTGTCATCGAAGTGGTACTAACGGTTGTCGTGGAGATGGTAGTAACGGTTGTCGTTGAGGTGGTACTAACGGTTGTCGTGGAGATGGTAGTAACGGTTGTCATCGAAGTGGTAAAAACGGTTGTCGTGGAGGTGGTAGTAATGGTTGTCGGGGATGTAGTAGCAAGGGTTGTCTTGGAGGTGGTAGCAATGGTTGTCGTTGAATTGGTAGTAACTGTTGTCGTGGTGGTGCTAGCAACGGTTGTCGTGGAGGTGGTAGTATCGGTTGTCGTGGAGGTGGTATTAACGGTTGTCGTGGAGGTGGTAGTAACGGTTGTCGTGAAGGTGGTTGTAACGGTACTCGTGATGGTGGTAGTAACGATTGTCGTGGAGGTGGTAATAACGGTTGTCGTGGAGGTGGTAGTAACGGTTGTCGTGAAGGTGGTAGTAACGGTTGTCGTGGAGATGGTAGTAACGGTTGTCGTGGAGGTGGTAGTAACGGTTGTCGTGGAGATGGTAGTAACGGTTGTCGTGGAGGTGGTAGTAACGGTTGTCGTGGAGATGGTAGTAACGGTTGTCGTGGAGGTGGTAGTAACGGTTGTCGTGGAGGTGGTAGTAACGGTTGTCGTGGAGATGGTAGTAACGGTTGTCGTGGAGGTGGTAGTAACGGTTGACGTGAAGGTGGTAGAAGCGGTTGTCGTGGAGGTGGTACTAACGGTTGTCGTGAAGGTGGTAGTAACGGTTGTCGTTGAGGTGGTAGTAACGGTTGTCGTGGAGGTGGTAGTAACGGTTGTCGTGGAGGTGGTAGTAACGGTTGTCGTGGAGGTGGTAGTAACGGTTGTCGTGGAGGTGGTAGTAACGGTTGTCGTGGAGGTGGTAGTAACGGTTGTCGTGGAGGTGGTAGTAACGGTTGTAGTGGAGATGTCTAGTAACGGTTGTCGTGAAGGTGGTAGTAAGGGTTGTCGTGGAGGTGGTAGTAACGGTTGTCGTGAAGGTGGTTGTAACGGTTGTCGTGGAGATGGTAGTAACGGTTGTCGTGGAGAAGGTAGTAACGGTTGTCGTGGAGATGGTAGTAACGGTTGTCGTGGAGGTGGTAGTAACGGTTGTCGTGGAGATGGTAGTAACGGTTGTCGTGGAGGTGGTTGTAACGGTTGTCGTGGAGGTGGTAGTAACGGTTGTCGTGGAGATGGTAGTAACGGTTGTCGTGGAGGTGGTAGTAACGGTTGTCGTGGAGGTGGTAGTAACGGTTGTAGTGGAGGTTGTAGTAACGGTTGTCGTGGAGGTGGTAGTAACGGTTGTCGTGGAGATGGTAGTAACGGTTGTCGTGGAGGTGGTAGTAACGGTTGTCGTGGAGATTGTAGTAACGGTTGTCGTGGAGGTGGTAGTAACGGTTGTCGTGGAGGTGGTAGTAACGGTTGTCGTGGAGATTGTAGTAACGGTTGTCGTGGAGGTGGTAGTAACGGTTGTCGTGGAGGTGGTATTAACGGTTGTCGTGGAGGTGGTAGTAACGGTTGTCGTGAAGGTGGTTGTAACGGTACTCGTGATGGTGGTAGTAACGATTGTCGTGGAGGTGGTAATAACGGTTGTCGTGGAGGTGGTAGTAACGGTTGTCGTGAAGGTGGTAGTAACGGTTGTCGTGGAGATGGTAGTAACGGTTGTCGTGGAGGTGGTAGTAACGGTTGTCGTGGAGGTGGTAGTAACGGTTGTCGTGGAGATGGTAGTAACGGTTGTCGTGGAGGTGGTAGTAACGGTTGTCGTGGAGATGGTAGTAACGGTTGTCGTGGAGATGGTAGTAACGGTTGTCGTGGAGGTGGTAGTAACGGTTGTCTTGGAGATGGTAGTAACGGTTGTCGTGGAGGTGGTAGTAACGTTTGTCGTGGAGGTGGTAGTAACGGTTGTCGTGGAGATGGTAGTAACGGTTGTCGTGGAGGTGGTAGTAACGGTTGTCGTGAAGGTGGTTGTAACGGTTGTCGTGATGGTGGTTGTAACGGTTGTCGTGGAGATTGTAGTAACGGTTGTCGTGGAGGTGGTAGTAACGGTTGTCGTGGAGATGGTAGTAACGGTTGTCGTGGAGGTGGTAGTAACGGTTGTCGTGGAGATGGTAGTAACGGTTGTCGTGGAGGTGGTAGTAACGGTTGTCGTGGAGGTGGTAGTAACGGTTGTCGTGGAGATGGTAGTAACGGTTGTCGTGGAGGTGGTAGTAACGGTTGTCGTGAAGGTGGTTGTAACGGTTGTCGTGATGGTGGTAGTAACGATTGTCGTGGAGGTGGTAATAACGGTTGTCGTGGTGGTGGTAGTAACGGTTGTCGTGAAGGTGGTAGTAACGGTTGTCGTGGAGATGGTAGTAACGGTTGTCGTGGAGGTGGTAGTAACGGTTGTCGTGGAGATGGTAGTAACGGTTGTCGTGGAGGTGGTAGTAGCAGTAGTCGTGGAGGTGGTAGTAACGGTTGTCGTGCAGGTGGTAGTAACGGTTGTCGTGGAGGTGGTAATAACGGTTGCCGTGCAGGTGGCAGTAACGGTTGTCGTGCAGGTGGTAGTAATGGTTGTCGTGCAGGTGGTAATAAGGCTTGTCGTGGAGATGGTAGTAACGGTTGTCGTGGTGGTGGTAGAAGCGTTTGTCGTGGAGGTGGTACTAACGGTTGTCGTGAAGTTGGTAGTAACGGTTGTCGTTGAGGTGGTAGTAACGGTTGTCGTGGAGGTGGTAGTAACGGTTGTCGTGGAGGTGGTAGTAACGGTTGTCGTGGAGGTGGTAGTAACGGTTGTCGTGGAGGTGGTAGTAACGGTTGTCGTGAAGGTGGTAGTAACGGTTGTCGTGGAGGTGGTAGTAACGGTTGTCGTGGAGGTGGTAGTAACGGTTGTCGTGGAGATGGTAGTAACGGTTGTCGTGGAGGTGGTAGTAACGGTTGTCGTGAAGGTGGTTGTAACGGTTGTCGTGATGGGGGTAGTAACGATTGTCGTGGAGGTGGTGATAACGGTTGTCGTGGAGGTGGTAGTAACGGTTGTCGTGGAGATGGTAGTAACGTTTGTCATCGAAGTGGTAATAACGGTTGTCGTTGAGGTGGTACTAACGGTTGTCGTGGAGATGGTAGTAACGTTTGTCATCGAAGTGGTACTAACGGTTGTCGTGGAGATGGTAGTAACGGTTGTCGTTGAGGTGGTACTAACGGTTGTCGTGGAGATGGTAGTAACGGTTGTCATCGAAGTGGTAAAAACGGTTGTCGTGGAGGTGGTAGTAATGGTTGTCGGGGATGTAGTAGCAAGGGTTGTCTTGGAGGTGGTAGCAATGGTTGTCGTTGAATTGGTAGTAACTGTTGTCGTGGTGGTGCTAGCAACGGTTGTCGTGGAGGTGGTAGTAACGGTTGTCGTGGAGGTGGTATTAACGGTTGTCGTGGAGGTGGTAGTAACGGTTGTCGTGAAGGTGGTTGTAACGGTACTCGTGATGGTGGTAGTAACGATTGTCGTGGAGGTGGTAATAACGGTTGTCGTGGAGGTGGTAGTAACGGTTGTCGTGAAGGTGGTAGTAACGGTTGTCGTGGAGATGGTAGTAACGGTTGTCGTGGAGGTGGTAGTAACGGTTGTCGTGGAGGTGGTAGTAACGGTTGTCGTGGAGATGGTAGTAACGGTTGTCGTGGAGGTGGTAGTCACGGTTGTCGTGGAGATGGTAGTAACGGTTGTCGTGGAGGTGGTATTAACGGTTGTCGTGGAGGTGGTAGTAACGGTTGTCGTGGAGATGGTAGTAACAGTTGTCGTGGAGGTGGTAGTAACGGTTGTCGTGGAGATGGTAGTAACGGTTGTCGTGGAGGTGGTAGTACCTTTTGTCGTGGAGGTGGTAGTAACGGTTGTCGTGGAGGTGGTAGTAACGGTTGTCGTGGAGGTGGTAGTAACGATTGTCGTGGAGGTGGTAGTAACGGTTGTCGTGAAGGTGGTAGTAACGGTTGTCGTGGAGGTGGTAGTAACGGTTGTCGTGGAGATGGTAGTAACGGTTGTCGTGAAGGTGGTAGTAACGGTTGTCGTGGAGGTGGTAGTAACGGTTGTCGTGAAGGTGGTTGTAACGGTTGTCGTGGAGATTGTAGTAACGGTTGTCGTGGAGGTGGTAGTAACGGTTGTCGTGGAGATGGTAGTAACGGTTGTCGTGGAGGTGGTAGTAACGGTTGTCGTGGAGATGGTAGTAACGGTTGTCGTGGAGGTGGTAGTAACGGTTGTCGTGGAGGTGGTAGTAACGGTTGTCGTGGAGATGGTAGTAACGGTTGTCGTGAAGGTGGTAGTAACGGTTGTCGTGAAGGTGGTTGTAACGGTTGTCGTGATGGTGGTAGTAACGATTGTCGTGGAGGTGGTAATAACGGTTGTCGTGGAGGTGGTAGTAACGGTTGTCGTGAAGGTGGTAGTAACGGTTGTCGTGGAGATGGTAGTAACGGTTGTCGTGGAGGTGGTAGTAACGGTTGTCGTGGAGATGGTAGTAACGGTTGTCGTGGAGGTGGTAGTAGCAGTAGTCGTGGAGGTGGTAGTAACGGTTGTCGTGCAGGTGGTAGTAACGGTTGTCGTGGAGGTGGTAATAACGGTTGCCGTGCAGGTGGCAGTAACGGTTGTCGTGCAGGTGGTAGTAATGGTTGTCGTGCAGGTGGTAATAAGGCTTGTCGTGGAGATGGTAGTAACGGTTGTCGTGGAGGTGGTAGAAGCGGTTATCGTGGAGGTGGTACTAACGGTTGTCGTGAGGTTCGTAGTAACGGTTGTCGTTGAGGTGGTAGTAACGGTTGTCGTGGAGGTGGTAGTAACGGTTGTCGTGGAGGTGGTAGTAACGGTTGTCGTGGAGGTGGTAGTAACGGTTGTCGTGGAGGTGGTAGTAACGGTTGTCGTGAAGGTGGTAGTAACGGTTGTCGTGGAGGTGGTAGTAACGGTTGTCGTGGAGGTGGTAGTAACGGTTGTCGTGGAGATGGTAGTAACGGTTGTCGTGAAGGTGGTTGTAACGGTACTCGTGATGGTGGTAGTAACGATTGTCGTGGAGGTGGTAATAACGGTTGTCGTGGAGGTGGTAGTAACGGTTGTCGTGGAGGTGGTAGTAACGGTTGTCGTGGAGGTGGTTGTAACGGTTGTCGTGAAGGTGGTTGTAACGGTACTCGTGATGGTGGTAGTAACGATTGTCGTGGAGGTGGTAATAACGGTTGTCGTGGAGGTGGTAGTAACGGTTGTCGTGAAGGTGGTAGTAACGGTTGTTGTGGAGATGGTAGTAACGGTTGTCGTGGAGGTGGTAGTAACGGTTGTCGTGGAGATGGTAGTAACGGTTGTCGTGGAGGTGGTAGTAACGGTTGTCGTGGAGATGGTAGTAACGGTTGTCGTGGAGGTGGTAGTAACGGTTGTCGTGGAGGTGGTAGTAACGGTTGTCGTGGAGATGGTAGTAACGGTTGTCGTGGAGGTGGTAGTAACGGTTGTCGTGGAGATGGTAGTAACGGTTGTCGTGGAGGTGGTAGTAACTGTTGTCGTGGAGGTGGTAGTAACGGTTGTCGTGGAGATGGTAGTAACGGTTGTCGTGGAGGTGGTAGTAACGGTTGTCGTGAAGGTGGTTGTAACGGTTGTCGTGATGGTGGTAGTAACGATTGTCGTGGAGGTGGTAGTAACGGTTGTCGTGGAGGTGGTAGTAACGGTTGTCGTGGAGGTGGTAGTAACGGTTGTCGTGGAGGTGGTAGTAACGGTTGTCGTGAAGGTGGTAGTAACGGTTGTCGTGGAGGTGGTAGTAACGGTTGTCGTGGAGGTGGTAGTAACGGTTGTCGTGGAGATGGTAGTAACGGTTGTCGTGGAGGTGGTAGTAACGGTTGTCGTGAAGGTGGTTGTAACGGTTGTCGTGATGGTGGTAGTAACGATTGTCGTGGAGGTGGTAATAACGGTTGTCGTGGAGGTGGTAGTAACGGTTGTCGTGGAGATGGTAGTAACGTTTGTCATCGAAGTGGTAATAACGGTTGTCGTTGAGGTGGTACTAACGGTTGTCGTGGAGATGGTAGTAACGTTTGTCATCGAAGTGGTACTAACGGTTGTCGTGGAGATGGTAGTAACGGTTGTCGTTGAGGTGGTACTAACGGTTGTCGTGGAGATGGTAGTAACGGTTGTCATCGAAGTGGTAAAAACGGTTGTCGTGGAGGTGGTAGTAATGGTTGTCGGGGATGTAGTAGCAAGGGTTGTCTTGGAGGTGGTAGCAATGGTTGTCGTTGAATTGGTAGTATCTGTTGTCGTGGTGGTGCTAGCAACGGTTGTCGTGGAGTTGGTAGAAACGGTTGTCGTGGAGGTGGTACTAACGGTTGTCGTGGAGGTGCTAGTTACGGTTGTCGTGGAGGTGGTAGTAGCAGTAGTCGTGGAGGTGGTAGTAACGGTTGTCGTGCAGGTGGTAGTAACGGTTGTCGTGCAGGTGGTAATAACGGTTGCCGTGCAGGTGACAGTAACGGTTGTCGTGCAGGTGGTAGTAACGGTTGTCGTGCAGGTGGTAATAAGGGTTGTCGTGGAGATGGTAGTAACGGTTGTCGTGGAGGTGGTAGAAGCGGTTGTCGTGGAGGTGGTACTAACGGTTGTCGTGAAGGTGGTAGTAACGGTTGTCGTTGAGGTGGTAGTAACGGTTGTCGTGGAGGTGGTAGTAACGGTTGTCGTGGAGGTGGTAGTAACGGTTGTCGTGGAGGTGGTAGTAACGGTTGTCGTGGAGGTGGTAGTAACGGTTGTCGTGAAGGTGGTAGTAACGGTTGTCGTGGAGGTGGTAGTAACGGTTGTCGTGGAGGTGGTAGTAACGGTTGTCGTGGAGATGGTAGTAACGGTTGTCGTGAAGGTGGTTGTAACGGTACTCGTGATGGTGGTAGTAACGATTGTCGTGGAGGTGGTAATAACGGTTGTCGTGGAGGTGGTAGTAACGGTTGTCGTGGAGGTGGTAGTAACGGTTGTCGTGGAGGTGGTTGTAACGGTTGTCGTGAAGGTGGTTGTAACGGTACTCGTGATGGTGGTAGTAACGATTGTCGTGGAGGTGGTAATAACGGTTGTCGTGGAGGTGGTAGTAACGGTTGTCGTGAAGGTGGTAGTAACGGTTGTTGTGGAGATGGTAGTAACGGTTGTCGTGGAGGTGGTAGTAACGGTTGTCGTGGAGATGGTAGTAACGGTTGTCGTGGAGGTGGTAGTAACGGTTGTCGTGGAGATGGTAGTAACGGTTGTCGTGGAGGTGGTAGTAACGGTTGTCGTGGAGGTGGTAGTAACGGTTGTCGTGGAGATGGTAGTAACGGTTGTCGTGGAGGTGGTAGTAACGGTTGTCGTGGAGATGGTAGTAACGGTTGTCGTGGAGGTGGTAGTAACTGTTGTCGTGGAGGTGGTAGTAACGGTTGTCGTGGAGATGGTAGTAACGGTTGTCGTGGAGGTGGTAGTAACGGTTGTCGTGAAGGTGGTTGTAACGGTTGTCGTGATGGTGGTAGTAACGATTGTCGTGGAGGTGGTAGTAAGGTTGTCGTGGAGATGGTAGTAACGGTTGTCGTGGAGATGGTAGTAACGGTTGTCGTGGAGATGGTAGTAACGGTTGTCGTGAAGGTGGTAGTAACGGTTGTCGTGGAGGTGGTAGTAACGGTTGTCGTGGAGATGGTAGTAACGGTTGTCGTGGAGGTGGTAGTAACGGTTGTCGTGGAGGTGGTAGTAACGGTTGTCGTGAAGGTGGTAGTAACGGTTGTCGTGAAGGTGGTAGTAACGGTTGTCGTGAAGGTGGTAGTAACGGTTGTCGTGGAGATGGTAGTAACGGTTGTCGTGAAGGTGGTAGTAACGGTTGTCGTGGAGGTGGTAGTAACGGTTGTCGTGGAGATGGTAGTAACGGTTGTCGTGGAGATGGTAGTAACGGTTGTCGTGAAGGTGGTAGTAACGGTTGTCGTGGAGGTGGTAGTAACGGTTGTCGTGGAGGTGGTAGTAACGGTTGTCGTGGAGGTGGTAGTAACGGTTGTCGTGGAGGTGGTAGTAACGGTTGTCGTGGAGATGGTAGTAACGGTTTACGTGAAGGTGGTAGTAACGGTTGTCGTGGAGGTGGTAGTAACGGTTGTCGTGGAGATGGTAGTAACGGTTGTCGTGAAGGTGGTAGTAACGGTTGTCGTGGAGGTGGTAGTAACGGTTGTCGTGAAGGTGGTTGTAACGGTTGTCGTGAAGGTGGTAGTAACGGTTGTCGTGGAGGTGGTAGTAACGGTTGTCGTGGAGGTGGTAGTAACGGTTGTCGTGGAGGTGGTAGTAACGGTTGTCGTGAAGGTGGTTGTAACGGTTGTCGTGGAGGTGGTAGTAACGGTTGTCGTGAAGGTGGTTGTAACGGTTGTCGTGAAGGTGGTTGTAACGGTTGTCGTGAAGGTGGTAGTAACGGATGTCGTGGAGGTGGTAGTAACGGTTGTCGTGGAGGTGGTAGTAACGGTTGTCGTGGAGGTGGTAGTAACGGTTGTCGTGGAGGTGGTAGTAACGGTTGTCGTGGAGGTGGTACTGTATGCCCAGCACAAGAAGGAAAGGTTTAGGGGATGTGTAACGTAATCATGTTTTGCTTCCCGCTCGGTGTTTATGTCAAGTTTCCGAGTATGATAAGGATGCTAGGTTCGTTTAAACTACACAGTGTTGTCACATAACTCACCTAGAAGTCCAGTTGTCGGGCAAGATCCGAGTCGGAGAAGTCGTCACCTTCACTGTTGTCACTACCGCTTTCTTCATCTTTGTCACTAGACTCCAGACCTCCTAGTGATATAATAAAATTGTCTATTGCATCTTCCACTAACCCATCCTTTTGCCTATACCTATGCTCAAGTTTCTTAACGTGCCTATCATAGCCCTCCCAATCAGCTGTGGTAACGGAGTTCACTGCACTTTCACACATGCTGTAGATTTCTTAAATGTAGATCGCCGGTTACATTATGCTGTCTTACAGGTCGTGTTATTGCTGCCCATGCCAATTCTATAGCGTTCAACTCGCACATATGAGGAGGTAATCTAAGAACCGTATGCCCATGCATTTCTATTATTCTGTCGATATGGTATATTCTTTCCTTTGGTTTATGTATTTGAATTAAATCAAACAAGTCGGTCTTTCGCATTGCAGCAGAATATGAAATATTGTTCTCCAACCATTGTACCATTTCTTGCTTTACAGCATATTTCGACGGAGGCTTATTTTCTTGTACACTTTGGTATGGAGCATTATCAAGCACGATGAAACTATTGCAGGGTATATTAGGTAACAGTTTCTCCTCCAACCATTTCTGGAAATTTTCTCCATTCATTTGGCCATGATAATCGCCGCTAGCAAGTCCAGCTTTGAATATCAAAGAAGCTCCGGGTATGAAACCTTCGTTGCTGCCTGCAATTACAAGAATCAGGCGGTTCGAAGAGCTAGTGTTTGTCGTAATCCCGTAGATATCATCACTCTGCCAGCACTTCCCAAATGTCAAATTATTGTCCACCCAGGACTCATCAATGTAAGTGATATTTCTCCCAGGATTTCTTTATCCATTTATAGCTCTTAGGTATTTAGCTCTCCAGTTAACTATATCTGGACGTTCAATAAGTAATTTTCTCTTGCTTCCACGTCGCTTCCATTTGAAACCCATATCGTGCAATAGCTTCCGCAGAGTTTCTCTTCCCCAAGGAAAATTTAATTTTTCCCTAATCGCTGCAAGTAGCTTCGGTAGAGTGGGCACTTGTTTTTTAACCAAATAAAAGTCTCGAATTACGTTTTTAATTACTGTTCTATCAAAGTCATCACAATGAAATTTGCATTCCTCGGCCTTTGGTCTTTTTTCCCCCGGAGTATGGAGTGATTTTTCACCAGCTTTAACACCGTCTCTTCTTATTCTTGTTACACTATGTTACGATATCCCACAATAATTTGCCATACGTAAATTTCTTTGTGATAATAAACATTTCAATTGTCCTGATTTCGCTTCTATCACTTTTCTAATTACCTCCCTTGCTTCACTGTGAATACTTCGTCCCTTCTTTCGAACTGCAGCCATATGTAAATATTAAGCCAAGAATAAAACTAACAAAATACGAGTATATAACTGTAGTGCCGTAGCGCGTTAGCAGCGAGAGCCAAATAATGCATAATACTAAAAAAATCTCTGAACCTTTAATACTGCAAAGCGCATGAGATCTGGCAACGTGGGTGACTCATATGCATTATCATGCACTGATTTCCTAGTAAACACATACGCTACCGGAGCAGATAACAATTAAAGCCCCCTCTGCCCTTCATTCCCCTCTAGCCTTCTTGTCGTGGGCATACAGTATCTCACAGATACTTTTGCTTGATAATCGAACGAAACAACAAGCAGCTGGCCAATAATGAACCAGGAAGTGCTACGGTGTGTTTTAGGAAGCTACAATGACTTACAGTTGCGTCATATTGTTTAAAAAAGCGGGAGAGGTATCTCTCAGATATATTGCGGCCGACGGAGGGTTAAATGAAAACCTGGAAAACCATGGGAGAAGCAGTACAGAGGTACTCGTGAGCTACATACTTGTGAACGAAGCTGATTTAGTTCACGCACATTTGTGCAATAGCCTACTCTTATCATTACTTTGGGAATGAAAATCTATGAAGCACGCAGAAAGAAATCAGAACATAAGACTTGAGATAACACAGCACTAGGAAATATTTGTTGTTTCCTTACATCTGTTACTGCTTCGGAAGTCAAACTCGAGTCATCACCGCAGGGTACGATAATTTGAATGTATGATAGTTCGATATTGGCGAAATGTCATTTTAACTGGTTTGTCACGCCAGCGAAATGAAATTAATTACAAATAGTGACACCGCTTTTGCCCTTATGGCCTGTCTCCATTCCTCTAAGGCAACCATTTCATATCCCACTTATCCTTCTACCCTTTATCCTCTTATTGCCAGTGTGCGCAGATCTGGTAATCTCAATGAAGAAGGCACTGTTCAGAAAATTGATGATCAATGGAGAAAACTCGGAATAAGTGATATTCCGTGTGAAATAAAGAACATGCCTGAACCTGACAGTTTCTGTAGTGCTGTTAAACACATGTTACCTTGGTGCAAATACTGATTTCAAACAACTGGCGGAGGTTGCATTATCAGTGATTTCATTGTCCCACAGAAACACTTCTTGTGAAAGAGTTTTTTTCCAAACTAGGTTTAATAAAAACCAAAATTAGAAACAGATTGGCACTAGATACGGTAAATGGACTTATCCGGTCCTCTCAGCTTATGAAAGAATGTGGTGGCCCGGAAATCTGCAAGTTACAAAGTTTATCTCAACAACAAATTTGTATAATGCTGCAGCAGTTGAGGAAGATGATGAATAGTGCAAGAAACATAAGTGCTAAAGTTGTAATACTGATTGAGGTCATCAATCTTGTAAGCAGATACCATAAACATCAACACTATTACATTTTCATAAGTGCTATCTGATATTTTTGTTGTTGTAGCATTTGGTTTATGATGTACGATGATTTTAAGTCCAAATCTATAATTTTAGTGTAGGTATGTTAATTTTACTTTTAAAGATTGGCAAGCCTGATCCACCGTAGCTTACAGGTATACCGTGCGACAGTCCGCTTATGCTGATATTCAATATGGGGTTCCCCAAGGGTCAGTCCTGGGTCCTCTGCTATTTCTTCTCTATGTTGACATCAACGTGCCAAAACTTCTAGCATTATTTCCTTCGCTGATGATACCACGGCTAACTGCTGGACCACTAATTATATTTCATTAGATGAAAACATGTTAAATACACTAAAATACCTTAAACATATTCTTCGATGTAACATGAAAAACACAAACTCCATGATATTGGAATTACGCTTCAGGGAAACAGCTTCAGAAGTTTGACTTAGTGTAAATAATGAATGAGCGAAAGTGAGCCAACACAAATTCTTAGCTATAATAGAAGATGAACTTTTAACTTGGGGGGGGGGGGGGGTATTATAGGTCGTGAGGTAAGACATGAACAATTATTGCGCATAGGGGAAGGTGCTTTCTATCCCTCCCTCTTTGCAGCGGCGAAACACTACAACAGCGCACAGCTGAAACAACTGCAGTTCTCATGAAAGTTATTGTTGGCACATGGCCATGGTTATAGCGAAATCTCTTTGTTCGTTATCAAGCTAATTGTTATACATGTATATGTAATGTCATTAGCAATATGCACTAAAGCTATGCTAGTGAACTTCACTCCTTCGTGGACGCAATGACTTCTGCGCATACATGTTTGCGCAACTTCCCCCACCATCAGCCTGCCACTGCGCAGGTAGGAGAATTGTTCTTGTCTTGCCTCACGACCTATCATTATTTACGCAACAAAATTACTAAACTAATATATCTCTTAGGGTATTTTTAAATGTTTACAAATAAACATATTTTTGTGGTTATATTACGGAGATCTGCTATATGGAGAGCAGAAGCACAAGTGCAGGTATAGGTACGGATAGGTTATTTATTTTGCAGAAGTAGTATATTTGCATTATTAACAATATGCAGCCGCAGAATCCTGTGGAAATGCAATTCACAAATGATAAGATACTTACGCTGTGCTCCTTATACACATATAAGGCAATATTTATAAAGGAAAGAGATCTAACAGCTAATTAAAACGCTCATAAGTATAATATTGGAAATAAGGGAAAGCACTTCAGATTTGGTTTTACTAAGGCAGTCACTGAAAAGGATGCACATATTCTATAACAAATTGCCGACAGAAACTAAACTCTTAAATGGGCTAATCTTCAAGAAAGAAATTAAATTGTGCATAATTAAAAAAGTATGTAATCGGTGCATGGATTGTGATCGAAACTGTATAAATTTGTAAATAATAATAATAATAATAATAATAATAATAATAATAATAATAATAATAATAATAATAATAATAATAATAATAATAATAATGAAAGTAATGATAATGATAATAATGATGATAATAATAATAATAATAATAATAATAATAATAATAATAATAATAATAATAATAATAATAATAATAATAATAATAATAATAATAATAATAATAATAATAATAATAATAATAATAATAATAATAATAATAATAATAATAATAATAATAATAATAATAATAATAATAATAATAATGATAATAATGATAATAATGATAATAATGATAATAATGATAATAATAATAATAATAATAATAATAATAATAATAATAATAATAATAATAATAATAATAATAATAATAATAATAATAATAATAATAATGATAATGATAATAATAATGATAATAATAATGATAATAATGATAATGATGATAATGATGATAATGATGATAATGATAATAATGATAATAATGATAATGATAATAATAATAATGATAATGATAATGATAATGATAATGATAATGATAATGATGATGATAATGATGATAATGATGATGATAATGATGATGATAATGATGATAAAATAATAATAATCACCATCACAATAGCAACAGCAAGAACAAGAAGAAGAAGAAGAAAAACAATGATAATGATGATGATAATGTGGTGGTGCAGCAGCAGTAATATATTATTATTATTATTATTATTATTATTATTATTATTATTATTATTATTATTATTATTATTATTATTATTATTATTATTATTATTATTATTATTATTATTATTATTATTATTATTATTATTATTATTATTATTATTATTATTATTATTATTATTATTATTATTATTATTATTATTATTATTATTATTATTATTATTATTATTATTATTATTATTATTACCATTGTTACTCTGGTTACTCTTGTTACTGTTGTTATTATTGTTATTATTGTCATTCTTGTTATTATTGTTATTATTTTTAATGTTGGTAACTTTTTAGTTTTACGCAGGTACGCTTTTTCAGAGTGAAACTGAATAAAGCATTAGTAAAGAAAGAAACCATTTTGAAGTGGACAACACTAATAATAACAGATGAGTGTGTAAAATATGCAGTCATAACTAGGGCTCACATTTTTAGTTAAATACATATTGTATTTCAGTTCTGATATGAACTTTAAACTGAGTTTAAAACGTTCTGGATATTCACACCGGACCAAATATTTTAAGTTTTAATGCACATAAAACACATTTTCTGATCTTTCAATGTAAATAAATATTGTCACATCAATTATAGAAAATCTGCTGAGTTGCACTCACATGACTTTCTCTACTCTTGTACTAACCATTCTTACAAGCTCTTATTCCAGTATCTTCTTGGTGTTAGTTGAGATAAACAGTTGCAGAAGTTATCTCATTCTTTATTTCCTTATAGGTACAAGGGGAATATGGGAATACAGTAGGCTTTGAGCGATAGTCAAATCTTTTAAAGCTTTGAGATCCCGTTCTCGTTGCACGCTTAACATATAAAAAACTGAACAACGATGTTCCATTTCACGAAAGTTTTAAGTTTTCCGAAACTGACACAAATAGCACTCATTTAAATTTAAGCATTCATTTTCTGTTGGAATTCGAGCCGTGTTTCGTTTTTATTAATAATGAAGACAATAAATGTTTAACTTCTTCCACTAGAGGTATGTAATGCTTCATTAAATATGGAACTGCTAGATGCTTTGGCCGGGAGGCTTGGGGCTATTTATGACCTTGGGAGGCTTCAGTCCTCCTCGGGGGAAAAAGAAAAAAGCGCTCCGTTTCCTTGCGGCCTGTATATGGGGTTTTCACACTCAGAGACCTCAATCAAGTAGCTCCTCAACTGACGCTTCAGGAACCTAAGGAGGCTGAGTGCACCCCGGACCACAAAATCGCCACGCCGGTACCAGGGATCGAACCCGGCTCCCGCTTCGTAAACAGCAGCTCTACCACCGAGCTAAGGAGACTGATTATGTCTCTTACAGTAAAATATTTTGACAAATGAAAAGTCAGGTCACTTTTAATGTCCCTTTATTTCTTCTAAAACTGAATCACAAAACACAGTTCTGTTTCATCGTTAACACAATTTACAATATGGTGTGACCTGTAACTCGCAGCTAAACGAGAGGGATGGCTCAGTCGTTAAGGTCTGTGGACCGCATTCGGGAGGTCACGGGTTCGATCCCTGTGGCTGACTTTCCTGACCCATGGTTTTTTCGGTGGTTTACCCCGGTCGCCTGGGAATTTCCTGTCCTTTCATTTCGTTACATTGATAATTTCATTTCACCCTTCATCCCATTAAGTTTCCTTCAGGGTTGGTGAGCGTCGCGGCAGCAGCACGGCAGGGGGAAAGAATGCGCTGTGGAAATCTCGTTCACCAGATTGGAAGGCGAGCCTACTGGTTTCCGGCCCCCGGAGGGTCGAGAGGGGAGCCACTTTTCCCATTCACGCCACCCCCCCTTGGCAGTGCAAACCTGAAGGGGTGGGAGAGGAACCGAGATGAGCCAGCCTCCACCGGGGTGCTTCTACTAACTGGGAAAATGTAGGGACCCCGCCCTTTGCTCTGTCGTGGCAACGTTCCGGCCCTGTCAGGAGCACAGACACAAAAGATCGCCTTTCGGTCGAGGTGCTAAGTCCCCCTTCGCAAGTTGTCAAGTCGCAACTGTTCTATTCTATCGACACAAATAGTGCTCGCTATATAAAAGAAACAACTCCGGTGATTAACTCTCTAAAAGTAAACCTGACTCTCAACACGCACACACACTTAGGAAGTGGCTTCTCTGTACATGCCACTCGCGTATTCCGAATGAAACGAAAACAATACGTTATTAAGGCGTTTAAAGTAAAATACATATTAAGACTAAGGAACCTTCTCTTTCGTAGATATTTCGACTGGAAGCAACATTAAAATTTAGAACTATATTTGTTATAAATAATTCAGAATGAGATTGAAACTAAAGGCAGGAGGCTTGTGCGTTTCTCCATAGGTATACTGCACATGGACTTTACTGTTATCGCTCGCGCATGTAAACAACTGCAGGTAGGTACAGCCTGACCATGAAAACCGCCTCACTACAGCACCACCTACAAGCATCACATGAACATTAAAGAACTCTATTATTCCACGTCTGCAGCTCACTGCGAGAAGAAACAAAACAGTCGCATTATACTACACCTTGCTCTTGCGTCTGCATACAGCTTCACTTGTTCGCAGAGTACTATGTTACGTTGTTTTCGACTCTTGCTTCTAGTTGCATTTGTTTGCAATTTGATGGCCGTGCTGCACTTCTGACGTCATTCGTACCCTACGTCCAGCTAACGTGTATCGCATGCGAGCGCACATCCCTATACAACTATAGCTACCAATGGACGTTTCCTCAGTCCTGATGCTGTTTGAGAAACCATGCTTTAATTCACTAGTTCCTGTTGTGCCCATACAGAACGAACGGTTTGAATATGCAACTTTCTTCCCCAGCCTCCCAAAGTAATATATATATAATGTTATTTACTTTCATGGAAGTAATCTCATAGCTATACAGAATGTATAAAAATACTAGCAACAGTATTGGGGATTCTAGTGTGTTGTGACTGCAGCCACACGCATCAAAGGATGCTACGTTACACCACTACGTTGCTAGGCAACGTATGGCCAGTAAACAGGATAAACAATAGGCCGGAGCAAAGATCTTTTGTAGACGGTTGGAGAAGCTTTCGACTACCGGCTTTTTACGAGGAGCTTCGACAAAACACGTGTTTTCCAGAGAAATCGGCGGGACCTAGTGCTCGGCTGTATAAGTCGCACGAACAGAGAAGCAAGTTTGTAAGTGAGAGTTGAGTGTTGAAGCAGTTCGAGTGTATCGTCAGAGGCAGTTTTACACCAGTGGTGCTCAACTGTAGGCAGGTAAGAGGAGGTTGAAATCACCTCCTTCCACCCACTGGGACAGAATGACGTATGCATCCGTGGTTACTGAGTTCCAGTGGTGGCACATTCTTATGTACAGGAAATCAAAGGAGTACACGTTCATATTCTACTCCTCATTAACCCACGATGTTTCTGAGGATTACTTTTTTGGCACCATTTACGTTTCAGAAGGTCTTCAATATTTGGTGCAAAATATGAAAGTTCCTATAAAGATGCGCAAGGTGATTGTCACTTATCTTGCTGCGATACTCACTTTTAATGTATTTCATTTTTGAAAATGTTTGTTCTCAGATATAAGTGGAGTCAAAGACTGCCATTAAACTAGATGTAAACAAACGTAATCTCGGATACTCACAGCAGAACAGAGACCTAAATAATTCCCACACTTCTTTCTCAGAACATTTTACGGTCGTGGAATTCTGCAATGCAAGTAGTCTCGTATTTTGTAGCTCGTGTGAAGCCTCACTACGTGGAAACTTCAAAAGTGTAAAATAATTGCATTTTGGTTTCAAATGTTTTTAGGTCTTCAAATAGTGAAGAAAATGTGTCGTGCAATTGCTTCAAAAGGGAAATGCTGTAAATCTTTTACTACCACTCTTACAAATCAAGCACTTAACTTTATCGTCGTCATCTTGAAAACAAAAATATTTTTCCTCCCATTGAATTGTATGTACTACTACTCCGCGCCATCCGTCTCTGATTAGCAGGTCTGGCTCTCCTTGCCTTGGTCGGTGGTGGTGGTGGTGGAGGGGGGATAACATGTGAAGCCTGGTTTTAGACAGTTAATCGTCGGAGTGGTTTGTTATGTACAGTGAGCAGTATTTGTGTCAAGGTTAAGATAGGACAGAACAGCCGAGAGTGGCAAGGTCACGACAAGTTGTACATTTTTTAACGTAAAACAGAACTGTCTCTTGTGATTCAGTTTTAGAAGAAATAGGGTGACATTAAAAGTAACTGGACTTTTCATTGGCCACAATATATTAAAAATTGAACCGTTAACTAACAGCAACCACCAAACCAAAATTATGGCAATTCTCCACAATGGTTTTGTTATTTTAGATGAAAATTATTTGAAGATTCAAGTTTATAGAAAGTCCCAAAAATATGACTGAAGCGATCTTCTAGTCTTGTAACGATATCATGGTTTAAGGTAGTGGCTAGTTTTTCTTTTAACTATACTGATGAAGAAATAATCTATTATAAATAAGCAGGTGAAAATTGAAAAAATGCTGAGTTTAATTAAGTGTACATTTCAAATAAAGGATTTTTATAGTACCCCACTCTTTCTATGGTTAATGTTAAGAAATTTGTAGAGTTAAGAGGCGTTTGACTAACGCTGAGTAAGAGGATTCAACTTAAAAATGGGGAAAAATAGGAAAAAAGTAAGTTCTTAAATGGTGTTACTCATGGTTAATACGTTAGCTCTCATTTAAATTTCCCTCTTCTGAAATATCAATACTTACGTTTGGATAAAGTTGCAAGAAAATACGGGGGATGGCTCTGCGTGCTTCATGACGAGTTTGTCTGGAGCAGTGCAGTAGTTGACATATTGCTCGGCAGAGCCCGCTAATGTTGTAAGGCATTGTCGGCAGCTCAAATTGAAGGTCACAGATGGAGCGCTTATGTACATGTATAGGAACAATTCATTCTCGGTGCTAGATTGAAAGCCAGGAAGTATGCCTAGTAATTTCACGCAACGTGTCAAGGATAATGCGATTTCTTCGGCAAGAAAAGCAGGAAAGCGGCTTGCTTTATGTAAGGTAAATGCTAACATACTACCCAAGTCGCCAGCTTTTCCTTTTCGAGATATCGATGTGACACCTTGGCCACTATATGTTAATGGTTCTTTCGGTAAAATACATTTAGAAAGCTAACATATTACTGTGATATGCGAATGTTACATCGGGGAAGACCTTACTCGCTGCGATCCGTTACGGATCTATTGCGTTTTACGCAAGGAATTTCATTTATATTTCTTTTTTCAATAATATTGCATTCGTTTATCATGTACGTACCGCAGAAACCATTTACATTGCAACTCAATCTCTCTACAAACAGAGATTGGATTTCTTTTGTTTTTGGGGCTCAAATGACCTAGCTGTCAGCTTGTATTAAGTAACAGCAATCATCAATAGCTCGATGACGGCCAGCTTCAACTGAAATATATTTATATCAATTTCAGTAGAGTTTTAAAGCTCACAAATTTTATTATGAATAAATTGAAGAAGATTTATATTTGTGAAGGTAAAAAAAAAAAAAAAAATAAATAAATAAAAAAAAAATAAAATAAAAATAAAAAAAAAATAAAATAAAAAATTGCCAAAGTATAAACCAGAAGCTTAAGACTTTATTAAATATCTGGGCCAATAAGGGATTTGTAGTCAAGCTAAAATAAATGTTCTGAGAATTAACAGTTCTTGGTAATGTATTTGCAAATCAGAAATGTGTAAATGAAACAGGAGTTTGGTAATATCAGGGATGTCTAACCTTCTCTCTTTGGAGAACCTTACGCTGTGAGCGGCTATACCCCACTCCACCCCTCAGACAGTCAGTATCCAGTGATGGACACAAACAGGCGATTCTATGACAGTTTCCAAGTCATACCTTGAATTTTCTGGGAATGTCCTCTGAAGACATTCAATAAGAGACAGACAAAAGCTTACTAAATGAAAACGTGGATCTCGCTAAAACACACAATTTATGTCAAATACTTCGGTTTTCTTTTAAGTGAATCGTTTCCGACATATTCTCTCTTCTCTGTTTGCGTTTGCCAATACTTATACTTTTTTCGAATAGGAATATGTTATCCGCCTTTTTATTTCTTGGCCTTCCAAAGAGAACGGGATTTCAAAGGCGTCGCATAGCAACTAGCGCTTAAAACATTTTACTATCGCTTAAAGCCTACTGGTCCAAAGGGCGTTCACTGCTGCTCTATTTCAGAATCTGTTATTGTAGATTTTCAAACGTTTCATATTAGGAGAATACGTGTAATTGTAATATACACAATGTTGCGACTTTAGGTTTCTTTAATATGAACAATGCACGCATCAGTTCTTTTCTAAAAGATTTAAAGTAAATTAATGGCAAATATTTACGTTGAATGCTCCTGTTTGCATTGTCAGTTGTGAAATAATGGACTGGCACTGGCGTAGTTATATGATTGAATGTGTATTTGAAAGCAAATAATGTTCTAAAGGCAAGTTCCGATTCTTGATCATTTTTTGTTTGAAGTTAAGCGTAGATCTTATCAGACAATGAATGAATAAAATGGATGAAACGATATATAAGTTGAAAATAAACGAATATACAATGAGCTTTAAGGAAGCCAATTAATTTCGTCTGTAATGAATAGATTAAATGCGTCTGGGTCAGAAATGAAATTCAATAAAAACAGTTGCCATTATGGCTGCGTATCTGATATGTGAAACACTTCATTGGAAAATAAGGACATGAAAATTAACTAAAGAAATTGATGTTTTAGGGAATTAAAATTGTTTATTTTCTCTACTACGTATAGAAAGTAGAGGAAGTATTGTAGGTATTCCACCCAAAAATTCGATATCGAGATTTTACCTGAAATATTTGTTTTTTTAAATTAAAAAAAAAAAAAACATTTTCAGAAAAAGTTGCGCTCGTGCCCGCGTGTGCGTATGTCTGTGTGTCTCTCAGTCTGTGGACAGCATAACTCAAAAACGAAGTCAGTTAAAAACCAAAGTTGGTATATAAGTTTAACATGGTTTAAGGATGGGACTCGAAGATTTTGAAGAAAATTTCTTCGCCCTAATCTACTCTTTACATAGACAATTTTTCGAAAATATTTATTTTCTCGAAAATGGCATTAACGATTTTAATTAAAATGACATATGTTTGATATTTTTATGGCAAAGGAAATGCATATTTTGAATTTTCTGGCTATAACCTATGTAGTCCTGTTTACTCTGCATGACTTTTGCATAACTGGTAAACCGTAAGAGATAGACCCAATCTTACTATACAAAAATGTAGATCTTGCTAAAAAATACGATTTATGACCAAATATTGTTTTGTAGAGTGAGCCATTTCGGAGATATTCCTTGTGTGAGTTTTGGAAATCTTAAACTTTCATCATATGGAAGATCGTGATTAATATTTTTTTTATGTTAACCTTGCAAAGAGAACGGAATTTGAAAGCTTTAAAAGATTTGACTATCGCTCACAGCCTACTGTATTCTCATATTCCCCTTGTACCTACAAGAAGATAAGCAATAAGATAATTTGTACAAATGTTTATCTCAACTAACACGAAGAAGATATAGTAATAAGAGTTTGTAAGAATGATTAGTACAAGAGTAGAGAAAGTCATGTGAGTGCAACATATCAGCCTTTTTAGTGGTACTTAACCCCCGTTGTTACTACACACACGACACCACAGGCGGTGAACATGATGAGCACATGAAATGAAGTGGTAATTTGCCAGAGATGAGGACTTAGGAAAACCTGGAAGCAAATCTCGGTGAAGTTGGTCCTGAGGGATTTGAATCGTGGACTTCCTTTACGACTTCATGCCTTAACGATCCTTTGGGTATTTTTGAGAAAAGCCTGTAGCCTGTATGGATTATATGTATTAAGGGAGTAGCTGAAAGTGAAAGATTTTGGGTAAAAGGGAGTGGCTTGTCAAGCACATACAGGCATGTAATGTAAAGAGTGCTTTCTACTCCTCAACCCAACTGCATTCTTTTCGACCTTCGTCTTTCTGCGATGGAATTCCCATGGTGCATCTCCAATATTCGACGTGAGCGGAGATTGCAATGGCTTTTCCCAGGGCTGCATGCACTCTTTGGAATAGCGAAGCCAATTTCTTTCAAATAACCACAACAGAAATAGAACCAAATTCTAACAGAGGCCTTAGCTCTTAACACTTTCTATTTGTTTGCACCATGTTCCCCGTTAAATCAGAATGCACGTGCTGGGGCACTCTTGCTGACGATGTGGACGAACAGCTCGAATGTTTGGGCATGAATAACAATCAAGAAGAGCCTTGGGATCTAAATAGATCTGACGTGTTGCACTCACATGACTTTCTCTACTCTTGTACTAACCATTCTTACCAACTCTTATTCCTATATCTTCTTCGTGTTACTTGAGGTAAACATTCGTACAAATTACCTTATTGCTTATTCCCTTGTAGGTGCAAGGGGAACAAGGGAAAATAGTAGACTTTGAGCGATAGTCAAATCTTTTAAAGCTTTCCGTTCTCTTTGTGCGGCTAACATACAAAAGATGAATAACGATGTGCCATTTGACGAAAGTTTGTTTTCCAAAACTCACACAAATAACAGGGAATATCTCCAAAATGGTTCACTTCATAAAGGATTTATTCAGACATAAATGGTGTATTTTAGCAAGATCTATATTTTTTTTGCATAGTAAGACTTGGCCTATCTCTTACGGTTTACCAGTTATGCAAGAGTTATGCAGAGAAAACAGGACTGCATGGGCTATAGGCAGAAAAGTAAAAATATACATTTCATTTGTTATACAAATATCTTAAACATATGACATTTTAATCAAAATCGTTAGCCATTTTCGATCAAATCAAAATTTTTGAAAAATTTTCCATGTAAATGACAGATTAGGGTGGAGGAATCTTCTTCAAAATCTTCGTGTCGCATCCTTGAAAGACATTAAACTTAAATACCAACTTCGGTTTTTACCCGACTTTTCGTTTTTGAGTAATGTTGTCCACAAACTGACCAACACATTGGCACATACAGACACAAACACACGGACCTTTTTCTACAAATGCTTTTATTGGATTCAGCGGGCCTCAAAACTTATATTTCCAGGGAAATCTTGACAGCAACTTTTTGGGTGGAATACAGTACTTCCTCTACTTACTATACGTGGTAGGGAAAGTAAACATTGCGTAATGATTTATTCTCTGATTTGAATAAGCAGTCTTTTCTGAACAATTTGGTATATAATAGTCCTAAATGTATTTGTACATGTAATGTGCAGTGAGTGAGTGATTAGGGTTTAAGGGCCCGTCGACAGCTAGGTCATTAGAGCCCCAATGTAATGTGCAAGTGCGGGTGGGTGGGTGGGTGAGTGAGTAAATAAGTAAGTAAATAAATCGTTTCTCAAGTTTCTATAATCTCTATGGTATTTGATTCATAGTGCAGGTGTCAACGGTCACTAGCAAGAGGCTGTGAATATAATCACAAGCAAATCTTGCCATGTGCTGTATTTGAGGAAATCAGGCCAGTATATACGAGTAGTAAAGCTCTTTCTGGTCCCAAACTACTCAATGTTTCCATAGTAAGACAAAATCACAATAGATGGCACCGCTTCCTAAAACGGTGTTTGTTGGAGCACAAATTGTGAAAATTGCACTAATTTCCTTCAATGATAGTTCATACAGCAAGATGCTAGTGATACAGGTAAAGTATGGACCAAGCACTGACAACTATGGATCGTGACTGTGTTACTAAGTCTGAAAATGCAGCACGGAAGATCACTAAGAAGGCAAGAATGAAGAAAAGAAGCCAAAAAAGAAAAAACAGAGGACAGGGAAGCCCTAGCACTGAATCCTTATAAACCTGGAGATTTCTAACAATGGTTACTGCAATGTTTTCCATTTGTTTAACTTTATACTGAATTTTTTTAAAACTACATTTTGCGAACTTTTGGTGCATTTATCAAAAAGCTATTTTAGATAGGGGTATTAGGTTTTCATTGTATGTTACCAGATTCTTGACAAACCTTTCCTAGTAGATTTTTTGCACTGTGTTAGACATTCAGATTTTAAATGCTTTATTTGAAAAATCTTCACAATTGTAAACTTCTCCCTAAAATCATAATAATGTACGTAATTAATTTATTCTTGTAAGGGAACCTTCCACAAATTACAGGTAGACAAGTATGAGAAGAGAAAAATCCACCTATGCATATACATCGTATTAAACTTTTAATTGGAATACATTTTATTAAAATATTCTTTTTAAAAAAAGGAAGTGAGATTTAGGAAAGTTGTCTGCACATATTTACCAAGTAGACAGAACAATTAAGTGCCCTCCAAAAATTATGGATTTGTGTCTGACCGTATTCATAATACGCTGAAGTGAATATGACCTTAATGTTTGCCAATTTCTTATGGATTAGATAAAAATGTAACAAATACACAGTTTCACACAGTAAAGCTGTTCCATCAGTTGAATGCATATGAGCACCAAGTTCACTAACATAACTCTGATGTTTACTTTTCAAAGGCTGAATGAATTTAGGCACCGTAGCTACATTATATCAAGCGAAATGTTGACAATGCGTGGGTATTGTGAACGATGACCATGCTTTGTGACTAATAGATCTAAGCGTGGCCATGCATTGGGTAAAAAGAGATTATGTGAAATTAAATGGTATCACAGGAAAAGTATGTTACACTAAACAAGAGGTAAAACTATTAAAGGAATGCAACAGAAATGGAATAGAATAAAGGAAGGAAGGAAGAAGAAGAACAAGGAAATATAGCTCAATATGTGTGAGAGATGAAGTTTAAAGAGCGAAGAAGCTGACCACAATCTATAACGAGATATAGTCCTTTTAAAACGTACCATACTTTAAGAAAATTGGAAGTAGACAAGAGAAGAACTGCGAGGTGTGAGGCGAACACCCCGAAGCACGTTCTTTTTGAATGTGATGAATGCCTAGAAATGTTCGAAGAAGGGAGAGCACAACCCTCGGGGAAGGAAGTATATCAGTTCTTATGTTTAATCATCAGTTTATTGTGATTGTTGTGAAGTAAATAGTTTTGACAGGTAGTCGTGAGTCTTCACGGCCGGAGTCAGAATAATGACTGGCGGATTCTTGCAGTCTGATAAGGCGAGGTCTGTTGCAGTTTTAACGTCCAGACGTTTCGTCTACGTCGGCGGTGAACATCTTCAGTGGCGTGGTCTTAGCCTTCTGGGCGAAAATTCAGTCGCAACCTGCAACTGCTGGGGTATTTAAGCGGTGAGTGGTGGGCTGGGCTATTGCAGCTACTTGATTGGCCCGCGCGCCTTATGTGTGTTAGTGCCCATTTTGTGTGCTCAAGTATCAGTTTTATTTCGTCTGAGAGCGTCTTCATTTCTTTTGAAATTATTCGGGTGTTTATAAATTTGCATCGAGTTATAGTCTTCCGTAACAGTACTGCATTTAAGAAATAATAATTATGATTATGATTATGATTATTATTATTATTATTATTATTATTATTATTATTATTATTATTATTATTATTATTATTATTATTATTATTATTATTATTATTATTATTATTATTATTATTGGTAGTGGCGGTGGTGGTAATATACAGGTATGGTTGTTAATTAGTAGGTACTGAGCATAGAATATATTTTCGGTGATATTAGAATTGCTTTTTAAATAATGGATCAAGTATTTATTTTTGAAACATGAAACATAGAGGAAATCGCAGCTTATGAATGCTTTAGGTAATATAATAAACGTCTAGTAGAATTAAGTAGGACATATTGCAGAATGAGCATAGCGCAAGGTTCAAACATGAGAAATTGTGGATCATTACCCTGTTTTGGTAATTAATGAAATGGGTGCTGGAAAAGGTCGAATTTAAATATTCGTAGTGAATTGGAAGTAGAGCTCTGGCTGTTATATGTAAACAAAGTAGAGAGAAAGCATTGACAAAGTGAGCCCTGCTTTGCATTGAGGGCTTCTTTTCATGGTTGTGTTTGTGACCGTAGGTCTCTTTGTGGAGAGAGAGAGAGAGAGAGAGAGAGAGAGAGAGAGAGAGAGAGAGAGAGAGGGAGAGAGGGAGAGAGAGAGAGTCACTAGTGCACGTATGTACTGCTTCAAAAGTACGTACTGTCTGTTCACTGCCTCAACAGGTAGGTGTAGTCATTTCATAATTAAACTGACGTCCAACTAAGGTGTTCACAGCAGTCAAGCGGAACCAGCTCCTATCAGGTGGATAGGAGACATTCTGATGTCTCTGAGTGGCTAACTTAGGTATGAACTAAGAGGTGGAATCAGGAACTGAAAAATGCAATGCCATAGCCGGGATTTGAAACACGGATCTTCCGCTATCGAGCGGCTGCTTCAACCACCAAGCTACGTGCGAATCAGTGTCGCACTGGCAACTTGGCCATGGTAGCTTAGTGGTTAAAGCAGCCGCTATGGCTATAAATGGTTAAAACAATATATTTAACTTTTCATACTTCATAAAGCAAAAAGGTTATCTATTCTACAACTCAAATTAAACAAAATTAATGACTTTCAAACTAAGAACAGATGTCTTGAATCACTAAGTGCCTCTCTCAATGAGTTTTGGAAATGTATTAATTTTTTAATTTCTCTCTGACAGACTTGTAACTAAAACGGAAACAATTCGGCCCTTGTGCACATACAGGAAGCACAATGCTACACCAAAATGTGTTTGTTGTGATTCCGCTTACACTCGGCTCCTGTTGAAAATTGCCTTTATATGAAGTTAATTCTGCCATAGGATTCATAACAAAAGATGTCATACAAACACTGAAATTTTATTCGTTGCTGTGTTTTTAGTTTATTTTGACAGTTGATGAGAATAACCAGTTATAAATGAAATGTGTACCCTAAAAGCGGATAAATTTCACTATCTAAACGCTACGTATGCTGTCGTGCATAAAATGCTGCCCCCCCCCCCCTTCCCACCCTCTACCAGGGTGACCTGTCTTTCGAGCATAAACTCTAGCACGTTACTTTACCTTCCCCAAAGTATGGCCGAATGTTGTATATTTCTACAGCTTTCTTATTGCCGTTCTGTAGTGGCAATAGCTTTAGTCTTTGTGTCCAGTTTAGTAACACATGCAAATAATTCCTCACTCCTTCCTCTACAAGACCGAATCATAGTGAAACGGTTTCCTTCATCGTTCAACTGTCCCTGAATTGTTTCCAGTTGTGTCACATCGGGAACCGATACCAGCTGGGTGGAGTCAAAGGCTGCTTTCCTTAAGCTGGAAAAACAGCTTTAGTATACAACTGAGGTGATGTACGAAAGTTTTAATAAATAACTTTGTAGCTGCCATCTTGAATCAACTACTTGTGGTGCCCTCAGATGCGAGTATGCACAGTTATATTTTGATTTTCATTGCGATTTTATTTCTGTTCTTGATTGACCAAGTCTCTAGAATATAAAGGGTAATATGAGATAATTTGTGTTATTGATTATGGATTGAGTGAGTGCCATAGTTGGAATATTAAACGAGAAGTAAATACCCGCAATATTTGTGAGAACACCAGAGTTCTCATTTGCTAATGAGCCGGGCATGCTTGCATCCCAAGCGTTAACAATGAGATTACACCATTATTGCTGATGATCGATCCTGTTAGTCTGGAATGGGACATTGTTCACTCAGACCTCCCTCAGTAACACACCCGTAAACTCAGCATGATAAATATTTTTCACATTTGATATCAAAGAAAGTATTTGGGTACTTTTTCTCTGTCGCTCTCTATCTCCTCTTTCTCTTCTCTCTTCACTTCACTTCACAAAAATGCTGCACTACATGATAAATATTTTCCGCATTTTACATAAAGGAATCTAGGACTGCAATCGTAAAAACATCACTATAAATCCTTTCAAAGTCTAAATTTATTTCACTTGCGTAATGGACCCAGTTTTGCAAAAGGATCTCGGCTACAAGACTTTGAATATCCCAAGTCCTTTGGTGAAGTGTGTGGCAATGGAATCACAATGCATGTTTTCCTTTTCCAAATTAAGACAGTCGTGTGAGTAACTGACTTGCTATTTTAATTATTATAGCTAGCGCCGCATGTCGTGGGTACCATTTCCAAGTTCTAACATTGGGAAGTAAACATCAGGCAATAATCAGAAGGGATGGCTGCACTGCAGTACCTGCCGTTAGGGTACTGCTTCGAACAGGGATTGGTGTAACAAATATGTACAATATACCTAATTATTGTCAATAAGGAACCGTTTCGCCTAGGATTGCCAGGTCTCCCGTATTTCCCGGGTTCTCCTGTATTTCAGCCTTGTTTTACTGAGTCTCCCGGCTCCCGTATTTTGGACTATTTCTCCCGTATTTCCCGGGTTCTCCTGTATTTCAGCCTTATTTTACTGAGTCTCCCGGCTCCCGTATTTTGGACTATTTGTCCCGTATTTCCCGGGTTCTCCTGTATTTTACTGAGTCTCTCGGCTCCCGTATTTTGGACTATTTCTCCCATATTTCCCGGGTTCTCCTGTATTTTACTGAGTCTCCCGGCTCCCGTATTTTGGACTATTTCTCCCGTATTTCATACACTGCCATGAATTCTGAGTTTTAGGATATTTGGAATATGCGATATATCAACATGGCAGTTCCTTTTTCCCAATGTTGGCAGCAGTATTTTAATTAGCTGTTGGTAGCAGCGAGCATTGTCTTCTTATTGGCTGGTAGAGTGTAGCCAATCCTTAAGCGTGCCTGTGGTCATGTGATGCGTCTCGTTCACTTGTCTCTTTGAATTGAGCAGAGGAACACGTGTTTTGTTTGTTTGTGGTTCTATAAAGCAAGTAAAATGACGGAAGGCGATGAACTGAACAAAACTCCACCCAAGTACATGTGTGTTTATGTTTCTGTTTGGGAAGATGCTTATTTTGGGCAGGACCTGTAAAGCATTACGCACATTGCTCTTTATGGCTTTCTAAAAGAGTGAAGTAAGTGAGATTGCGAAATAACCTTTTTGTAAATATACTCATTGGTGTAAATATTACGAATAAATATGTAAAACCTGGTTCTGTGCAATGAGTATACATCTTCTAAGATCAATACAGAGAAAAATCCACATATCGACAATATGTTCAGGTATTAAGGAAACATTTTTGTAATCTCGCATATTTTTAGCTTGAAAGCCTGGCAACCTAGTTTCGCCGAAAAAATAATTTGTGTCAAATTGTGGAAGATGAGGAAACTGAGATGGCGACTTTTGCCGACGACACGGCAGCTATGTCATTGGGACATACTGTTGAGGAGGCCACAGAAAAACTTCAAGAAACAATCAGCAAAGCCAGTAGTTGGACAAAAAAAATGACGAATAAAATTAAATGAAACAAAGTCGGCCCATATAAACTTCAGAAACAAGAAAATAGAAAAGGTAGCCATTGAAATAAATGGACAAGCTGTTCCCTACGAAAAAGAGGTAAAATACCTAGGTCTGGGGAAATCGCATGTAAAGAGGGAAAGAAGTGAACTAGATCTAAGATTTAGAAAACTGTATTGGCTACTGGGACAGTTCTCAGAACTAAGTCAACACAATCAATTGTTGATTTATAAACAAGTGCTAAAACCTGTATGGATGTATGGCATACCCCTATGGGGTTGCACCAAGAAAACGAATGTCGAAATCATTCAGAGAGGTACTAAGGGCTGTAGTAAAAGCACCTTGGTATGTCCACAGGGACTTGAATATAGCATTTGTCAGTGAAGAAATGAAAGCTGCTGCGGTTAAGCATGAAAGAAGGTTACGTGCACATGAAAATACAGAGGTATATGCTGCGTATGCTAGCAAACACCAACACAGTACGAAGATTGAAAAGAACCAAACCCTTGCACTTGGTGCTTTAAAATCAGTGTGATGAAGTTGTTGTAATAGAATTACTCATAGGAATAATATCTAGTAAATGTGATTTATACAGTGAAGCCAAAACTATTAGATAAGTGTAAAACTTAGTTGTACTTATTTGAAAGAAAAGAAAAGAAAAAAAAATATATGGAGCCATCTAGCTTTTTGACGAATGGATATAAATAGTTTATTTCACGAACTGTCTGGCAAACGGTGTGTGTAATACATTTGAATGGATTTAGTCCCGGCTATGGTTTTTCCGTTCCGACTCTGCCTCTCAAACATTACCCACACACAGCTTGCGTGTTTAAACCACCAACAGTAAGTTTGTTATCATAAATAAAATTAATAAATGTTAATTTAGTTGCAATACCTTACTTGTCTTGTCATAATTTACTACTTATGCAATAAATGTGCAAACTCCAATTAGTGCTGAACACATACAACTGGCGAAAAGCAATCCAAGAGAAAATGCTTCCTAGACTGCTCAAATTCATATTCGTATATCATAAACATTTCATAATTAGCGGAATTTACATGCTCGATAGTTACTCAGAGCTTCTCGTACGTCTAGGCGCTTAATATATTTGAAGAAACTACTTAGTCAAATGTTGATAAAAACAAGCAAAGCTTCACCCACTACGCCCTTAGAAATGATAGTTTCCATTATAAGTTTACACTGTTAGACACATCCCTAATAAGCACTTTGCCGATGCGAAGAGGGTTTCAAATAAAGAACTAATGGATGCACCATTAATTTCCTTTTAAAGCATAGTTGTTTTGCAGTTTCGTATTCCATAACATTCATTATAATCAACGCTAGCATTAAATTGGATCGTATTTTATTCGTTAATAGTGTATCTCTGGTTTGCTGCAACATAAACTTGGTGTAATTATACTTCCATCTTGTGAAGTTAACACAGAAATACTGTCACAGGAAATGCGGAACAAAATGTTTGCGGATGAAACGTTCGGAAAACACAATGTGATGTCTTTTGTAAAAATTACTGCAACCGTTTCACATGACTTTCCAAAGAAAAATGAGTTAGCTACCTAAAGTTTAATATAAATTCCGACCTCGCAGATAGCTCTTTGTGCTGCATAATCTCAAGAATACATCCCTGGGGCAACATCTTATTGCTGCAAAGAAAATTAACTTTTGTTTTAAAAGAAAAGGCAATGACATTAGTGCGTCTCACCGTAAATATTTTCTTTCTCGGATATTTAATGCAAGTTACCGCAGTAAGAAAAAAGGAGCATTTTATAAAGCAATGTGGACTAGATGCACATGTCGTTAGAATTGTTACGTTCAGCAGAAACACAAGCGAAACATGGAGTGCAACGGTGAGAGTGTAGCAAAACTTCCATACCTACAGGGTGGACAGGACATGGAGTTTCACAGTGGAAGTGATAAACTAGTGAAATATTGCTTAACGTTTTGGTATTTTCTAAAGACTAGAGTCGACATAATCTGTACGCTGCACCATCTCGAGTGCCACTTAACTCGCAATTATGTCAGTCGAAAGTAAGTTAGAACTGATAACAGAAGACAGGCGACATCGTCTCACTAAGAACTCAACTGCATAACTAGCTACAATCGATTTTAATGTTATGGAAACCTGCACACTGCAGATTAAAAACGCCGTATTTACCAGCACTACCCTGCTGTTGAATCAAGGACACCGTACAACCCTGGCAGACCCCTTGCTGCAGGGGGGAAGTGACTCGAACCCTCTTGAGGGTAAGCCACACCTGAGACACGTGTGTGTGTGTGACGTGTGGCATTTTACTCTCTGTTGCACATGTCCTTGACCTTCCGCGATACGCTCGTGAGTGCCAGTCCCTTGGCCTGGGTCTCACACTGTGCTCAGTTTTAGGCAACTACCCAGTAGCTGTCAATACAATGCTGCGGTTTGTTACCAATATTGATTTTTGTTAGCATTTTAGGGTACTTTACTTTCTTTTTGGTCTTTTAACGTTTTAACTCTTCCGTTTTTTACTGTTACGGTTTAACTGTTTTAAACGTTAGCAATTTTACGTTTCACATTTTAGCTCTTTGAATGGGAAGTTTTAATATGTTAACACTGAGACTTCTATTCCAGGATATGCGTGAATGTGGCTTTGAGAAGGAGTCTTTTAATGAATGTTTCAAGTGACGTTCCCGTTCGATAGAAGCCTATGTAAGAGCTCACTAGTTAAGTATAAGTGGTATCGTATATGAAGACTTAGATGTATATACTTCCCGACGATATTGTAAATCGCGGCGAGTGGTTTCAATAAACAAGACAACTCAGTTCTGCTCTTGAGGATGCGAAACGACGCTACTCTGCACTAAGCTATATAGTGTCCAGACGTTTCGACGGCCACCAAAGAAGTGGGATCTATCCAACCCAAAACTCATGCTATTATCAATAACTTTCCCCTTTCTCCTTAAGTAATTTAGCAACCCACTTATAGCGGGCGATGTCATGTTGCAACATAATCTCTACTGTTTTCAAGGTCTGGCGATTTTCACCCTGACTTCGCCTATAGCATTTTCAGAAATCCACGAGATTCTAAGACATGGGCGTCGCGAAGGGGGGGGGGGGGGCAAGAGGAGGCCATGGCCACCTTGGAAGCTAACGCACTCAATGTGCATTCAATTACTGACTATTAGACTATTATTTTAATTTTTATGTAAGGAACAATTTTTATTTAGCACAATTTAATACGGTTATCCACAACAAATACTACAACTTTTGACAAAAAAACAATCAATGTAATTTGATTGCAAACTTCCAGCATGTGGCCCCTCCCTGGAAAAGGGTCTGCCGACACTCATGGTAGTTAATCTAGAAACCCGGCTTTATTTCACTAATTATGAGCATTTAGCTACTCGGCGAATTCTACGAATTGGCCTAAGGAACCCAGCCCTTCACTAATGACCTACCTGATTGTCTGGTAACTACAAAATAATTATCCTGTCTGACAAACTTTATATGTGCTAACGTTATGCAACTCATTCCTCTGATATTAATATTTTGACTGAATTTGTTACTTGGTTTTCTTATCAATTCTCTATCGATTATTGTGATTGCAATTACTTCATTAATTAATTCCATTTAAATGATTTTTTACCGGACCCATAATTTTAATATTACTACCAAAACAGTTTTATCTTAATATTTTTATTCAGCAAGAGAGCTCATTTTGAAAAAGAAGAAAGATTTTTCAAATACGTTCTTTTTCGACAAACCATTATACAAGGCCTAACTAAAAACAGGTTGGTACAAACTGGATCAAGGGTGGTAACATCGCTTTGCACGTGTTAATGCAGGGAGAGTGGGGATAACTCCTTAGATTTTATATATCCCAGGAGGGAACGCTCACCTCTGAACTTGCGTTCACATTCTCTCTTCACAGATTGGAGTATTTGTTATTGCATTAGAATGCGCTTCTCGCAACTGGCGAATGCTTCTTGGTCTTGGCAGTTTTTTAAATAGTTGATCCACTCTGTGCAGCAATTGACTGAAAAAAGGTTGAAATTCACCGTACGGTTTTGATGGATGAACAAAACCGTGGCACTGATGATTTATCATTCCTTGGGTAATATGTTTAATCTCCACTAATGTATGTCAAGTGTACAGAAGTCATTGTGGTTATCAGGGAAGTGTATAATATTACTTGGTGCAAAACAATGTAACGGCATAAGTGGAAACAATGGAGCATTTAATGGTTAAGAAGTAACAGAGAGACAGAGAGAGAAAAACACTAACAGTTTTAAGTGTTCAAAGAACGTACAATATAGGTTCGTTTTCGTATTTTAGCTTATACAAAACAAAACAAGGTGATTGTTGTTGTAGGGTTGGTTACGACATCATTGGTATGAGTCACATTCTCGTGATAACTTAATTAATTTGCTAGTTTTTTCTTTCCCCTCCATTAATTGTTAATTTCCTGCCACACTGATAGATTTTCTGTTTTAAGCAGAATGCAAAGGAACAGAATGAGGAATGCTTGAAACCATGTGCATGTAGTTAGATCGTGTTAGAATTAAACAACTGTGATTGCAAAATAGACGGCAATTAAATGTAAAGCACCTAGCTTCTGCAATGGTGAAGGCTTTCGTGGCGTGCAGTCAAGAGTTATACGAAACGGGACGCCAGCAACTATTTTGGATTGGTCGGTCGGTTTTCCATTTTCCCCTTCCCGTCTCTCTCTAACGATATTCCAGGGAAGAGGAAAGGACAACACTGAAGAGCCGCAGGTGATCAGACAATAAACCGGTTTTCTGCTTTCTGACATAATAGCACTATGTACACAGGGCCAAATAAAATAATTAATGACGAAAAAATCAGTTAAAGATTATAAAGGTGAAAATTCGTTCACAGATATATAAATACTTGGAAAATATTACTTAAAATGCAAAATAGTTAAAGACAATACAGGTTACTGCCCAAATTCGGAGTCAGAATACTATTTCCTCTCCTGAGTGGTAAACAAAGAAATGGATCTCAAATAAGAGCAAATTAGACACTAAAAGCTTCACTTATTTTTGTAATATTGCAATTTCTTGAATTGCTAACTAGTTTCACGTTGCTTGCTCATTCTGAAAGCTATCGCAAAGAAGTTACCATAGCTACCGACGCTCAACTGTCGCCAACCTCTGAAAATAGAAACCTATAAATTCAATCTATTGGTGGTATTTCAAAATTCATAACGTGGTTCCTGTTTTTCAAAATGAATATCTTTTCCAAAACCATTAAATCTATAGATAAATAAAATTGTTTTGATAATTGAATCTCTGGATTTATTTAAAGATTAAATGACCAAAAATGATCCGCCACAGTTGATTTATCAATCTGTTTATATTTGATTCTTCTAAAATGCTGTTTTATTCTGGTTACTAAATGACGTTTAGTTTTACCAATATAAACCCCATCACAATCCAAACAGCTAAATTGATAAACGCCACATTTTTTTATAACTTGGAATTTCATATTTTTTAGAGAAACTTAATTAATTTTGGATATTAAATTTATTTTGAGGGAACAGAGTTATTCCATATTCTTTCAACATTTTGGCTAATTTTTTTATTAGTCCAAGGCTGGCAAGTAAACCTTTTAAAAATACTATCATCTTTTATTTTCCTGAGGGTAGAAACTTCTTTAACAGCCTTTTGACATTTACATTTTTCTAGCTCTTTATGTATAAATTCTGTATTAAAACCACAATTAGCGTAGTGTTTATAATGTGTTCATATTCTATGTAAAATTCCTTTATATTAAAGGCTATATTTGTTAACCTACAAATTAAACTATTAAAACAGCAAATTTATGTGAAAAACGACATAAAACGTTTACTTTTATGTAATTATTGTTTAAGTGTGCAAAATTACGAATACATACATAAGCTAATAAGCCTCTTTGTCCATCTGTGCTGCTTATTTACGGTAGAGGAAATGTTGCATTTAAACCAAAACACCAGACATTGATGTCTGACCGAACAATTGACATTTGTATGTGAACGTGTGTGCGAACACAGACTGCAGGATACAGTATATGGTAGCAGTTCTGGTTGCCCATTTTGTGGTGGGTATATGCAGACTAAGTA
Organism: Tenodera sinensis; assembly: GCA_030765045.1. Taxonomy (NCBI): domain Eukaryota; kingdom Metazoa; phylum Arthropoda; class Insecta; order Mantodea; family Mantidae; genus Tenodera; species Tenodera sinensis. Next base: position 13,097,553 of record CM060964.1, on the reverse strand, counting down.
CAAAACTCTGATCGTGTGTATTGTAGCACAATCACAATGTGACAGATCCCACTTCTGATACCAGTGTGACACAATGACAATGTGGCGGATCCCACTTGTGATACCAGTGTGACACAATGACAATGTGACTAATCCCACTTCTGATACCAGTGTGACATATCCCACTTGTGATACCAGTGTGACATATCCCACTTCTGATACCAGTGTGACACAATGACAATGTGGCGGATCCCACTTCTGATACCAGTGTGACACAATGACAATGTGGCGGATCCCACTTCTGGTACCAGTGTGACAAAATGACAATGTGGCGGATCCCACTTCTGGTACCAGTGTGACAAAATGACAATGTGGCGGATCCCACTTCTGATACCAGTGTGACAAAATGACAATGTGGCGGATCCCACTTCTGGTACCAGTGTGACACAATGACAATGTGGCGGATCCCACTTCTGATACCAGTGTGACAATGTGACAATGTGGCGGATCCCACTTCTGGTACCAGTGTGACAAAATGACAATGTGGCGGATCCCACTTCTGATACCAGTGTGACAAAATGACAATGTGGCGGATCCCACTTCTGGTACCAGTGTGACAAAATGACAATGTGGCGGATCCCACTTCTGGTACCAGTGTGACAAAATGACAATGTGGCGGATCCCACTTCTGGTACCAGTGTGACAAAATGACAATGTGGCGGATCCCACTTCTGATACCAGTGTGACAAAATGACAATGTGGCGGATCCCACTTCTGGTACCAGTGTGACAAAATGACAATGTGGCGGATCCCACTTCTGATACCCGTGTGACAATGTGACAGATCCCAGTAACCTAAAGTAACTTAAGCCTAAATCAACATTTGATACCTTTCCATGTTTTATTTTTATGGCTTTACCTTATCGTGGATCGTAAGCTTAAATATGTATGTACACGGACCCAGGCACTAAGGCGTCATAATAATGACACTGTCACTATTTTTTGTTATTACTATTATCATCATTGTTATTATTATTGGTGTTGTAAATGAATTTTAGTATTTGAGGAGTTACTTTACAAGAGGTTCTAGGTACCCAGTAGGCACTACATCAGTTGACAAGAGTTGCAGTCGTCGAGACGCCGTGTTGGACAGCGGAATGTCTCCTAAGGGAGAACGAAGTAAAAGAAGGAAGAAAAAGTCAGCATCTACCATAAAAAATCAATTTTTAGTTTTAGAGCTTTAGAGGCCCTCCTCGGGAAGCTTCCAACGCGCAATACCTTTTGGAGCTGCTTGTTCAACAAGTATTTTTAATTACAGTGCTGTAACCTTTTTTGATGTTTTGTTAGCAACCTGCTGTTGGTATGCAAGCCACTGAGAAGTTCTACCAAGGTAAAGGGGCGGGCATTGTTCATCCTAACTGTCTTAATTAAGCATGGCTGTAATAAAAGTCTAAAACATACATTTAAAAGCTTAATATAGGACAATATAGTTACTGTACATAAAGGATGGAAAGGAATTCATTAAATTCCTTCTAATATGTGCTTCATAGAAGCATTGCGACCAATTTGTTCTTTGATCAGCGAGTTTGGAAAAAATTAATAGCTTTTGATCCAAATTGGATGCCTAATTCCACAAGAATGTAAGAAAATAATAGCGTGTTACTTGTAAGATGCGTAGAGTAACTTGTCTCTGACATAACTTCGGTAGTAATTGTGGGACATCACACAGGGTTTCGGAATAATTAATCACTTAAAAGACGTGAAGGAATACTCCGAGCTGCTATTTCAGACGTGAGGTAAGTCGACAACGTCGCATTGAGGTTGGTTAGGAATTGGACTGGTTTGTGAATGTAAACAGGCCGAGCGCTTTCACTTTCGTGTGATGTTTTGGGAGCTAACGCTTGTGATTGGCCTACACTCGGACAGTAAACACGCAAGGACAAGGCAGGGTATGAGTTAGTGTTTGTTTATGCACTGAGCTACGGAAAGTGACACCCACACAATTTGCAGTGTTGCCAGCTTGTTTTCGGTAAAACTAAAATATCTCCGTAGGAAATGGTCAGAGACAAAAACGTAAGATACAAAATGTGTTCCAAATACCGAGATCTATCACTGGTTTAAATTAATGTAATGACTTCCCTTCCATCCTGTACATTCTTTTGTGTAATTAACCCCATATAACATTTTTTCCCTTTGAGTGATTCACTATATAGCTAACGGCCTCATGTATCTCACTGTTAGTATGAAACCATAATCACAAAATTACGAAGTTAGCATTACTAAAGTAATGCCTATTGTTCTTTACTGCTAACATTGTAGTACTACTTATAACCCTAGCGTTACTAACGGGGGGGGGGGGGGGGAGGTTACTTCATGCCCAACACCTGTAATTTTTTAAATTTTCTGTTTTAATACTTTAATTAAAGCAATGCATGCAGTTAATTGTTATTGTCAACAATTGTTTCTACTACTGCATTGAGTATTTGTTTTAAATTTTTCAGTGTTGCTCTTTTTGAGAAACAAATGTCAAGGTGGTCATAAGGTACTGTACTATCGACATAATGTGATTCATATAAAAAGTGGAAAGGAATAGTTAAACCATGTTAAACATTAGCTTTAGAATCATGACAAAATATAACACCCAATTTAAGTCAATTTGTTTGAAGATTGCTGAGATATCTTGTTACCAGCGATGGTCACCTCCGTTGTTAGTATAAGCTCTGTAATAAGGATTGCCATAATATCTAACGTGATTCGTGTAGAAAAGAAATAATTGTAGTTAAACAATGTTAAATGTTACCTGTATAAACATGGGAAGATATAATACCCCATTTTAAAATAAATTTGTTTTAAAAATTGTTCAGAGATTTTGTTACTAGTGGTGGTAATCTAAGTTATGGGACAAGGGTTGGTAATGCTAGGGATAAGGAATAAGGTCTTTGCTTCAGAAAGGGAAGCAGATTTTTTTAGTTCTTTATTCAAAGCAACGAGTTGGTATCAACATGGATTGAACACATGCAAAGGGTAGATAATATTGGTGTGGATGAAAGATGCAAGTATTCTGTAGAATTGAACGCGGGCACTATTGCCATATGTGCAAAAATCAAATAATGCCTGTTACCATCAATCACTTATTAAAGTGCTAGTTATTTACGTTCAAAAAAGGGAGTGTTAGTGTGAACTCCAAATGCTCATAGCTGCGGCAAACAGTCGATGTGTAGTCCCCGAAGCAGTGAGAAGCACGAAGAGGCCTTTGAGCATAATGCAAGCAGAGGCAGCTTGTGCACAACACAATACATTTGTGGATACGTGTTATCCCGTATGTGGTATTCGTGATGGGCGGGTTTTTTCCGGGCTCTCCGATTTCCTCCGCCGCTCATTCCACAAACTGTTCCATCACCTTTCCCTTCATTCATTTCATCTGCATTTCATATACTCCCCTTCATCACTCTCATACCTCGTGCTTCCAGGTGTTCACTCTGTCCGGTCCATAGGTTCGTGTGCTCTCCGACACGTGTCGTCTGACTCTAGACATCGGTGTGTATGTCCTAGGGGTGTAAGTCCTCCATACGGGGACGGTGATCAGATGAACAAGAAACAAAAGTATGCATCATTTTGTTTTCTAGGCATTATTTTAAAATGTTCGATTATAGCAGTAAGTCATTCTTTAATGTTAGCAATTCTTGGAATATTTCATCCAAATTAAAGCGCTATATATGCATTTTGGAAACCAAAATTGCTACTTTTTCAGCTTATGATGTATATTATGTTAAAACTAAAGATATTCATACTATGGGCGAATATACCATTCATATTATTACGCTATTAAATTTGCAAAATTACAACATTTGAATGTAAAAACATAGAAACGTTAATGCGCAATTTCATCACCGTAATAAATACTGCACTAAGGTTCTGTTACCAGACGGTCGTTTGAAAATATCAATGGTGTACAAAGGGTTGAAATTGATTAAAGTTCGTATTCTACGGAAAATAGTAGGAACTGGGAAACTAAACTATTAAATTTAGTCTAGAACAGGCTCAACTGGGCCACTCCACTGCAGTACTCCACCTGCCATCCCTTCCGTTCACTGTTGTTCAGGTTCCGACACGCCTCATTCAGTAGCGAGTATGGCTGTTTTATGAAGAATGGTAGATATGCGGAATTCAGTTTGCAAATATAAAGCGTTATAATATCAAACGCAGCTTTGATCAGAATCATACTTTTTAATCTTACAAGTATTTATTTACAATTTCCAAAGATGGTTTTTGAATACTCGTATTTGTAAACATATAAAGGGGCGATATGATTTCACTCTTTAGTGGTTTAGTTTCTTATTAGTTTATTTAATAAAACAAGTATTTCATGTTTCAAAGTTTGAATATAATAAGTTTAAGGGGCACTGGGAGTGAAATTTGAAAGTTCCACATTTTTTGATAGATTTTTCTGAAGTTCTTACTGTCTTTGTATTTGTATGAGAATAGGAGGTACACCAAATTTCATTAAAATTGGATAATTCGTTTATGATATATAAATAATATTATGAATTTAATAGACACACTTTCAAAATGTAGTTCGCTTCTATTGACTTTTCAAAATTCATTTATATTGGCAGAACTCATACTCTAAAACATGGGTAACAATTGTATGAAGAGATATTTCAAATACGTTTGCTGATTATGCTGTAGTACATATTCTTTTAATAACAAAGAAAATTTAATCTTAAAAATTATTGATTTTTTCATACAAAAAATGTTTTTGGAGTTCATGTTAATGATAACATCAATATTGAATCACAGTTTTGTTTAGCTGCTATTTATGAATACTTTTGGAAATTTTCATTGAATTTGAAGCAAAACTCAGGCGCGACCTTCTTTTGGAATGTGCAGAAATGTAGTTTTGAGAAAAACAGGCTTTTATATAGGAGCATCCTGTGTACGTTAAGGGAAGAGCACTATTTGAAAGGGCCGTAATGGCCACATGGAGTGGGGGATATGAGAAATGTTAGCTGATCCAAATGCACCGGTATTCCAGGAACATTTTAAGGTAAAAAAGCAATTTTCGACTTTTTGACAATTTTGACCAAAATTTCACTCCCAGTGTCCCTTAAAAATTAAAGCATATATTATGGTGATCGAACAGTTTTAAAATATTTTAAAGTTAAATAGCAATGGAACTTCACTGCTTTATTTATTGTGAAAGAGAAACAATTTAGTATGTTAGTCATAAGGCAGTGTAAGGATGTTACGTGCAGAAGATAAAGGGAGGTTGTAAATTTGAAGATTATGTAATTTGCCTAACCACAGTAGATGGCTGTAATAATTATTATATGCAAAATATGTTTAATAAAAAGAAAATAGTTAATAACAGGTAGAAATTATTACTACAGCGCAGGCAGAACGAGCCCACCACTGCACGTGTTGTATCCAAGCAAACTTTGTCACTCGGCGAGACAATGTGGGGTGGGTAAGGCAAGTTCAGTCGCTATCTCTCGTCTCGTGCCCATGCCTGTTCTGGAGATCGAGCTATGAGAACACTACCATTGGACAAAATTATTAAGAAGTTTAACGTATTAGTGACAAGTCCTGGCACATAATGCATCCAATGCAGTGACATTTATTTGTGATATAAAAGCATGGAATGTAAAATGGGCCAATGAAAATCTAATTGAAATACATATGGAATGAAAAGTTAGCACAACATCGGCAGTAGTGGAGAAGATATCACATAAAACAACTTGAGGGACTTGGGAAGTGAGCTGCATTGAAATGCCCTATCAGATACTGGGGATATGTCATTTATATTCTTTCCGGCAAATGGCTCTCACAGCTCTCACAGCACTCTGCAGACCACAACTGCCCCACTTGAGAAGATTCTAAATCACAGCTCTCAAAACGTCACGTCGATGTAGCCCTTCACCACACTGCGAGGGTGAAACAAGAAATATGAGGGCAAAAAAACACGCGCGCTCCATTCAGAATACGCCGACGTTAAGAAAATTATAGGATCCAGTTGAATGGCTTTAGAACGGGGTTACAAGCGTGGAATGTACCGCGATATGTAGACCTAATCTTCTTCTAGCACGAACTGCCTACATTTTTACTTTCAAACTATACTTCATATCTCAACTATGAGAAGTAAAACAAGGAATGCCAGAACACTTCCCATGCTAGCTATGAGTTCAAACCTTTGGGCTACGAAGAAGCCTTATACATATATGTAGTGCTTCATATAGATACTGTGCAATAAATGTTACCCGTAACCACACAGTTAGTTTTTCTACATCTTGATTGGGGAGGACGTTGATTGTTTCTTCTGCTACTACACTGTATGTATGTGTGGTTTTCTCTTACCACAGAGGCCCGGGTTCGCTCCCAGGCGCCGCGTGTGCGATTTCTAGTGGACAAAGCGGCGCAGGGGCGGGTTTCCTCCGGGTTCTCCGGCTTCACCCGCCATCTTGTTCCACCGGTGCTCCATATTCATTTCATGAATCAGTGTCACCGCCTGCGGTGCCGTTCGTAGCAAAAGCGGGCGTTAAACACTACAAAAAAACCTTTCTCTTTTAGATAGCGTCGCTTCATTGTATAGCTAATGCTGTCAATTATTTTAAATGCTCCTACTACTCAATGCGGTCGTCTCACTGCTGCTTACCAAGCGGGGGACCCGGGTTCGATTTGCGGTAGCGGCGTGAGTGTTCCGGGATTCACTCAGTCTCGTTAGGTCTCTGAGGGGCCAATTGGTTAGCTACTTGAGTGAGAAGTAGCTGTCTCTGGTCGTGAAGATCGCATATACCGGCCGGTAGGGATCAGGGCCCTGACCACGTCTCACCCTCCAGTACTGCACCCCGTAGCGACTGTAGCTGGAGGATGCAGTTAACGGGCGGCAGGACTGTTTCGCTGTGAGCGAGGTTTCTTTACTAGTATATACTACGCTGTAGGCATATGCTCCCAAGATAGCACGATACAGTCTTAATGCCTGGAAGAATAGGAAGTATAGGTACCTACATGGCTAGACTACCTCATTTCTACCTGGTAGGTAGGTAAGTAGGTATCAATTCTGAGCTTGATATTTGAGGTATTCATAAACCTAAATCCAGCAACATTCAAGCAAAATCGCATCATAGTAGGAACTTTCGGGTTATTTCTATAGCACGGTGTTAGCGCGGCTGCTTCTCCTGCTCGGAGTACACTCAGCCTCGTTAGGTCCCTAAGGATATCGCAAACCAGGAGCCACGACAGAGCAGGAGGTAGGGTCCAAATTGAATATCTAACACGCTGGTTAGTACAGCTACCGGGAGCATCCTATTCCAAGGTGTGCATCATCCAGACAAGAACCAAGGGGAAATGCAGGGAGAGAAGTGTGTACAATATTGTTGACAAAGTTACTTAAAGGAGTAAAACAACATGCACAAGAGCCCGAGGCAGGTTTGTTCTCAGTCAACAAACCTTCACATTAGGACTCAAGCTCCCAGCTTTAACGCCAACATTTTGTTAATCGTTTAATGAACTTTGTAATATTATTAAAACTAATTAATACGAAAGGAGCACTGGCAACTGTTTAACAAAAACATTCAAAGGATATTGCTGTAATATTCAACATACAGAACATGAGAGTTAGGACCTCCTGGTCGAGTGGAAGAAGTCCGAAACGAAATGGGATGAGTCTGTATGTGTGTGTGTGTGTGTGTGTGTGTGTGTGTGTGTGTGTGTGTGTGTGTGTGTGTGTGTGTGTGTGTGTGTGAGTGAGTGTGTGCGCGCGTGCGTGCGTGTGTAAAGACGTCATTAAAATATCACACTTCAGGAAGCCTTTTTACATCTTCCTCTTACCGCCCTGCAAAGGGAAGTCAGCATCCCTTGCCAAACTAATAAAACTGTGCATGTTCAAAGTTTTAGGGAACACAAATATTTTTTGAAAAAATCAATATCATATTAAAGTATGGAAACAAAATTAAAATGATCCATATAGTGCAGAGAAGTTGGAAATTAAACCTTTCTTAGTTTTATACAATATACAAAACTTACATCTGTTTGTATGTATCTCATTTCCTTCTTGTATTTCCTTAAAATGTGAAATTAGTGTGAAACAATAACACGGAATGCGGAAACTGACAAATGGATTCTAGGGGACTAAACAATAACAATATATGTTGAACAATATTGACACCTATATGGTAGCTATAAGCAGGTTTACCAGCCATTTTGTGCTGAAATAATTTCTCCTATCGGGATGATTTGTCTTCTCTACCAGTGCCTTGATGGCGCTAGCAATCGCCAACAGCTACAGTCTATCATTTGGATATTTTCATCAACATGACAGTATTAGAAGACGCAGTGAAATGCATCTTTCTTTTTATCTCTCTTTTTGAGGTAGTAGTTTCTCAGATGCATCCCATTTTCTGGGTGGTAATATCTGGATTAAGGTACGTTGTAAAATGATAAAACCACCTTTATGTTATAGACAAATATGTAACAGATAACAGACAATTTATACAACACATAACTCAGGTATTTATTAGATATATTTTAACATTATGTAATGCATTTGTGGGTCATAAACTGCACATTGTCCAGAACTCTGGTATGAATCAACACTTACCACATTCCCGGTGTTACAGAATGATACAACAACGCGTATGGTGGCCAGAGGTGGGTGGCGCAGCGGTTGGGCGGTAAACCTTGGCCCGAAAAGGGCTATTGCGCCGCCGGGGTTAGTTATATGGATCTATTATGTGCACATATATTTTCTACCCTACATTCAATAGGTATTCCGGTAGTTATATGAATTTATATTTGTATTTTCAAAAATTGCTATCTGCGTGCCTCTAGTTTAAAGGAGCGGACTAGGAAGTATTTGAATTGTAAAATTATTCCGGCTTATTTAAGGCAATGTGTCTGTGAAAATTAACAAATCCACAGTTTTCTTCTGATTCCTTTGAATTTTTATCCACACACTCAGAACATAAAGTAAATAGTATATGCAAAATTTCAATGTAATATGTCAAACAATTTTTAAATTGTTAATATATTTATTAATAATAAATCACTTTTTGATATGCTAATATGAATTGACCCTTGGAACCTACAGCTTATTGTATCCCTCATAAATTTTTTAATTTAGTTCAACATACAAATATATAGAAATTGTCATACCAAAATTGCTTAAATTTAATTAGTTCAACACAAAAAGGTTGTATACTATTTATAAATATTTAAAGTTTTTTCAGTATGAGTTATGAAAAATATTTAATTTCAACTCAATTATTTAATATTTTTTAACTAGCGCACGACAAATGTTAATACCTTAATCTCTGAAGGTCTCCTGAAAATGTCAAGCTAATAAGTTATAAACTAGGGTCCAAGGAGCATTTTGAATAGTGAAAAATGCTGAAAAAAAAGAACTGAGAAAAATGAATTTTAAAGTTTAACAGTATGTCTTTGTTCTTTACCCAAATCCAGTCAACTTAAAATTCCCCAGCACCATGACCATATGTGGGACTCTCTGTTGCTTTCTTCTTGGCCTCAGTAGCAGTTTTTGAGAATTGTAAGTTTGCTTGGTTGTTTCTTAATATGAAAACTTTCCTTTCACCTTCGCGTTGTTCACAAAATGTAGAAATATTTTGTTGTTAGTTAACCTCTACAATATGCACTTTTTTCTCCAGCCAAGGCTATTCCTCATCCTTTCCTGAGTCTGGAAGTATGAATGAAAGTGTGAATCCAACGTATAAAAACCCCAAAGATCGAAAAACCTACCGTTAAACGTGCAACACCATTTTCCAATAGGCAAGGTCGCCGATATGACCTCTGCAGTTAAAGGCGGGATATAAATGGAACAATTAAAAAAATATACACTTTCGCAAATTTATACACAAAATTCATAAAATATCTGCTGGTTACGGCTCTGCTATAGACTAACGAATAACTTAAAACCTTTTAACTACCTAAACAACGTCTAATATATAACTGGAACACTGAAATAACCTGAACAGATTATAGAATTACAGAACACTGACTGCATTTCTTTGTTTGGAAGCAAAACATGTCAGATTCATGGCATTAATATGGAATTCTTTACAGCATAGCCAACTTACAACCCTTCTGAAGCAAAATTCCCTGCAAGAGACCAAAATCGGGGCCAGTGAAAACGAAAAATGCATTTCAAAGCTGTAGCGGCGAGGTTTAGTGAGGAACACTCTGCACTAGGGCGTTTGAATACCCTCCTGGAGCTTTAAAAATGATTGATATTGAGAAAACTAAAGTTTTCTCTGCCGTTAAAGTACAAAGTATAATCATAATAAACAGTGCAAAAGGTTCAAAATTTTCGGCAATTGTCACCAAATTTCATAGATGGATTGCCTTAAACAATTGCAGATTTAAACTGTCTAATCCCGGAGCATTTAAATTATAAAACGAATTTCAAGCATTATTAATGTGCTGAACGTATGCAGAGTCAGCAGTGCAGCATAAATTCTTTCTATTTACAGATTGTGGTTATACTATGTAGGTACTGGATAGTGTGTTTTTCCAGCTTCCTCTTTAATTACATTTATGTTGGTTGTTTGGGTGTTTCATTAGGCTGGGTTTGTTTATGAAAAGGAAGCCATTTGGGACAGAATGTGGCCGCCTGGAGGTATTTACAAACTGTCACAATAAAGACTGTACATTTTGCTGCCTGGCGCACATTTGGAAAGCTGCCTGCTGATATATTAGCTACTTTGTCGATTTAACTCCGTTCGCAAGTTACCCTGGCGGACTGGACTCTCTTGGTGTCAACCTAATGAGTCCAGTTTTTGGCTTCTTTCTCTACTGCTGCAAATGGAATTTTACCCAGGAACATTTATTTTCTCTTATCACGTTTTTCCATCTCTAAAATGAAAAAAGTACAGTCCGTATATTATTACTTTCGTAAGTTGACTTTCTCGGACATGTCACTCTGTTAGGTTGATGGTTCAAGGTTTCCTGTGGTGGGCACTATAGCAGTTCAAGGCACCATATACTTGCTCTCTCAAGCCATACAGTGACTTCACTATTATCCAAAGTGTTTCTTTCTTATTCGTTTGCAAATTTCCACTTACACACTTCGTAAGTAAAAATCTGATGTGTTGCACTCACATGACTTTCTCTACTCTTGTACTAACCATTCTGGCAAACTCTTATTCCAATATCTTCTTCGTCTTAGTCGATATAAACATTTACAGAAATTATCTTATTGCTTATTTCCTTGTAGGTACAAGGGAAATATTAGAATACAGTAGGCTTTGAGCGATAGTGAAATCTTTTAAAGCTTTGAGATTCCGTCCTCTTTGTACGCTTAACATGGGGAGGGAAGGGGAAAAAAAAAAAAAAAAAAAAAAAAAAAAAAGAAAGAAAGAAAGAAACGAACAACGATGTTTCATTTCGCGAAAGTTTTCTTTTCCGAAACTGACATGAATAACAAGGAATATCTCCGAAATGGTTCGCTCTAAAAAAATTAATTTAGAGATGAATGATGTGTTTTAGCAAGATCTACATTTTTTGTACAGTAAGATCTGTCCATCTCTTACGGTTTACGAGTTATTAAAAGTCATCCGGAGTAAACAGAACTACATAGGCTATAGCCAGAAAATTCAAAATATACATTTCGTTTGCCATAAAAATATCAGACATATGGCATTTTAATCAAAATCTTTAGAGCCATTTTCGAGAAAATAAAAATTCTCGAAGAATTTTGTATGTAAAGTGTAGTTATAACCACATTTTCCACAATGTACAGTTTATCTCTCCCTTTTGAGTTACTTATTTATATTACTTCCCCTTATATTTAACATTTGGTTTTATGTAATATAATGGGGAAGTTTATTATGGCCGTTAGTTACTTTAACCACTAATTACGCCCGCCTTGGTAGCGTGATGGTTAGCGTGTTTGCATCACGATCAAGAGGTCGCGAGTCCGAATCCCGCTTAGGGTAAGTTACCCGGGTAAGGTTTTTTTCCGAGGTTTTCCCTTATCATGAGAAGACAAATGTCGGGTAACTTAAAGCTCCATGGACCTCGGGCTCATTTGAGCATCATTTCACCAGTTTCATTCATTCACCGTCCTATACCACACTACGTTGGAGGACGTTAATTAAAAAAAGAAAAAAAAAATCATAACTACACTTTTCCGTTTTCTCTGCATACTCATACTTCTTTTAACCATTTTAATCTCATTTTTTCCTGAATATTTTCCTGTTTTCTCTATGAATTTGTCTGGTTTGACAGAAATGTAAATGATGATTATAAAATCATTCTTTAAATGTTAATTTAAACAAATGATACTAAATTTCATTTGGTGTATCACTGGTGTCTTCAGTTCTATATAAACATATTTCACTCTTAAAACTCTCATTAATAGTATAATTTACAATTTTCTACCAGCAGAATTTTGCACTAATGCCAATGTTGGTTTGTGTATTTTTGCGGCGACACTTTTTCATTTTCTAGTTTAGATAAACTCAGCTTTGGAGCTACCCGTTGAGTAAATATATAACAAATACTAAATGCTACTTAAGGGACACTGGGAGTGAAATTTTGGTCAACATTGTCAAAAAGTCGAAAATTGCTTTTTTACCTTAAAATGTTCCTGGAATACCGGTGCATTTGGATCAGCTAACATTTTTCATATCCCCCACTCCATGTGGTCATTACGGCCCTTTCAAATAGCGCTCTTCCCTTAACGTACACAGGATGCTCCTATATAAAAGCCTGTTTTTCTCAAAACTACATTTCTGCACATTCCAAAAGAAGGTTGCTCCTGAGTTTTGCTTCAAATTCAATGAAAATTTCCAAAAGTATTCATAAATAGCATCTAAACAAAACTATGCTTCAATATTGATGTTATCATTAACATGAATTCCAAAAACATTTTTTTTTGTATGAAAAAAATCAATACGTTTTAAGATTAAATTTTCTTTGTTATTAAAAAAATATGTACAGCATAATCAGCAAACGTATTTGAAATATCTCTTCATACAATTCTTACCCATGTTTTAGAGTATCAGTTCTGGCAATATAAATGAATTTTGAAAAGTCAATAGACGCGAGCTACATTTTGAAAATATGCCTATTAAATTCATAAAATAATTTATATATCATAAACGAATTATCCATTTTTAATGAAATTTGGTGTACTTCCTATTGTCATATAAATACAAACACAGTAAAACTTTCAGAAAAATATATCCAGAAATGTGGAACTTTCAAATTTCACTCCCAGTGTCCCTTAATGTACAATCTAAATTCACTTGGGTTGCACCTGGTGCAAATATAAATAAACACCGTGGTTATTAATATATTCTACACCAGGTTCACAATCTACCTGTTTGCACGGCCCTTTGAGTGTAGCCTTGGCCTATCGCTCGACCGCTGCATCCCCATCTCTGCCCACTACAGGCGTCGTAAACGGGGTCCAGTGGTGGAGAGTGGGACGTGGTCAGCGCACCGAGCCAGGAAGTGGGTGAATGATGGTGAATGATGATAGGAAAGGTGATGATGGGGTATTTTTCCTTCGTCCTTCGTAATAATTCACCCAATTTCCTAATCTCTTCTGTATTGTTAGACTTTCTACTTTTCATTTTAATTATTTCTTTCGGTAATTTCAACCACCTAGCTGGTACCCATTAATTTAGTCTCTTTACAATCCAAAAATAACATGTAGGTAATTATCCATTTGCTCACATAATGGGCACTTCTAAACCATGGCACCCTTCCCTTTGCAGTTTATTACACGCCTACTTCACTGCATTGAGATCACAATTAGATGACTCCTTAACCCTCTCTGTGGGTGAAAAACCAGTAAGCGGGAATCACAATTACCTTTTATACACAAATAAACCACTTACTCATAACAATTTCGCGAGTAATCATTTGCCAGCGCTAAGTGCATTTAAATCGTGCACGGTCGGTAAAGAAGCACCCGAATATATACCTACATCATTATAAGAAGAAATGAGCAGCTACAGAGAGAGGACTGTGGATTGGAGAGGCGGGAATAGACGGAGAAGTTGCAAATAAAGTTACAGGAAGGACCCCGAGACCGCTGATTGGCGCTCCTCCCCGCACCCCACCCCACCCCATCCCACCGCCCGCTGGAAACCAAACAAACTCTAACTGCATTCCCTCACATCTCTGCATTTCTTTTTCAATTCTTTCTCTTGAATAATACAAAACAACACAAGCACAGCAGTCTCTGTAACACCTATAATCGGACAAACTGCGAGGACGGGTGTTCGAATCCCGGGGATGCAGTCTCTGTAACACCTATAATCGGACAAACTGCGAGGACGGGTGTTCGAATCCCGGGGGTGCAGTCTCTGTAACACCTATAATCGGACAAACTGCGAGGACGGGTGTTCGAATCCCGGGGGTGCAGTCTCTGTAACAGCTATAATCGGACAAACTGCGAGGACGGGTGTTCGAATCCCGGGGATGCAGTCTCTGTAACAGCTATAATCGGACAAACTGCGAGGACGGGTGTTCGAATCCCGGGGATGCAGTCTCTGTAACACCTATAATAATCGGACTAACTGCGAGGACGGGTGTTCGAATCCCGGGGATGCAGTCTCTGTAACACCTATAATCGGACAAACTGCGAGGACGGGTGTTCGAATCCCGGGAATGCAGTCTCTGTAACACCTATAATCGGACAAACTGCGAGGACGGGTGTTCGAATCCCGGGGATGCAGTCTCTGTAACACCTATAATCGGACAAACTGCGAGGACGGGTGTTCGAATCCCGGGGGTGCAGTCTCTGTAACACCTATAATCGGACAAACTGCGAGGACGGGTGTTCGAATCCCGGGGGTGCAGTCTCTGTAACACCTATAATCGGACAAACTGCGAGGACGGGTGTTCGAATCCCGGGGGTGCAGTCTCTGTAACAGCTATAATCGGACAAACTGCGAGGACGGGTGTTCGAATCCCGGGGATGCAGTCTCTGTAACACCTATAATCGGACAAACTGCGAGGACGGGTGTTCGAATCCCGGGGATGCAGTCTCTGTAACACCTATAATAATCGGACAAACTGCGAGGACGGGTGTTCGAATCCCGGGGATGCAGTCTCTGTAACACCTATAATAATCGGAGTAACTGCGAGGACGGGTGTTCGAATCCCGGGGATGCAGTCTCTGTAACACCTATAATCGGACAAACTGCGAGGACGGGTGTTCGAATCCCGGGGATGCAGTCTCTGTAACACCTATAATCGGACTAACTGCGAGGACGGGTGTTCGAATCCCGGGGATGCAGTCTCTGTAACCCCTATAATCGGACAAACTGCGAGGACGGGTGTTCGAATCCCGGGGATGCAGTCTCTGTAACACCTATAATCGGACAAACTGCGAGGACGGGTGTTCGAATCCCGGGGATGCAGTCTCTGTAACACCTATAATCGGACAAACTGCGAGGACGGGTGTTCGAATCCCGGGGATGCAGTCTCTGTAACACCTATAATAATCGGACTAACTGCGAGGACGGATGTTCGAATCCCGAGGAAGAGGTGTCTGTTTATGATAATCAAGTTATGGGATCTCAAATGCATTATTTTACTGTCTTTTTATGCTATATCGTTGCTTTGGAATAACAAGGTTTTAATTGATAAAATTGAAACATTTGAATTAATGTCTTTTAATACTGAAATAAACCGATCTGTAACATATATTATCATTGATGTCACCTAGTCGTTCATAAGGGAGGTTAAAAATGACAAAGTTCTATTTGCAGGGGAAAAAAAGGTATGATTGGAATATTGGTGATTGAAATTGTGCGTGAGCGTACTTGCAGATTTTGCTCAGTTCTCATAACTGGCAAATGCCGGGAAGGTGCCGTAAACTTGGGCTTCTGGAGCTTTTCCTTGCACAATTACCACTCACTTTCTGTAGTGGCGTTAGGCACTACAAAATATAGTCACGTGTTTAAGTTTAGACTGACAAATGCCGGGAAGGTGCCGTAAACTTGGGCTTCTGGAGCGTTTCCTTGCACAATTACCACTCACTTTCTGTAGTGGCGTTAGGCACTACAAAATATAGTCACGTGTTTAAGTTTAGACTGACAAATGCCGGGAAGGTGCCGTAAACTTGGGCTTCTGGAGCTTTTCCTTGCACAATTACCACTCACTTTCTGTAGTGGCGTTAGGCACTACAAAATATAGTCACGTGTTTAAGTTTAGACTGACAAATGCCGGGAAGGTGCCGTAAACTTGGGCTTCTGGAGCGTTTGCTTGCACAATTACCACTCACTTTCTGTAGTGGCGTTAGGCACTACAAAATATAGTCACGTGTTTAAGTTGAAAACAGGCTGTGGTTAAACTAGAACTCGATGCCTACTTCTGTATATAAATCAGCATAAACGTACATGCAGAATTAAATTTGAGAAGCTATAAGATTTTGCTTTGAAGACAAAAGCGGCGCAAATAATACTCCTTTAGTATAAGCTTCAAGGACACCCAAAATATAAAGATAGGAAGTTATGTATTACTAAACCTCTAGGATGCTAATTTGTCATTATTCTTGAACATCTTGATGTAAGAGATATAATGAACGGTTTCAGAATTACTCAACTTTTATGTTTAGACTTCCATGATAAACGGTTAGATATGTAGACAGAGTGTTTAACAACACGGGAAACTTAAAGTGCATTTTAGTAGAAAGTTCTCCAATGCAGAAGTATATCTAGTTGCCATTTAATAAATCAGTTATGTATCTCTTCACTTTCAGTTCATTAGTTACATTAATTTTATTCAGCTGATGAAGAAGTCTGATTTGAGAAAACAATTGCTTTTAAAGCTCCATAACAACAAGTTCCTTATAACTCCTTACAATTGTAAAATAGTATAGAAATTGCCATTACTTGATTCTGCTAGAAGCTCAATTGGAACATGTCTACGTGGCAAACAAACACCAAACACAAAGTTTAAAAACAGTGAACTGACAATATTAAATAATGTACGATTAAAATTTGTGTCTTTCAGAACCAAAACATTTAATAAAGTGAATAAAGTGTGTTGTTGAGGAAGGAGTTGATGTAATACTTGAATGTTCTCATTTCACATTACTGAGACTGTCATTATCAACTCCAGCATAGTTCAAATA
This sequence comes from Tenodera sinensis, assembly GCA_030765045.1. NCBI lineage: Eukaryota > Metazoa > Arthropoda > Insecta > Mantodea > Mantidae > Tenodera > Tenodera sinensis. The sequence continues at coordinate 13,080,471 of CM060964.1, read as the reverse complement.
AGGTAAACACAATTTTGGAAGTGCTTTTATTGATTTTCAAAGAAGTTGAACGCTCTCAAAACAGTTAAGTATTTGGGGACCAGCATCTGTTATACATGGAGGAAAAAATGTGAAACATTGGAAGCTCATAATAAAGACATGAGAAAACTGCTCATGTATTTCCAAATATTGATTCATAAAACTAAAAGTATGTGAAGTTTGATGCAGTCCCTGTTACCAGAATATGTCAGAACTCCACTTCCATCCTCCGCATTTTGTCAACTCCTTGACTAACATTGAAAACACTCACCTACGAGACACGAAAAGAAACAATTATTTTTGACTTTAATGTTGTGAGCCATTAAGGACTTAATGACCATTTACACAAACAATGTAAGCTCAATCCCTATTTATTTTGTTTCACTACCACCATTATTTTCACATGCAGAGGATATAATTGGCATTGTTGTTTAAAGCTCGTAGCTTTGGCACCTGCATTCAACATTTTCCGAACTGAAGCGGTGTGTGATTTGATTGCTTGTCAGTGATTGGAGCTGCGGTGAATTAATTGATATGGAATTAAAGTTGAGCTCCATAAATAGGACGGATAAGGGCGGCGATCTGATCTATTGACCACTGATGCAATATATATCTGTCTCAAATGAGAAACACGGATTATATTCTTAACGATAGGTTTTTCAGCATTATGTAGCGCGTTAATGAGGGAATCAAACGAGTAATCTTCATATTCTCTCTGGAGTAGGGCAAGGCCGTTTCAAACTGTAAATGCCTTTCAACAACACAATGTACCTATACCAGGGTTTACAACTTTTAATGGAGTTAATGCGAGGCTACGGCACCTTTCTGGATAGGTGCAATGTTGCCATGCTACTGCCAACACTAATCATAAACACGTGTTTCATTTCCTTATAACATTGGAACGAGTTATAATGCGCTACTAATCAACTTTTAAAGGCCAAATATGGAACTTTTGATATAACTGGATGTATCTTTTATCATTTTAGGCCCGATACTTAAGGCACAAATATATTTTTAAAGATGACTCTGCATCTGGCATTTTATAGTGTGAACTTCGCATCACTTCGCAGGAACAAATCACAACTCATAATCACTTTGGAGTAGAGAGACGAGCTTTTGCTCAACTTTTAAGGGAAAGATTACTCGACAGTTGCGGTTTACACAAATAGGTGCTGTCAGACAGATGATAACATATGCAACAGAGACTATCAATACACTCAGCTACATGTTGGAAATGGCGACTTGTTTAAACCGCGCTGCAAAGCGACGTGGAACTTTGAAATATTCTGCTCTCCTAATGCACTCAATGGCTGCACTATCGTTAAGAATGCCGGATTCTGTGTGCTCAAGTAACATGGATTCTTTATTTACAAACTTATGGGATTAAGTTTTCTACAGTTTTGCTCTGAACAGCTTTTTCTGTGAATTACATTTTCTGGCATTAATGACCCGTTTTCTCAGAAACTATTAAATGTACCTATATCAAATTTTAAGGTGTTAGAACACCCTCTACAACTCTAAGTGCTGTTCTAAATTTGCTTTCGTGTTAATAACATGGTCGACTGATTTTTAAAAGAAGTAATTGCTCATGAGTTTGAATCAAAAGATGGTATAATTAAGAAAAAAATTCTGACTTTCTCTGTAAAAAAATATTGGTTAAAAGTAAATCAAGGTGGCATGTAAAATATTTCAGTTTGATACATTAAACAGTCACTCAGAAAATGGGTCATGAATTAAAAAGATTAAACATTGGCAAGATAGCGCCTTTAAATTCCCCTCAAAAAGACTACATTTATTAAAATTCATCCAGTCCAATGATTATCACAGTTCTTTCGCCTCTCCGCCTCACTGTGTGCAACTTGCGTGTTCCGTGACGTTTTGGAAAACAATAATAACTCTGATTTTCCTCGAGGGTGCATAACCATTACAGCACAAACTAAACATTTAATTTATGTTTGTTGTTTGTGCTTGTAATGACCTAATATTCATCGTGGTTAATGTTTTAGCACACGAATAATTGTAAATAAAATTCTTAAAATTCATCTCATCGAAATGTTATAACTAACAGGATTTGTCAGACATGCTACCCTTACGAAACCATGCACCTGCTTCTGTTTGCTATATAAGCCGCGTCTTACCGCGAATTACTAGTTTATTCAACATGGTTTCAAAATATTGCAACGCCACAACCAGATAAACTTCGTGTGAGAAAGTGTGCTCATGTTAACGATAGGTCTGCTTATCTAGGGAATTTTGTTTGAGGACACCGGGAAGTGAATTTCCGCTAATATATATATATATATATATATAGTTTCTTGCTTTGTATTCCAAAAAGAAGTACAGGTCTTTAGCTTTAATATATATAAAACACTTGGCATATTACTTAGGTAATAAGCCCTTAAATGTAGTCATTTAAATATGGCAACGCAAGGACACGCCCTCCTTTTCGGCACTTTAACCTCAATTTCCCATAACTTCATTTTTAACACTTCATGTACACTTTTCTAAAGGCCTATTAAAGATATTGGCTTGAAAATGTTACTGTATGTATATGGTCATCTACTTTCACTACTGAACTAGCCATGTTTAGAAATATTAAGTTTAATGTGATTAAAACTAGAAATTACTTCTAAGTGTGTGTGTGTATGTGTGTGTGTGTGTGTGTGTGTGTGTGTGTGTGTGTGTGTGTGTGTGTGTGTGTGTGTGTGTGTGTAATATAATTTGTGTCATTACATAAGCAACATTTCCCCCCTCATTTTTAGGGCATGTATATTTCCTTAGCTCCACATACCAAATTATCCATTAATTACCACAGAAAAAATAAGATGACTGTATAGCCAAAGCTTTTGGAGAAAACTGCACAAGAAGCAAGAGGTAGAAAATTTGTTGTTTGGTTTGGTTTGGTTTGGTTTAAGGGCGCTCAACTTCTAGGTCATCAGCGCCCTAATTTGTTGTTAGAAAACATGGTCACACTTATACCACTTTTGTACAAAAGGTTTTAAATTTAACCTAAATATTATAGACTTATTAAATTCAGAAACTTTTGTTCTCTAAACGCACCAAATTTCATTTAAATCAGGCTAATTTTGCTGGAAAAACTGAAACTGAATTAATCATATAACTTGAGTATGGCAAAAGCAAAATCAGTGCGTTGTGTCCGTAAATGTGACTGGGAAGTCCCACTTTGGTGAACAGGTAGGTCGATAAGCACATGGAAAATCAAACATATTCCAACTAAATATCATCAAACGGAGAAGTCTGCTTTAACCTAACACGTGGAGAAACGGGCTATCATATTGATTTGGATAATATGGACATTTTGACGATATGTGAATATTTCTCATACAATAGTTCACGAGAGCACTGGAATCTTTAAACACCTAGTCGTACAATGTTTTCTATCATAATTATAAGCTTGAGTGGCACTACAAAGAATGACACTATCCAAAACATTTTCATATAGTTTATTAACTAAAATATAGTGAATACATGGAACACATAGTTACCCAAAATGTCCTCCTTTGGAGGCCACACAGGCTTTCAAATCATCTTTATCAGCACTTATGACATTTATGTTTTAATTGTGCACTGTTTACTACTTCAAATCTCTAAATTTCTGTTGGTGTCGAGCAAGACTTACTTTCACTGAAGATGAGCAGGAGATGTAGGTTTAAGGGCTCTGATAACCAGATAGTTGAGCACCCTTAAATGGCAAAAGCCAGATTTAAACTTTACCATAACATAAAGTTACTAGTAAAACGGAAAATAAATATACATAAATGTAGAAAACAGAGGTAAAATCCATAATTAAAACAAAGTTACAAAGATATCAAAAGGGTATAAAAGTTCTATCTAAACTTTTAAATTTTCAAGTTCATGTTTATCTCCGCTAAAAATTTAAAAACCCTTTCGATATCTTGCTTATCGTCCACCAAGACCTCTGCAAGTCTGGCAGCTTACTTTCGCTGAAGTCTTACAGTCTGTAGTCCAGCGAATTCAGATCTAGACTTCCTGATGGCCACTCTTGGTGTACTATATGGTATTATGTAATACTTGGTTTCCCAAAAAGACTATGCAGCAGCTTATTAGGCTAAACACGTGCAACAATGGCTCAATAACAATGTTCCCCAGTTTATATCGTACCAAATAGTGTAAAAATGGAACATTTTTTACAATCCAATGCTTGTTTTTATGATAATTTAAAATGCGTAAAATTATAGTGTTCTTTCAAAATGAAAGAAAAATCAACACAACGAATTACTGAATGAGTTTAAAAATTGTGTTAAATATTGGCGTAGACCACTTACCTAAACAATTTACTAATACGCATATAATGTTTCGTTCAGATTCCAAGAAGCTATTAATATAAGTTAATACAATATAGTTATTGCTACAATTCTTTCAGCCCTGCTACATGGATTATTCTTATTTAGGGATGCAAGAGGTGTTACATAACGGTTTGGCACTTCGTGTACATACATACACACACAAGCCTATCCGGTATTCATACTAAACATTCAAAATTATCAAAATTGTTCGATCACAGTTTTGTTATATACACGCACGGTACTTCGCAACTGCAAATTATGTTGAAACTATGTATTCTATGAATCTAAATTGAGAAATTTACCTACGGCACAACAATGAACAAAAAGTGTTTAATAAATGCTCAACCAGGCAGTGTGAGGCATCCAAAAGGAACATCAGCCTCCGGTTTATCAACTGGATTTGGTCTGCATCCGTAAAAATGTATCCAGGTAAGCGGCTTTACCATGATCGGTTTACATCCGTTTCAAACGTAATAGTTTGCCTGCATTTTTTACGTTGCTCGTTTTGTCAAAAAAAGAACCACAGAAAGAAAGACAAACTGTAAAATAGTTTAATTACATTAGCGAAACCGAACGAGGTGGCCCCGCGGCAGCGTGTGCTACTCCTATTCGGGGGTCCCGGGTTCGAGCGCCGGTTACCGCGCACTCACGTGGTGCATGGAGACACGGCGTGGATGCTTGCCAATTGTAACTGCTGTTCTCGGCGCTAGGTGGTGTTGGGCGATCGCTGTCCTCCTTGTGTGTGTACACTTGTACGACACCGGACCTGCAGGATGGTGGCTATTCGGCGGGACCTAGCGTCAGGATGCAGATATCTCAGCACTTGTTAGGGACTTCCGCGCGTCTCTGTGGCCCATCTGTCTGAGACACTGTGGCACCCTGCGGTTCCTTCACTTCATCCCTTACCCTTGGGGGTGTTAGCTACAATAGATTTGTGTGGAGGTTGCAGTGTATACCCTTTACTGTTTATTTAAATAACAGCGGGTGGTTGTGAAAATGGAGAGCACCAGTTAACTTGACTGATAAGCTTAATACAGGTTAATGATAGTCTATCTGAGGTAACTTTCCAACCGTTTCAGAATGTAGTGTTAATTGCTTTTGAGTTTTGTATCAGAAAATAATTGTTATTGAATTCTATCTGTCAATTTTTGACGTCGAGTTAAAATGTTTCCGTAATAATAGTAGTAATAATAATGAGAAGTATAAGTTGCCATGAATCGTGGAAATGATATGTGGAAAACCCTCTTGCGGCCACTGTCAGGTTTGTGAAACTCGGCGCTGTGTTCGGCACTACAGCTGTCTTTAGTCGATCAGTTAACATTCCTGTAACTTTGAAAGCACGAAGGAAAAGACAGGGTTATATAAATACGCGCCATTTTACTAACTTAAGTCCCGCCTACATATCACTACATCCACCAACGTTCCTGCTTATGTTGTCAGCTTTCAGAGCTATTAAAGTGTTTCCTCTACCCAGGGAGAGGGCGACGAGGCGACCCTTGCGACCCGGCAGCAACTTCCAAGGAAGAGTTCCAATGCGCTAGCAGCTATGTCAGCCTTCAGAGCTATTAAAGTGGTTCCTCTACCCAGGGAGAGGGCGACGAGGCGACCCTTGCGACCCGGCAGCAACTTCCAAGGAAGAGTTCCAATGCGCCAGCAGCTATGTCAGCTGCCCGCAATCGCCGCAGCGAACCACGCTATCAAACAAACCTCAAAGATGGCAATGGAGGGAAATGAGGAAATTAAGGAAAAGGAATCCGTGGAGAAGAAATTCATGCACTCCAGCATTCGCCTAACTGACATGGGGAAACCACGGAAAAGTGTATGTCAAAGTACGCAGCCACGGGCTTCGAACCCGCGACCTCCCGAATGCGGACGTTACCGCCTGAGTGGTAAGCGTAGAGTGTAAATTCAACTTTTCCTTATTTAAACTCGGTGGATTGCGTTTCAAGTGGAAAAGCTGACCTTGTATATCGCCTCCCTGACCTGGCAGTCACAGAGTGGAAGTATGCTCTCTATTTAGTAAACGCAGCACTTAGAAGCAGGTGTTTGTGTGGTTTTTCATAGTTTTCATAACCTCAGGTATGGTTTAATCATGGTCACATACCGGCATGTTCTCCTACAGATACTGTTTTGTTTATGCAGGCCACACAATGTGTATATCTTGTGACAATGCGCTGTCGAATTGTTGGGCAAAATGTAATAATTCCTGTGCCTTAAGAGAATGGCAGAGAAAGTAGAAGTCAAGGTTAGAATAAAAGTTGTGAAGATGTAATAGAAGAGCTATCTGGGAAAGAATAGAGAATATCCAAAGAAGTACTGTATGCCCACGACAAGAAGGCTAGAGGGGAATGAAGGGCAGAGGGGGCTTGAACTGTGTATCTACTCCGGTAGCGGACCTGTTTACCAGGAAATGAGTGTCTGCGAGTGCATATTTCTAGCTATGGGCGAGTAATGTGACAACATTGTGTATTTTAAACGAGCCTAGCATTCTTGTCATACTCGGAAACTAGGCATAAACACCGTGCGGGAAGCACAAAATGATTACACTACACATTCCTAAGACTTGCCTTCTTGTCCTGGGCACACAGTAGAGAAGAAACAAGAAACAAGTGGGTGACAGAATCCAGTCAGAGGCACGAAGTGTTAAAGAATTAATTGAAGAGAGAAAGAAGCTTTGCATCAACCAATAAATACGGCTGGTTAATGAAATCCCTTCTTAATGAGTGGCTCAAACATCTGGCAGAATCTTGACTTGAAAATGGAATTGAGTTGAAGCAGAACTTGCCTCTCTGGTTTTAGGTTTTAATCCAGGAGCGACACTTGCCGTTCTTTACAGCTCACTCAAGCTCAAGTGTGCAACAGGTTTGGGATTCGGTTTCCTTCGGTTTCCTTCGGCATCATCGCCGTAACGACCATTAGTAAACTTCACCAACATCAGTCCATAGTTCACGCAGACAATGTGTAATCTCAGTAGACGGGAAGAATGGAGCGTGGATAAAAAGTCCATTAGTAAAGGACGGCGTAGGATAGGGACGGGAATAAAAACATCAAACTGAGGACAAGATAGAAGAGACAAAACAAGACGAGGATAATGGAGAGAACCGCAACAAGCGCTAAAAAAGGAAAGTTAAGAGAACAATGGAAGCAAACCTGTCAAAGCTGGGGGAAACGTAGGTATCCCCAAGTTGCGAGCAGGAGCTGCGAGCATACTGGCTTAAAGAAAATGTGAAGCAAAGATATTCATTCCCATCTCTCTTCACCCTCAGTTAGTCTACTGTCCCCTTAAAAGCTTATCCCACACATCATAAACAATTCAACAATTAAAACGTCTACTTAATAATCCTTGTTTTGCAATCGTGTGTCGGCTAAGGATAAAATTGCAATCCCATTTCTGGATCTCTGTCTTGAAAGTACTGGAAGTCCTCGGGGACACACGAATCAGACGAGAGTAGCTGTTTGCTAAGCTAGTGGTAGTACATCCGCACGAGAATGTTTCAACTCCGACTCAATATTCCAGTAATTGAAATAAGAAGGATGGATAATTCACAACTGTAAACTTGACCGAATTGCAGGATTGTTAGGCACAAGCTACTCCAGTCCTAGGAGAGCCTGTCATTTGCCCGCACTGTTCCTTTTATTTGGCTGTATCTATCTGTAGCCTTTAGAGTAGTCTTGCTAAATCCCTTCCAAACCGAGCGAGATGTTTCCGCGGTAACGTGTGGTCGTGGGTTCGATTCCCGTGGCCAACCTTCCTGACCCATGCGCTTTATTCGGGGATTTCTCCGAATCGCTAGGAGAATGCTGGGAAGGATAACGGAAGTGTCAGCGAAGGCATTAGGTGCAGTTTGGCAGGGATGTTATGCGCGCAGGAACTCTTTCCGTCTCCGTTGTCTGTGGGATCCGGATGGAAAAGGGGACGGCGTCTAGGGAGGTTTGACCATGTGAGATGGCCGTGGAAGACCTAAGGACTTCGAGGTGTGATCAAACTTGGAAACCTTAGGGATCTCCGTCAATGTCTGTACCGTTAGTCTGTATCTGGCCGCCTGGTGTCTTCTCTCACCTCATCATTCCTCTCGCAGGACATAGGTACAGTAAGCCTGACTTTAGTGCCGCATCCCCTCCGTATGTCTCCTATTGCTATTCCTCTTCCTCATATATCCCTTCTACTCGTATTAGAATTGAAAATCAGGTCAGTTTTCAAGGAATCTATTTAGGCAAGACAATTCCCTGTCTTAATGTTTGTATGTGCAATACGTAAATATCCGATTTTAAACCAAAGACCATTCTCTAACGAGGCAGGTTTATCAGCAATTTCATGTTCTCTTTTCTGCAGAACGTACTGAATTGTTTCATCAGTCCGTTAATATATTACTCATTATTAGAAGGCACAGTCGAAACAGTTCCACATCGTTTGACGGTATTCTTAAAACGTGTTGTTGTTATTATTGTTATTGTTGTTATTATTATTGTTATTATTATTTGGCAGGTGGTGCCAAAGAAAGCATTAGCCCTGAAGAAGCTCTACATAGTAGGGTGAAACGTTGGCAACAACAATACAACCAAGACGCGGCCTTCCCCGGAAAAGAACCTTATTATTATGGACACCGGCCACCGAAGCTTACGTAAGTTATAAATTATAATATATTTTATTGAAATAGTTCAACAACTTCCCACATTTGTGGTTTGGCAAATTGACAAGGTAAACAAAAAGACAAATAACAATATTACTAAGTCATTAGACAAACGTTGGAGTTTAGGTTCAACAGGGTCATAATATGGTGATATTATGTATTCATACTATGTTTTATTTATATTTGATCAATCTAGTAAGATAATTCCTATGAAAACGATGCACATTTAAGCTAAATGAGGCTTGACATGGGAATGAAGGAAAAGTACAATAAAGTAAAGCAAACGTATGAATACAGAAGTAGAGTGAGGGCCTACTAGGCCCCATGCAACTAACGGTGTTCTACCAGGGCACGTGGCTAATGGAGGGTTAAGAAATAAAGACCTATTGGTTGAATGTTTTTTGTGGTAATGTTTAAGCTCAGCTGGATTAATGTCTAGCATAGTGGTGTGGCACTTTAAATTTAAAATAAATCACTTTTTGAAGCAACGAGTAAATAATATTCTCTTTGAGTGATATGGATAGAAACAGGCAAGCCCGGATAGATATTTGACAAACCATTCAATCCACTCTATTTGTACATCTATAACATTTTCAAGTAAAAACGTATTTGAAAGAGGACGCTAACAACCCTCGGCTTATTGCTTCATTTCAATCTTAAAAGGGGCAGGGCAGGCTCATGTGTTGACAGGTTGTAAGAACTTCGCATCTCTTTCGATTTGAGGCTCTCTACGGGATGCCCGAGGATCAAAGGAAAAAGCATGAATATAAATAAGCTACTAGTGCCGACTGTGTAAACAAACTATGTGCTTCTTTCCTGCTACAGGATATAAACGTCAAACTATCAGAAAAATGAATACCACACTCCAGCTTTAAGAAGAAAAGAGATAAAACCTAAGTACGTAAAGTGATTTCAACACGATCACTCTCTAAAAGTCATACAAGTAAAGAAAAACTCACAGTTGTAAGATTATCCAAACTTTTTAGAATTTCCCCACTTGCTTGTAAATGGAATTTACTTGGGATACAATGCAACAGCCAATCCTTTGGACTATATTTGCAGGTATTAATTTCCAGCACTTTCATTACTTCCAGTACGTGTTATTTCGTTATGTTTTAACCGTCTAATTACACGCAGAAACCAGCATTATTTCGGCAGTTCTATACTGCAGCTATTACTTATCAGAGTTGAGGAGTGTTTTTCTTTGTATGTTGATACCTCCCGGAAAGTACGTGTTTCCATTTTCTCTTGCTAGTTACACTATAATTCGGCCACGCATTTCAGGCCCTAATTTGTTGTGACTGACTATAGTAGAAAAGCCTGGGAAGTAAAGCTATTGGTATGTCAACATAGTGCACAAGAGGTGGAATTATAGGTTCTGATACTGCTAATACGGGGAACAATAGGTTTCAGGAGTTGCTGAGACAGTCCCCTAAGTAGATAGTAACAGTTTCAGAACCACATGTTTGTGTAAAAGAGTGTAATATGTTTTGGAATTTTCGGGTCGAAAAGGGAATACCTTTTTAATCTCATAGTATTTGACACACAGACGCACACGCGCTCGCACGGACACACGCATACAAATACAGACACACACACAACCACAATTATACAGGTGGAAGGGAAATTTTCACATTCCTTCTAATATGCGCTTCGTAGAAACATTACAAACAAAAAAGTCTAATAGCATTTGATTCTTTGATCAGCCAATCACAAGCGTTAGCTCTCTAAACATTACACGAAAGCGAAAGTGTCCGAGCTGTTAACATCCACAAGCCAGGTCAATTCCCTGGCCAACCTCAACGCAACGTTGTCGACTTGCCTCACGACTGAAAGGGCACGTCTTTTCAGTGACTAATTATTCCGAAACCCTGTGTGATGTCACATAATTACTACCGAAGTTATGTCAGAAGTAAGTTACTCTACGCATCTTACAAGTAACAAACTGTTATCTTTGCACATTCTTGGGGAATTACACATCCAATTTGGATCAAAAACTATTTATTTTTTTCGAAATTGGCTAATCAAAGAACAAAATGTCATTAGAATTTTTTGTTTGTAATGTTTCTATGAAGCACATATTAGAAGGAATGTATTGACTTCCCTTCCACCCTGTATTTCACAACATTGTTTATAAAGTTATGATATAACGAAGAAGAAGGGATGCAAGTAAGCTATGGTTTTAAGGTGTAACCATATTTGGAGTGTAATTAATTTACACGTTTGAAACTTCTCGTTCTCTTTGATGTAGTTAATTGTTCGACTCTTATGTTTTCCATTTTTATTGGTAACAGATCAGCATACATACACTATAATCTGATTCAAATGTCTGACACAATAAATAGAATACATAGAGTATTTAGTTGTTCAACATACACCAGAGTATCCTGAGTACGACTAAATGTAGGCCTTAACAGTTAAAGCACTTAATAATGATTTCAACAATATATTTTGGGCTTAGAGAAGCACAAAATGGTAACTGGTACTCCATTGCAGTCTTCCCTTAACGAAAAGAATCGTCGGATTTTAAAATGGCTCATTGCTTTTGCTCTGCTGCTTATGAAAAAGGAAAGAATGGGCATTTATTTCTGTATCGCAACAAATGAGAAAGCCAATATTACGCGTTAAAGGAAGAAGCCTGCTGTTCTAGCCAGAGTTTTCACAGCAAGAATCCAGAATACGGTAGATTAACGGGGTGGGGGGCCTGAATTCAATTCTCGAACTGTCTCAGTGAAGAATGATTGTAGTTAGGCACGGATTTGTCAGGTGGCTTTCTATTTCCACACGCTGCATCCATTTTCCTTGCCATTCTCCAATCTCTGTAAGGTAAAATCCTCTCCTCTCCTGTACATACGTTTAGCTATTCCATAAATCAAGCAGCTCTCTTCTTCATCGGCTGAAAAGTTAAAACCATGTTTTATCTATCTATGTGTTAATTCTCACTTTTCTCGGAGTCACTAACCGGCAACAAACACACAAGGAAACAAGAGATAATATACAGTACTTGCTACAATCACAAGCTTTTGCTCTAACATAAGCTCTCAAATTATAATATAAATCGCATGCTTCTTCCACCTGTACCATATATTTTAATCATTAACAGCGAAACACCCTTTTACTATACCATTTTGTTTTTAAAATATTAAATATTTTAATTAATGGACTTTTTAAATTAAAATGAAATGAAGGAAATCCTATATCCCTCTCACTCTTCGTTTGTTTAACAAGACGAGCGGTTAACCACCTTTAACGAATCCTGCTTCCATGGGCGTTGGCACACTTTTTTTTCAGGGGGGCGGGCACATGTTGGAAATGTGCAATTAAGCAATATTAATTCATTATTCTGTTGGTAAAAACTGTAGTAGGTGTTAGAGTATTTGTTGCGGATAAGCCCATTAATTTGTGATAAATAAAAAGTGCTCTTTACATCAAAATTGAAGCAATATTCTAATAGTAATTGACTGCACACTAAATTCATTCATTTCCAAGGTGCCCCCCTTCCTCCTTCCTCCTTCCTCCTTCCCCCCACCCTCTTTGCGATTCCCATTCCTGCTTCATTGAGTTAATAGTATAAATGAATGACTGAAATGAACGTGGCTGACAAATTAATTTCTTTACTACTGTCTACAATTTCTGTCTGTAGAATGCAATAACTTACAACTGAGTTGACGAGTCATTAATATGCTACATGCGTCACAGCGATCTGAAGAATATGGACATCCAGACAGAGGGAACAAGCGAGTCTTTATTGCTCGCGAGTCCCCTTTTCGCCACCTCTAACTGCGAAAGAAATACTTGTATTACAAGTGCTGCTAATTTCACATATCCAAATGTTCTGGATTAGACCCAGAAACTAAACGCGATTTTAAGATGCCCTTGTAGTAAAAAAGGACAACTTTAATAACATTAGAGAACTATAGCATATCCTTCTCATAATATACCAGTTTATAATGTAAGCAGTTCTTGTAAAATCAGAACAATGCGCAAACAAGTGTGCATAGTGATACTAGAAAGTATGAGGTTGGTTTTGTAAGACTTAGGAAACAATTATTGTCACCGCAGTTCACATAAGTTTCAACCAACCACCATCAAGAAAACTCTGAGTTTACATTTTGGAGAATATCCTCATTGTAGGATTGATCATTCTTGCATAGCAATATTCTGTTATAGAACGCCTAATATCTCAATTTACATGATCATTTTTCAGTAACAGAACTTATTCCTTCTATTTATTAAATATATGCAAACATGCTGTTCACAATAAATATTTGCGATTAATTTCTCGAAGTTAAAAGGTGTAAGTCTTCATAAATGCCTCACAATATCGATATTCGTCATGTGCCCTTCTCTGAATGTGCAACTACAGGATAAATATATTCTTATGCCCTTATTCTACCGAAATTATTTATTTATTTTAGTGAGGAGCTATGAGGAAGTTCCAGTTGACTGTCATGTCTCGTGGTGATTAAAGCTTGGTGGTTGAACAACTGAATGAGACTGTCCATTTTCTGATGTTCTGCTATGATGAAACATTAGATATAAATAAGATGCGGAGACAAGCTTTCCTTTCATGACATTACTGTGAATTATTTCTCAGTGTGGCAATAACAAATGGAATCATGTAGTTGCGTGATACAGAACTATATTGCAAGCCACAGCTGTTGACTGTTTCTGTGCGTCCCCTTGGGTATCATTTGGATATTAGTGACCACATATGCGAGAGAAATCTGATTGGAGTGGTCCTGAACATAAATATACCGCAAAAACAACATAACAATTTGTATTCTGTATATTTGTTGTCATTTCATGTGGTCGATATATATCGTAGGTCGCTAATGGCCGAACGTTCTCCGAGTAGTTGCAAGTTGTAAAGGAACATGGTTCTTGATAAACACAAGCTTGCAAACAAGGTATGGATTACAGCGCTAGTGGAACATACATGGAGAACTTAAAACGAAACTTTATATTTAGCAATAGATTGTTACTGAAACCTTCCGATGCACTGTTCTGATATATTGTGATCTAGAATTGCTTTGCATGTGGTGTAGTAAGTAAATCCGTACTGTGCATTAGACAAACACACCTGCCAAGAATTGCATGTACCTACTACGTGTATTCCCTCATGAATATGAGTAACACATTCGATATGTGATGAATGGCTCCACCAAACGCAATGGAGAGCTGCCCTACATAGATCCCACACAAGATAAGACACGTAGAGCATGGCAATATTTCCTCATTTTGTGAATAAGGCTCATGTGGCTCCTAGGAGCACTTTTGGTTTTTACTCCAGCTTAGTTTGAGCAGCACCAGTAACCTTCATACAGCAATGCAATCAATTCCGTCTTTGCTTGAGCATTTCTTCCACTCTGCTGAGAGTTGACAACTCTCTCTGGGAGTTGATGTTCAACTGTAAACATGTCAGATGGTGTACAAAGGTTGTGATTGTACAAGTGTACCAGGCTAATCCTAGTGTATTGTACAGTTACGTGTATTATCCGAATGGGAGTTTGGAGATAACGTGATCTTAACTTTTGGAGTTAATGTGTGTTTCTTGATGGAGTGTTGTTTTAATTCAAGGAGTTTAGTTTCTCCTCTAGTGCACAGTGGTTCCTGTAACGCACATTAGTTTTGGAAAGGTGACTTCCTTAGAGATTAACTTAACACAATGCTTATTGCATGTACAGGGTGGAAGGGAACTTATTACATTGCTTCAAATATGTGCTCCATAGAAGCATTAAAAACAAAAAGACGTAATGGCATTTTGTTCTTTGATCAGCCGATTTCGAAAAAATAAATGGTTTGGTATCTACATTGGATGCGTAATTCCACAAGAATATACGAATATAATAGTTTGTTACTTGTAAGATGCGTAGAGTAACTTATTTCTGACATAGCTTCAGTACTAATTATCGGATATCACACAGTTTCGAAATAATTAATCACTTAAAAGACGTGAAGGAATACTCCGAGCAGCTCTTTCAGACGTGAAGTAAATTCACCACGTTACATTGAGGTTGGTCAGGGAATTGACCTGGTTTGTGGATGTAAACAGGTCGGGCGCTTTCACTTTCGTATAATTTTTTCGCAGCTAACGCTTGCGATTGGCCTACACTCGAACAGTAAACACGGAAGGACAAGGCAGGGTATGAATCTGTTTTCAAGACACACCATTAATGTGTTTGTTTCTGTACGAAGCTAGTGAAAGTGACACCCACACAATCTGCAGTGTTGCCAGCTTGTTTTCGACAACACTAAAATATCTCCGTAAGAAATGGCCAGAGACAAAAACGCAAGATACAAAATGTGTTCCAAATATCGAGATGTATCACTGGTTTAAATTAATGTAATGACTTCCCTTCTATCCTGTGTATATGAATTATAGCCAGCCTAATCAAAATAATACTACATCTTGTTACAAAAGCGTTAGTTGAAATCCATTTGTGGTTTAGAACAGAACATTAATCCTTCAGTTAGGTAAACTAGAGTGTACGGGCATAGTAGTTAATCTAGCGATCATAATAGAGGTCCTAGTGTACCAAAGAAAGTGAGGTTATGTTTGTGATTAGACCCTCACTGTCATTCCTTTACGTCCTGGTGCACTACAATATACAGAAGAAGAAGAAGAAGAAGAAGAAGAAGAAGAAGAAGAAGAAGAAGAAGAAGAAGAAGGAGAGAGAAATTTGTCCATTATTATGCCTTCTTATTGACGATGTCTTGTCCCTTGTGGAAACTTGGAAAGAGTTTTGCAAAATAGCTGTAGCGCTTCTCTTGCACTTGCTGGTGTGCAGAAATTACCAATTCAAATTGCACGGAAAGGGGTGTAAAGCAGCAGTGGCCGTCATTAAACGTGTACTGTAGCTCATGTGCATGTCGTTCGTTCGACGTAAACACGTAAGAGTGGGGGGGGGGGGGGGGGGGGAAGAACACCTACATTCGCTGTTATTTCTTTCACTCGGGACAGCCACACCACAAGGGTCCTCTTGGAGTTGCTTTTGCATGTGTGAACATTGGGCTCAAACAGATGATTGCATGTCCTAGCGACTTGGCTACTAAACTTCACGATACTTTATTGGTCTGTAGTGAATCATACATGGATGACGGAAGAGCTATGAAAAATGCATCCTTCCACGATACCTCTTCTAGTTAAGGTGTACTTTTGTACTGATATTACCTTTATTCCCTCTCAAAAGTTCATTGCATTCACAACATTATTCTCCTCCATATTCCTTTATCTCTTTCTACTGTAATCTCAATTCCATTTCCTTTCTTTGTGGATCTAGGTGTTATGTTCGCGACGTAGTTGGTTTTAGGGTATCTTAAATGACGTAAAAATAATTAAATATTTTTTATGCTCGACCATACCCAAATTTATGAATTATAAGTCTGATAGCAATCCTCTAATGTCCCTTCTTAGGTTCAAACTTTCATTAAAGGGCTGGTCTTCACCCAATCGGACAATTCAATTTTCATTAAAGGACAGGCAATTTCCATGCAGCAATGGCAAAGTGCAATATCGATTAATTCTCGAAACGCAACTAGTGCGAGTTTAGAAAACGCTAACATGTCGGACACTACTGACAGTGAGATGCAACTTAAAGGTTACAACGGTACGCGGAATAAAAATACCTAAAGGAGGAGCTGTGTTAGAAATAGATTCCATTAGTTTGTATAATTTTATATTTCGCACGAGTTATATAAATAATAATGTTCCCTTTAGGAAAGAAAAAAGAAAAAGGGAAATAAATAGGAATATGTTAGATGGGATTAAACATGTCAGCTTATATTGTTTATTTGAAAGAAAACGCCTTAGCCAGCACAGCCATAGTGAACACATGGCTTTAACCTGACAGATTAAACTCACATTGTATAAGTCTAGCACCAAACTGAATCATTACAGTTCTAGTCCACAACTTAATAGAAACACCATAAGAACATATGTTCTGCAGGTGCAGGTGCACTGAAGTTGAATCTGCAATGTTTGCCCGTTAATGTAGAAGGCTTGCTGAAATATTGCTTTCCCAAACTGCGAGGTGCTGTGAGTTGCGAGGTGACACGGCTGCCATGTCCTCCGAACGGCAAGGGAAGCATATGACTAATTTAATTCTCATACCACCTATGCAAGCACGCCTGAGAATTAGGTGACCCTTCGCGCACGTCTCACCGAAGTTGGGTATTTACTTTTGTGAAAGATAGTACGTCATTTATGTAGTATACCAAAAGTTATAGCGCAGCTCTAGACATGAAGACCACAGGAACCAACCATAAATTTGTCTATCACTACAACTATTGGCCACAACAGAAGATAACAACTTAAATAACATAGGCAATGGTAATATATATGAGGAGCTAGGCATGCACAAGTAAACATTTCCACTTACTACGAAGTTTCAGAAATGGCATACAACTTCTGGTCTATATTTGAGTATGAAAACAAACTGTTGTAGTGAAACACGTTAATTTTAGTACATAAAGGTCACTTTGACTCTGAAATTAAGCCTAAAAAGGAAACATGTCTTTAAAATTCACATCTAAGTATCAACATGTTCTCTTTTACATCAATAACTTACTCATTTTCAGATATGAACAATTTTCAGGACGTCAATATCTCGTTTATTCTTAATATATTCAGCTTTAAAGCTATATACTTGATGTAATTTATAAAAATACAAATTTTACAGGCAGCTGGTCCAGATAGTGACGTCATAAAGATGTTGGAATTATGTGACACAGCTCTTTTACGCGTTGTGTTTTCCAGGAAATATATTGGATGATTTCACCGAATTGTTCACATTAAATTGTGCTGTTTTTTAGGTATTAAATTTTCACATCACACGCTGAATTTTAGTTTATACTAACGTGAACATTTTCTGTAATATATATAAAGAGACAAAATGAATAATAAAAGGGAAAAAAGCAAATTCATTAATATGCCTGTCGTAAAATAATATTAAGAAGTGAGTAGCATACTTCCAATTGGTTATTTGAAGAACTTGTGAACGGTCCATCCTCGTTTCAGAAGAAGCTTCCACTGTTTCTGGCATTGACAGGACACTACTTCCTTCTTGCGAATGAAAATCCACTTCATTTCACAATAACATCTCCTTCCTCATCCATTTGCTGCTTATCATAGACTCATAGAGCTTATTGGGATACTCCAAAAAGCAACTTTGAGGTGATATTCCGTCTATTAGGTAGCATTAGTATTGCCAACTGTTCGTAACATATAACCATGGTAAAGCTACGGCCATAGTTGGTGTTATTGCATCTGTTAGGTTGCATTAGTACTGCCAACTGTTCGTAACATATAACCATGGTAAAGCTATGTCCATAGTTGGTGATATTGCATCTGTTAGGGTGCATTAGTACTGCCAACTGTTCGTAACATATAACCATGGTAAAGCTATGTCCATAGTTGGTGATATTGCATCTGTTAGGTTGCATTAGTACTGCCAACTGTCCGCAACATATAACCATGGTAAAGCTACGCCCATAGTTGGTGTTATTGCATCTGTTAGGTTGCATTAGTACTACCAACTGTTCGTAACATATAACCATGGTAAAGCTACGGCCATAGTTGGTGTTATTGCATCTGTTAGGTTGCATTAGTACTGCCAACTGTTCGTAACATATAACCATGGTAAAGCTACGTCCATAGTTGGTGATATTGCATCTGTTAGGTTGCATTAGTACTGCCAACTGTTCGTAACATATAACCATGGTAAAGCTACGTCCATAGTTGGTGATATTGCATCTGTTAGGTTGCATTAGTACTGCCAACTGTTCGTAACATATAACCATGGTAAAGCTACGGCCATAGTTGGTGTTATTGCATCTGTTAGGTTGCATTAGTACTACCAACTGTTCGTAACATATAACCATGGTAAAGCTACGGCCATAGTTGGTGTTATTGCATCTGTTATGTTGCATTAGTACTGCCAACTGTTCGTAACATATAACCATGGTAAAGCTACGTCCATAGTTGGTGATATTGCATCTGTTAGGTTGCATTAGTACTGCCAACTGTTCGTAACATATAACCATGGTAAAGCTACGGCCATAGTTGGTGTTATTACATCTGTTAGGTTGCATTAGTACTGCCAACTGTTCGTAACATATAACCATGGTAAAGCTACGTCCATAGTTGCTGATATTGCATCTGTTAGGTTGCATTAGTACTGCCAACTTTTCGTAACATATAACCATGGTAAAGCTACGTCCATAGTTGGTGATATTGCATCTGTTAGGTTGCATTAGTACTGCCAACTGTTCGTAACATATAACCATGGTAAAGTTACGGCCATAGTTGGTGTTATTGCATCTGTTATGTTGCATTAGTACTGCCAACTGTTCGTAACATATAACCATTGTAAAGCTACGTCCATAGTTGGTGATATTGCATCTGTTAGGTTGCATTAGTACTGCCAACTGTTCGTAACATATAACCATGGTAAAGCTACGTCCATAGTTGGTGATATTGCATCTGTTAGGTTGCATTAGTGCTGCCAACTGTTCGTAACATATAACCATGGTAAAGCTACGTCCATAGTTGGTGATATTGCATCTGTTAGGTTGCATTAGTGCTGCCAACTGTCCGTAACATATAACCATGGTAAAGCTACGGCCATAGTTGGTGATATTGCATCTGTTATGTTGCATTAGTACTGCCAACTGTTCGTAACATATAACCATGGTAAAGCTACGGCCATAGTTGGTGTTATTGCATCTGTTATGTTGCATTAGTACTGCCAACTGTTCGTAACATATAACCATGGTAAAGCTACGTCCATAGTTGGTGATATTGCATCTGTTAGGTTGCATTAGTACTGCCAACTGCCCGTAACATATAACCATGGTAAAGCTACGGCCATAGTTGGTGATATTGCATCTGTTAGGTTGCATTAGTACTGCCAACTGTCCGCAACATATAACCATGGTAAAGCTACGGCCATAGTTGGTGTTATTGCATCTGTTAGGTTGCATTAGTACTGCCAACTGTTCGTAACATATAACCATGGTAAAGCTACGGCCATAGTTGGTGTTATTGCATCTGTTAGGTTGCATTAGTACTGCCAACTGTTCGTTACATATAACCATGGTAAAGCTATGTCCATAGTTGGTGATATTGCATGTGTTAGGTTGCATTAGTACTGCCAACTGTTCGTAACATATAACCATGGTAAAGTTACGGCCATAGTTGGGTTATTGCATCTGTTAGGTTGCATTAGTACTGCCAACTGTTCGTAACATATAACCATGGTAAAGCTACGGCCATAGTTGGTGATATTGCATCTGCTAGGTTGCATTAGTACTGCCAACTGTTCGTAACATATAGCCATGGTAAAGCTACGGCCATAGTTGGTGTTATTCCATGTGTTAGGTTGCATTAGTACTGCCAACTGTTCGTAACATATAACCATGGTAAAGCTATGGCCATAGTTGGTGTTATTGCATCTGTTATGTTGCATTAGTGCTGCCAACTGTTCGTAACATATAACCATGGTAAAGCTATGGCCATAGTTGGTGATATTACATCTGTTAGGTTGCATTAGTACTGCCAACTGTTCGTAACATATAACCATGGTAAAGCTACGGTCATATCTGTTGTTATTGCATCTGTTAGGTTGCATTAGTACTGCCAACTGTACGTAACATATAACCATGGTAAAGCTATGGCCATAGTTGGTGTTATTGCGTCTGTTAGGTTGCATTAGTACTGCCAACTGTACGTAACATATAACCATGGTAAAGCTATGGCCATAGTTGGTGTTATTGCATCTGCTAGGTTGCATTAGTACTGCCAACTGTTCGTAACATATAACCATGGTAAAGCTACGGCCATAGTTGGTGTTATTGCATCTGTTAGGTTACATTAGTACTGCCAACTGTTCGTAACATATATCCATGGTAAAGCTACGGCCATAGTTGGTGATATTGCATCTGCTAGGTTACATTAGTACTGCCAACTGTTCGTAACATATAACCATGGTAAAGCTACGGCCATAGTTGGTATTATTGCATCTTTTAGGTTGCATTAGTACTGCCAACTGTTCGTAACATATAACCATGGTAAAGCTACGGCCATAGTTGGTGTTATTGCATCTGTTAGGTTGCATTAGTACTGCCAACTGTTCGTAACATATAACCATGGTAAAGCTACGGCCATAGTTGGTGTTATTGCATCTTTTAGGTTGCATTAGTACTGCCAACTGTTCGTAACATATAACCATGGTAATGCTACGTCCATAGTTGGTGTTATTGCATCTGTTAGGTTGCATTAGTGCTGCCAACTGTTCGTAACATATAACCATGGTAAAGCTACGGCCATAGTTGGTGATATTGCATCTGCTAGGTTGCCACAGAAGCACCCGTTGCAGGGAAGCCAATCGATAAATTTTAAAACAAGAGTATGTTCACATGCCGTGTTGATTAATGACTTTATTTATTAACCTATAGACGCCGTTGTATTGCTCTTGTTTGCGTGATTTCTTTCTTGAGTTGTTTTAGAGTCATATATTCAGTTATAGATGCTGTTGTTATCTTCTCTAGTAGTAAGTAGAGGAAGTTTTGTATTGCACCTAAACATTCGTTTTCGAGATTTCACCGGAAATGTACGTTTTGGGGCCCCCTGAATCCCCAAAAAGCATCTTTAGAAAACGGTCTGTGCGCGCGCGCGTGTGTCTGTTTCTGTCTGTCAGTCTGTGGACAGCAAAATCGGTTAAAAACCAAAGTTGGTATTTAAGTTTGATGTCTTTCAAGAATGCGACACGAAGATTTTGAAGAAAATAGCCTCACCCTAAACTACCCTTTACAGGGAAAATTTTTCTGAAATTTTTATTTTCTTGAAAATGGCTCTAATCTAACAATTTTGATTAAAATGACATGTTTAAGACGTGTTCACAATAAATTAAATGTATATTTTGAATTTTCTGGATATAGCTTATGTAGCCCTGTTTTCTCTGGATGATTGTTAATAACTCTTAAACCGTAAGTGATAGACAAAATATTACTACACAAAAATGTACATCTTGCTATACACACAGTTTATGTCCAAATACATTATTTGTATTGTGAACCATTTTGCAGATATTCCTTGTTATTTGTGCCAGTTTCGGAAAAGTTACTTTCGTCAAATGTGCAAAGAGAACGGAATCTCAAAGCTTTAAAAGATTTGACTATCACTCAAAGTTTACTGTATTTCCATATTCCCCTTGTACCTACAAGGAAATAAGCAATAATATAGTTTTTGAAAATGTTTATTTCAACTAACACGAAGATATAGGAATGAGAGTTTGTAAGAATGGTTGGTACAAGAGTAGAGAAAGTCATGTGAGTGCAACACATCACATTTGTGTGTTCGCTACACAGTAGTGCATTTCGTATACCTATATTGCGATATTTAGTGTTCGGAAGTGATTTTATCCAAAAGTGTCATTGCAGAACAAGATTTGCCGAAGGTTCATCATGTGTTGTTTGGAAACCATGTTGAAGCATTATTATCGTTTGGAAGCATGTTACTTTAACCCTGTGACATCTGACGTTAGAAACAATGCTTTCTTCAATGCATTCTTGGGAACTGCCGACATGCTGCTTCCTCTTTGCTACCACGATTAACAATGGTGACAATAGTTACGCCGAAGAAGAAGAAGAAGAAGAAGGAGAAGAAGAAGGAGAAGGAGATGGTGAAGAATAAGGAGGTGAAGAAGGAAGAGTTGAAGAAGGAGGAGGTGAAGAAGGAGGAGGTGAAGAAGGAGGAGGTGAAGAAGGAGGAGGTGAAGAAGGAGGAGGTGAAGAAGGAGAAGAAGGAGAAGAAGGAGAAGGTGAAGAAGGACAAGAAGGAGAAGAAGGAGAAGAAGGAGAAGGAGGAGAAGGAGAAGAAGGAGAAGAAGGAGAAGAAGGAGAAGAAGGAGAAGGAGAAGAAGGAGAAGAAGGAGAAGAAGGAGAAGAAGGAGATGAAGGAGAAGAAGGAGAAGAAGGAGAAGAAGGAGAAGAAGGAGAAGAAGGAGAAGAAGGTGAAGAAGGTGAAGAAGGAGAAGAAGGAGAACAAGAAGGAGAAGGAGAAGGAGGAGATGGTGAAGAAGAAGGAGGTGAATAAGGAGGAGATGAAGAAGGAGGAGGTGAAGAAGGAGGAGGTGAAGAAGGAGGAGGTGAAGAAGGAGGAGGTGAAGAAGGACGAGGTGAAGAAGGAGGAGGTGAAGAAGGAGGAGGTGAAGAAGAAGGAGGTGAAGGAGGAGGTGAAGAAGAAGGAGGTGAAGGAGGAGAAGGTGAAGAAGGAGGAGGTGAAGAAGGAGAAGGTGAAGAAGGAGGAGGTAAAGAAGGAGGATGTGAAGAAGAAGGAGGTGAAGAAGGAGGAGGTGAAGAAGGAGGAGGTGAAGAACAGGGAGGTGAAGGAGTAGGTGAAGAAGGAGGAGGTGAAGAAGGAGGAGGTGAAGAAGGAGGAGGTGAAGAAGAAGGAGGTGAAGAAGGAGGAGGTGAAGAAGGAGGAGGTGAAGAAGGAGGAGGTGAAGAAGAAGGAGGTGAAGAAGGAGGAGGTGAAGAAGGAGGTGAAGAAGGAGAAGTAGAAGAAGCAGAAGAAGGAGAAGAATGATAAGAAGAAGAAGGAGAAGGAGAAGAAGGTGAAGAAGAAGGTGAAGAAGAAGGAGAAGGTGAAGAAGAAGGTGAAGAAGAAGGAGAAGAAGGTGAAGAAGAAGGTGAAGAAGAAGGTGAAGAAGAAGAAGAAGAAGGAGGAGGAGGAGAACAATAATAATAATAATAATAAGAAGAAGAAGAAGACGTGCACTGTAATAAATGATGCGGGAGAATGGTATTACTCGAGTGTCACGTGACTTGAACATGCGCTTCCTATTGGGCATATGGACTTATTCATCTTTGGACGGGTTGGCGTTGGCTCTGTAACCTTGCATGCTTATTTCAGCAAGCAGGATTGAGTTGGCTTGAATTGCAGGATGTAGCGTAGGTATACAGCTCATCCTCAATGTCGCGTAACATATCCATAATGTTGGACAAGCTCGCATTTGCATGTCACGTCCTCATTTATTCTTTACTTCTAAATGTTTCTCAGTGAAAGGCCGGGAGCTTACCTTCCTATAAAATAAACGTCTCTTCCGGAGCCTTTGATCTCCAAAACAAAAGGAATTAGAACGTCTCAGGTACGAATAAAAACCAGGTAATTAATGCTCTCATGAGAAAAGAACGCTGATAGAATTTGTTTGGCAGAGTCCCTGCTTGGCTTGTGATGTGAGCAACTTTTTTATCTAAAATAAGGAAAAAAGAGGAGGAAAGTAGATTAATAAGTAACCCCACGTGAAGTTTCGCGTTGTCTCCCTGATTATTTATTCTCTGGAGCGCAGCTTCCGAGTGACGTGCGGTCGTGTCTCTTTGCTATAAACTTCTCACATTGCAAATCCTCAACTCTTTCATAGTGTGTTTTAAATATCGTAGATTATTACCACTTTACAGGTATTTGGAATATGTTGCTGTTAGGTCCTTATCAATTTTGGATGTTATCAGTGAGCACTTATGGGATCGAGTGTTGATTATGGGGAACAAAGGTGCGGACTAGCATTATACGTCAGGGACGACCAAACATTCTGATTTTTGGGATTATCTTTCATCTCTGACGGAAGCAAATGGAAATATAAAACGAGCTAACAGGGAGAGCATGTCAGAGATCATTGGGTAATTTCTGGGCAAAAGCAGATTTAAAATAATGAGATGTGTATTAGATCCATCCACTGACTAGGACCTGATGTGCTTTATACTGTCAATATAGAACAATCAGTTCCTTCAAGAATCAGGTTCAAAACTGGCCAGGTCAACTGTATATATTGTGGGGAACACCTCGTGCATTGTGACCTTCACGCAGCCGACACTCGTGTAACCTTCAAATGCAATCTTAATATTGAAGTGAAGTTTGCTTTCCAAGCTCCATTTATAAATTTGATCCAGATCTGACTGTAATTTCATTGTATGTTCAGCATTACGAATTGTGCTGTATAACGCTAGTTCGTCAGCATACAATTGACAATGAATATGCCACACGGCGAGAAATCACACGTTTTAATAAAATAGAAGTATGAGCTATTAATTTAATCCTATAAATCTATTGTTCTGCATGTTTTTAGCATCCGTATAATTTCTAAACACCTTAGGATAACTTTGCTGCAAATTTGATATTTTCGATACTGTTTAAAATCTAGTATAGTCTACGGAATTACGTAAGTGTGCATTAAATCGATCACCTCCGTAGCACAGTGGTAGCACGTGTGCCACGTCTGCCTCTGGCGTGGAGGACCCGAGTTCGGTCCCCGGTACCGGCCTGGCGATTTTTCCCCCGCTGGAAGGTCTAGCCCGGGGTACACTCAAATTCATTAGGTCCCTGAGGGTCCAATTAACGAGCTGCTTGATGGAGAAGTAGCGACCATCCCATTCATGACGCCTGTAGTGAGCAGAGGCGGGGGACACAGCGGCCGGGCGGTAAGTCTTGGCCCTTCATGGGCTGTTGCTATGGTGTGTGTGTACATTATATCATGCTACAAGTGTGTTTATAAATCTCTGTAGTTTGTTTTCCAACTGAAATGTATCTATGTAAAACCTGTGAGTTAATGAAAAAGAAGGTTAGGAAAACGAATCAACAGAAATAAGGCTTTTGCTTGCTGTGGTTCTTGGGGTTCACTTTAAGAAGACCAAACAAGAAATCGAGCAACAAACAAACAGAAAGCAAGCACACCAGAAGAAATGGTGCATACAGCATGAAGGAAGCTGAATGTGATTGTTAGATTTAATCAACTCAAGACGACCAAGAGCAAAGTGGACATAGTTTTCCTAAACAAATTACAAATCACTACATAAATTGAAAGAAGAATTTTCATATTACACGACGCCATATTTGAAAAATACAGTTTTAGGAGCAGGTACTTTAAAACCAGCAGTTCTTTAGCACTTTATCGCAATTTATAACTACCCTTTTATGAATTTCAATAGTAAGCATCCTTTTTATCAGCAGCTTGTGAAGGATCAGTGTTTTCACAACTTGAAATGGAAACCTTGTCACTGAGATCTGACATGCAACATTTCCCTGTGCCTCGTCAAGCCCATTCACTCCCATGCAACAGGTTCCCTCGCTAGCTATTGGTGGCTCGGCAACACACCAGGTAGGTATTTATCTTCCCTCATTTGTGTGATGCCATGCTTCTTTATTTCCAAATCACTTTAATATTACCTTGTACCTGAAAGAACGGGGATTCTATACATCGAGTAAGAGACTGTTTGTTTATCTTCTTTTGCCTTGCCCGTGAACAAAGGGATGTAACGAAAAGGAAGTTGTTCTCCTAAGTTTGTTTTGTTGCTGTGGACTGTAAAATTCGATCGACCATAATTAGGCACCACTTACTGGCTCTTGCTCTGTTTGGAGTTCTGTGGGTTGCACAATCCAGATGGTTGTGACAAACATACTGCCACAAAATAACAAATCCACACCAGTTACTTTTCTATCACTTCATTTTCTTCTAAAACTTTCGCACAAAAACACAGTTCTCTTCTACTGACGTAAGTCTATTGTTTTCGTGATATTACAACACCCAATGGTTTTCTTCTCGTAGCTATCACTCAATCCTTCGATATCTTCCTTCACTTTCTCTGTCCCTCATACACTAACTCAGACGGTACAATCACTCGACACTCATAAAAACTTCTTCACTACGACACGATGTATCTTTCACGACGACAGTACAACACACAGCTGTTTCGCACTCACTGGCCAACTCACCCCTGTAACTCCCTGCTCTCTGCTGCTTCTTCGTCCCCTTATACCGGGTGGAAGGGAAGTCATTACATTAATTTAAACTAGTGATAGATCCCGGTATTTGGAACAAATTTTGTATCTTACGTTTTTGTCTCTTATCATTTCCTTCGGAGATATTTTAGTTTTGTCGAAAACAAGCTGGCAACACTGCAGATTGTGTGGGTGTCACTTTCACTAGCAAAGTACACAAACAAACACAGTAACGTGCGTCTTGAGAACATAAATACCTACCCTGCCTTGTCCTTCTGTGTTTACTGTGCGAGTGTAGGCCAACCACTAGCGTTAGCTCCCAAAACATTACACGAAAGCGAAAGCGCCCGACCTGTTTACATCCACAAACCAGGTCAATTCCCTGACCAACCTCAACGCAATGTTGTCGACTTACTCCACGTCTGAAAGATCCGCTCGGAGTATTCATTGACGTTTTATAGGTGATTAATTATTTCTAAACTCTGTGTGATGTCGCATAATTACTGCCGAAGCTATGTCAGAAATAAGTTACTCTACGCATCTTACAAGTAACAAAGTATTATCTTCGTATATTCTTGTGGAATTACGCATCTAATTTTGATACCAAACCATTTATTTTTTGGAAATCGGCTGATCAAAGAACAAAATGCCATTCGACCTTTTTGTTTGTAATGCTTCTAAGAAGCACATATTAGAAGGAATGTAACGACTTCCCTTCCACCTGTATAGTGAGGATGATGTAACATGGACCTTGCTCGACTTCTACAAGTACGCCAGCCGCCAAATGCCTCTCGGAGGTTCCAGCAATCCTTTGTAAAGCGCCGTCCCCATTGTTGTTAGTCACGCAAGGCAGCCTGACCATGAGCGCTTTTGTTTGCTCGCCGGCCTAGTATGTGAAATAGCTTAGCCCCGACCGTTCTTTGTTGTGCGCCGCGCCTGGCGTCACAATACTATGTTTTATAATGATAGTATTAACTAGAATTATCCCGAAAGCGTATTGTTTTTCTTCGTTGCATGGGAAATAGGGACAAGACTAACCGAACATTCTACCCTACAGTCTGTAAGTAAATAAAGCCATTTCTTAAAACCTTCATGTATTTGGGTATGTACATGCAAGTTCTTTTGAAACTTATATACATCCTTATTCATAAACAAGTACTATACGCCCATTTCATATATTGGAAGAAATAATTAATCTCTATAAAATAGTTGTGAGTTGTGTTTAAGGGCTCTATAAAATAAATGACCGTATTCCTTTGTTATTGTTTATTGGAAAACTGACAAGTTGAGCGTTATGTTGTGCTTAAACGTTGCGAGTGCAAGGCTCTATGAAAATTCATAACTTTATTAGAATGCAACGTCGCTGAATGCCGATATTTCTGTTGCATAGCTTTGTTGCCAATTAGCAACTATTTCCCCATTATTATGTTCATAAAATTACCGTGTTGTTGCTGCAGCTGTCTGTTAAAACATTCATATTAAAATAATAACCTCGTCCTCATTACATTTTAACCCTTCTGTTCTCCTGCCTCAAACCACAAAATTCAAAATATACATTTCATTTACCATAAAAATATCTTAAACATGTGACATTTTAATAAAAATTGTTGAAGCCATTTTCAAAAGCTTTTCCACATAAATGGTAGTTTAGGGTACAGGAATTTTCTTCAAAACGTTTGTTTCGCATCCTTGAAAGGCATTAAAGTTAAATACCAACTTTGGTTTTTAGCCGACATTTCGTTTTTGAGCTATACTGTCCATAGACTGACACACACACAGACACAGACACACACACACACACAAACACACACACACACACACACACACAGACACACACACTCACACACACACACACACACACACACACACACACACACACAAGGACCTTTTATATAAATACTGTTTTTGGATTTAGGGGCCTCAAAACATATATTTCTAGTGAAATCTTGACATCGAATTTTTGAGTGAAGTACAGTAGTTCCTCTGCTTACTATACGTAGTGGAGAAAGTAAGAAATTGTTGATCTAATTTACAAAATTATATTTTGCATAAAAAATATAAAAAGTAATTTTGTCACCTAGTTATAATTAACATTATACCATTAAAATAGAATTAAAATGTTTGTAACTCCCAAACTACTCATTAAACTGAACTTCAAGTTTTTTTGGTTTTTTTTTTCATTTTTTTTGTGTTTAACGCCCGCTTTTACTACATACGGCATCGCAGGCGGTGACACTGATGATACATGGAATGAAGATGGAGCACCGATGGAATGAGATGGGGGGGGGGGGACCGGAGAACCCGGAGGAAACCCACCCCAGCGCCGCTTTGTCCACCACAAATCCCACATACGATTGCGTGGGATCGAACCCGGGCCACTTTGGTGAGAAGGAATGGTGTTTCAAGTTTTCACACGACTATATAATGATACATTTAAGTTCTGTAGCACATTTGAGACAATTAGCTTTAAAACTGCAGGAACAGTAGTTCTCATGTATACTTTATGGTATGTTAATCCCTGCTAGTACGAGAGTAAACAGTAATAGTTGGCTTGCTACGAGCATCAGTGAACCTAACACAGTTTCTCCTCCTCCCATTTTATTGGACCTTGCTACCGAAGAAAATGAACTTGTTATTTTTACAGTTTTATTCTCAAGAGTTAACAAGGCTTCCAATATCTTAAGAACAGTAGGTACCTATATCCTACAGCGTATATGTATACCTAATGGAGCCCAGTCGCTGTTTCCTTCAAGTTCACATACCTACAGAAAGGATTCCCTCCAAGCATTCGATGTTCACTGTGCAGGAAGTTACATCAAGGTAAGCTTTGCTTCATGCAACAAACTAACATTTCACCTGCGATTCAGTAGCGAGTAGTAATTCTTATCGGCTTAAGAGACACTGGGAGTGAAATTTGAAAGTTCCACATTTTTTGATAGATTTTTCTGAACATTTTACTGTGTTTGCATTCATATGAAAATAGGAGGTACACCAAATTTCATTAAAATTGGATAATTCGTTTAGGATATATAAATTATTTTATGAATTTAATAGGCACATTTTCAAAATAGAGCTCGCGTCTATTGACTTTTCAAAATTCATTTATATTGGCAGAACTGATATTCTAAAACATGGGTAACAACTGTTTGAAGAGATATTTCAAATACGTTTGCTGATTATGTTGTACATATTTTTTTAATAACAAAGAAAATTTAATCTTAAAAATTATTGATTTTTTTCATACAAAAAAAAATGTTTTTGGAATTCATGTTAATGATAACATCCATATTGAAGCATAGTTTTGTTTAGCTGCTATTTATGAATACTTTTGGAAATTTTCATTGAACTTGAAGCAAAACTCAGACGCGACCTTCTTTTGGAATGTGCAGAAATGTAGTTTTGAGAAAAACAGGCTTTTATATAGGAGTATCCTGTGTACGTTAAGGGAAGAGCGCTATTTGAAAGGGCCGTAATGACCACATGGAGTGGGGGATATGAAAAATGTTAGCTGATCCAAATGCACAGGTGTTACAGGAACATTTTAAGGTAAAAAAACAATTTTCGACTTTTTGAAAATTTTGACCAAAATTTCACTCCCAGTGTCCCTTAAATGTACCGTGAAACTGTTAATACAATTTGCAATCATCAGGGCCCATATGTTTATGGCCTAAAAATGTTAGATATATGCAAGACGAAAAAACTTGACGATAAATATGACCTAACCATTTTTGGGCTGCATTTTCGAAATCCTCAAAGATTTAATGTTGCTTAAATTGACATTATATTGATAATCTAATTTTAAGATCTAGGACAGTTAATTATAAATTCATTTAATTGCTCAATCCAGAGCTAACCTTCAGATCTGCACAGAATGAAATAACTGTCACAATTTGAGCGCCGATCAGAAAGAAGAATTATAACAGCAAATTAGAGACATTTTTAAGTTCTCTTCTATTTGCACGCAATATAACGGGGAAAAGACCTCTCAACAACACAGGATGTTACTGGGACATATTGGAAATAAGTGAGATTACTGGAGTTGAACCGTCCGTGCTTTTTTTGTATCTGTCTATCCACAGAATACAGCTTACCCTCCAAACTGGAGCAAACATACACTTCTAAGAAAGGTAATTGTAAGAAATATTACAGACAAGAATTAAATGTGAAACATCGGTCTTTGTGACGACTGCAAGTACACAAGCGTAACTAGAATAGAAATATCAAAATATGACAATGCGAAAATTTAAGAGAAAATGTGACTAAAATATGAAAAATGACAAGAAAATGACAAAAAAGTTACAAAAGCCAAAACATGACTTTATATGACCCGTGAAAATTGCATAATTTTAATTCCCCTTAATAAAACCATGCTTCGCTTACATTTTCCATGAAAAACACCACAAACAAAAGCTAAGACAAGTCATAAACATCCGAGTTCTGTACATTCACAAAGCAATGTTATATCCTAGTAACCTGGGAATATACCTGTTGCCTTATTTTATTTACACCACATTAAAAGTTTGCTTAATACATTGCATATTATACAGTTTTGTTGAAAAACATTAATCAATGGTTACTTTTTCGCCCGGGACAGAACCTTCATTTAAAGACACAGCGTCCTCTATTCCTCTTTTGATCTGTGCATGTATTTATCTTAATCATTATTGTTATCGGTTCGTGTCTTTCTGCCCAGAACTTCTCAGTTATTTACAATATGTTTTCCTAGCATCATTGCGATAATTAAATAACTGCAATACAATTATCAGACTTCAAAATGCACTTTCGCACATCTTTCTAAGGCCTTTCTTCAAGGATAAATTAGATATATTGCCATCCCCTGGTTGTCTTCTTTATAACAATTCACTCTGCCACCGATCGTATCCCAAGCATGAACTGCTCGTAATACATAGCAGAGCGGTGTTCAACTGCAGGCAGGTAAGGATAGGTTGAAGTCACCTCCCTCCATCCACTGGGACAGAATGACGCATTTATCCTTGGTTACTGAGTTCCAGTGCCACATTATTATATACAGGAAATCAAAGGCCTACACATTCATATTCTGCTCCTGATTAACCCACCATGTTTCTCAGGATTACTTCCTTTGGCACGATTTACGTTTCTGAAGGTCTTCAATATTTGGTACAAAAGATGAAGTGCACGGTCTCAAAAGATGCGCAAGGTGATTGTCACTTATCTTGCTGCGATACTCACTTTTAATGTAGTTCATTTTTGTTGGCAGATATAAGTGGAGCCAAAGACTGCCATTAAACTAGATTCAAACAAACGTAATCTCAGATACTCACAGCAGGGTAGAGACCTAAATAATTCCCATCCTTATTTCTTAGAACATTCTACGGTCGTGGAATCTGCAATGAAAGTAGGTTCATATTTTGTAGTTCGTGTGAAGCATCATTACATGTAAACTTCAGAAATGCAAAATAATTGGATTTTGGTTTCAATTGCATCAAAAGTTCCTTGTATTTTTCCAGGAGAATAACGTTTATGGTGAACACGGAACGTAAGCGAGGGGAAAGGTATAAATCTGCAACTACCAGTCTTACAAATAAAACGCTTAACATTATCGTCTTCATCTCGAAAGTAAAAATATTCGTCCTCCCATTCAATTGTACTACTACTCCGCGCCATCCACCTCCGATTAGCAGGTCTGCCTCTCCTTACCTTGGTTAGTGGAAGGGGAAATAACATGTGCAGTGTGCTGCACTGTTTGAGCAACCCTGGTGGTGTACACTGAATATATTCGAAATAAATAATAGGTGAGAACGGAAATTTGGCAAAGAAACGTTCCAGGCCTAAGAGGATTAGCGATAAGTTAGTAAAGGAACTCCGTCAGGAAGGTCAATGCTGGCAAGATTTGAATCCCAGACATCGCGTTCACAATTCTATGCCTTAAGGACATTGGCTACCTGTTTCAATATTCCAGATATGTAAAGCTGTCCTTCTGTCCACTACCTGAGCACGAGTATGCGATTTTGCAGATTTTCTTGATCAAACTGTTAAGCGCAATTTCTCTTACTTTGAGTACCCAGTACTTAGAATAGCATTCTAAGTATGTGATGTATGTAGCAGTTCTATTTTCTGTTAATAAAGTCTAGCGGTCTAACGTAAACAAATCTTCAACATATCTTACATGCGGAGACGGTTCGCCCTATCGCGAATGCTTTCCGGCGAACGTGCGACTTGAGGTAATCTCGTCTATCCACTTTTGAACTTTCACATGATCTGCGAGGCTATGGAGGCTATTTTGTCTCGTACTTAGGTACGTATGTATGGATGGCACGGCACGTCACGTCACCTCACGTCACCTCACGTCTCGTCTCGTCTGTAGGTCACGTCCCGTCTGTTGGTCACGCTACGTCACGTCTTTAGGTCATGTCTATAAGTCAAGTCACGTCACATCAGTTGGTCACGTCACATATCGTCACGTTTGTTGGTCACGTTAAGTCTTGTCCGTCACGTGATGTCACTCACCTCACGTCACTGGTTCACGCGACGCTACGCCACGTCACGTCACATCACGTGACTGGTTCGTGTCACGCCACGTCACTGGTTCGTGTCACGCCACGTTACTGGTTCACGTCACGCCATGCCACGTCACTGGTTCGTGTCACGCCACGTTACTGGCTCGTGTCACACCATGCCACGTTACTGGTTCGTGTCACGCCACGTTACTGGTTCACGTCACGCCATGCCACGTCACTGGTTCGTGTCACGCCACGTCACTGGTTCGTGTCACGCCACGTTACTGGTTCACGTCACGCCATGCCACGTCACTGGTTCGTGTCACGCCACGTTACTGGTTCGCGTCACGCCATGCCACGTCAGTGGTTCGTGTCACGCCACGTTACTGGTTCGCGTCACGCCATGCCACGTCAGTGGTTCGTGTCACGCCACGTTACTGGTTTGTGTCACGCCATGCCACATCACTGGTTCGTGTCACGCCACGTTACTGGTTCGCGTCACGCCATGCCACGTCACTGGTTCGTGTCACGCCACGTTACTGGTTTGTGTCACGCCATGCCACATCACCGGCTCACGTCGCGTCACGCCAAGTCACACTCCGACGCGTGCCGGCTCGTCACATTCCGGCTTGTGGTCATGGTAGGTGGGGCGATCGCGGGGTGGGTGTGTGAGTGGCTGGCTTGGCCGGTCGTGCAGCTGGAGGTTCAGTAAATGCGTGCGTGCGTACCTGTGTACCTGCGAGTTTTGTAAGAAATGAAAGGTCCCGTTACTTTTTAATGTCGCTATTTCTGCTAAAATCGCATGGCAATACACAATCTGTGACCACCGGCAGCCAAGAACACTGATTTGAATTCATGACCTTGTTTGTCACAACTGTTCTGCACTATCGTAACCCCGACACAAAAACTGATATACAGCTCGGTCAGACAATTATTCTGCTCTCTCACTAAAACTGACTTCTTTGTCCGTGCCAACTCGCTTATATAGCCGAGAATTAGGTACCGGTGATTTTTATGGAAAGCGACGTTTCGCGAAGCTTCTGGTCACAAGCCCTGCTCTCGAGGTTTCTAGAACTGAGCGGAAACGGCCTGTGTTCTTACCCGTATTTGTAATGTGTTGTGTAAGACCGTTTAGCTCTGTGATTCAATAATTTAGCTGAAAGGCTCGGTTTCATTTAGAGGACATTTAGTTATACGCTGTTTAATGTCAAATATATGTAACTAATTTCCTTTGGTTCAGAACACCTAATGCTCTATAGGGATGAATTTGGGTTTACGGAGCATGTGCAAGATTACAGAAAAGCATGCAGCTCTTTCCTTTTATAATTCGTTTAACTCTTGCTTTTATATTTGTATTCCGTTAATGACCAAAAGTTAATGTTTTGTGAAAATAGTGTGAGATATTATTTTCAGGTAATTTTCTGAAACAGAGTCATGCGAACTAATGTCGGAAGTATAAACGTGTAAGATTAATAACTTTATAAAGAAATGTTAGGGAGATACGTTCCGTATGGTGTCTTTTCTTTTTTTTTTGGGGGGGGGGGATTGTACTTCGAGTAACCCAAGCGTTGATGCCTGCCTACGCTGGCATATTGCGCTTCGCAGGTAGATGCCTAGATTCCACAAATGACTCTTGAGCTCCTTGTGAGGGCCACCAAGGGATCTGGATGTTTTGTCTCCATTCTGGTTCCCAGTGGGCATCACGAGGCTGAGTGCACCCCGGATCCGTATGTTAAGATCAAGGCAAGAAGTAGAGGCTAAAATTTAACAGGAGAGAAAAGTGAGTCGTTAGCTAACGCGCGTGTTAACACCCCAAGTTGTACCTACAAATCAGTTATGTTCAGTGGTAAAAGATGCAGTTACTACGTCTAATTCTAGAAATGAGAGAGGAACAAGATTCTAAAAATTGGGCAAGTCACAGAGGAAGGATTGTTTCCGATATGAGTTAGCAGCTTAGCAAGGTGAGTAATCCTTGTTGATGGGAGTGATGCTTGTAGGCGAGGCTTAAGTTCCTACAAAAGCGTGTATCTCTAAAATTCGCGTCTTTCCCGTCGTGTTTTAGAATCTCACATAAATGTTTACTTTGATCGATTATCGGCAGCCCTAGTGTTGATGAATGAATGAATGAAAAAGTTATTTGGGCATGTCTTTCGACATGCCCTGGCTGTTCAGGGGCACCCCTCTTCAGCCTAGTGGTTGCGTTTTTATTTTTGGTCGTGTGGCGGATTTCAGTGGCGAGTGCCTATATGCGTGTTGGTGTTGTGGGTTTTGTGTTTGGATGGGTGATGTGTGTGTTTGGTCATCCCTAGCTGCATGGCCTGTCGTCTACCCAAGAAAGAAAAAGAAAAGGCCAGGAAGTATAAGTCGTTTGTGCTAGTAGTTTTGTTAAGTTTGTATGTCCACTGCAACAGCTCTTCGGTTACTTTTGTGTGCTTGTGTGTTTGTGTGTTAGGTTTGTGTGTGTTTTTATTTTAAGTGTTTATGTTTATTATGTGTTTAGATGTTTTGGAAGTGTTGAAGGTGTTGTTGTAGTCTGTCTTCTTCTTGTTGCTGGTATTTGTCGTAAACGTCGATTAGTGTTATGAGAGGAGGATTTTTGTGTTTTTCTGTTTGTGTTATGGTTTTCATTTTTTGTGCGGTGTTGATGAGTGTTCTTCTGTATTGTCTGGTGTGTGCGTTGTGTATGTATTTGATCATTAGTTTGGCTATGTGTGTATCTATGGGTGTTGTGTGTGTGTAGTTGTAAAGTGTGTTTGTCTTGAATGAGGGCAAAAGTTTGTGGGCAGTTCTGATGCACCTCCTCTCAAAGGATTTTATTTTGTCCATTATATCGGTCGTGATTAGGGGCATGGTGGCTACGGCTGCATATGTCAGTTGTGGTCTTATTAGTGCAGTGTAAAGTTTTCGTAGTATTTGTGGTGTAAGTCCTCGTCCGTTTAGTCGTGCTAAGTAAGTCAGTGTTGAGTGAACGGGTCGTGTTTTGTTAAGTAGTCGCGTGTAGTGTGTCTTAATTTTCAATTGGTTATGAATATGTTAGAGATCGTTAGAGATCGCGATGGGTTATACGTACTTTGCGGTCCCCGCAAGAGGCTTCACTGAGTAGCATTTCTGCTTCTCATTATCATTACGGAAAGTTACTCTAAACCGTTAAGTATTGATAGTCGGAAGTTAGAAGATTTAATACTTCAACAGTTACAGCTTCTCGTGCAAATATTCAACTAATACTACATTTTGATACAGTCGGCAAATCCAAACATCAAATTATTAGCACCCATTAAATTTATTAGACAACTTAACTGGTGTTATCCGTTCTCATACCTACTGTGAGAAAAAGGATATCAGTTTACCATTGGAGCATCAGGCAGTAGATTCATCGAAGCATGAGATACCGGAGATGACTCAAAAGAAAACTCCTGAAGGGTGGAAATATGATAAACAGGACACACTTGGCATTCTAATTCTTACACCGATGGCTTATAAGGTGTTCTTCCACAGAGCGATGCCAAAGAAATAAATAAATGCAATGGCAAACGAAAATTGGCATATATTTTGTATGGAATTAACTTTTCATGCCCAGTGGAACTTAAATTAGACTTAAACAATTCCTGCCACGGCCGGAACTTAAACCACCGATAGCTGCAACGCAGTGACACTAAAACTACAGACGTATTCCAGCACAATGAACTGTTTCTCATCTAATGCAGTGTTCTTGGGCAACTTAAATGCCACGTCGATTACACCTTAATTTCAATTAAAGTGCTAAAAGTACCCTTAGTTTCCGTGTTTCTAGTCTGTCGTATCCTCAGAATAGTTCAGTGGAAAAGCTTCAGTGCGGCCGCCGAAGATTTCTGGTTTATGTTCTTGGCACAGCACCGAAATGTTCAATTCTGATTCAGGTTTCAGACTTAAGTCTACAAACGGCAAGTGTGACGGAGCAAACAATACAATCGTATCCTTCTACCTATCTCATTATCTGAAAACGTGTGGAAGCATCAACATTCACACTCGCCAAAGCTTTTGAACCCGAGGTCACCAGTATGAACACCAACAATATATGCACATGTTATTCAATAGCTACGAGAACAAACATTACAACTGTCAAAATAGAAAAGAAAAGGAAAGAAAAGAAAAAGGATGGGTCGTGTTATGCATTTCCAATGGCACAGTCCTCCCACATTGCACAAACGCAATCTTTCGAGTATTTTCATAACCGGTACAGCAGTTTACATATGTGTGTCTGTGCGTGCGTGTGTATATATGACGCGAGACTTCAGAACCTCCCATACTTGTAGGTT
Source organism: Tenodera sinensis (assembly GCA_030765045.1). NCBI lineage: Eukaryota > Metazoa > Arthropoda > Insecta > Mantodea > Mantidae > Tenodera > Tenodera sinensis. Next base: position 13,042,947 of record CM060964.1, on the reverse strand, counting down.
CCAACAAAGGTCAAATCTTCCTGCTAATCAGATTGAACTATTATGCTATTGAGCTGTTGAGATACGCCTGCCCAGGATTTTTGCTTGAGATGCTGTTTTGGAGTATAATAATCATTAGCTTAATGCACACTGATGGATGATGTTTACTGCGATTTTGATGAAATTGAACGTAAGTTTAGTGAACAATAATTATAGTAACTATATGTTTGTATAGTTCACAGTTCATTAGGAATGAGGGCATGCATGGCGGAAGGGCGAGAAGGGAGTTGCATAAAGGAATGAAGAAACACGACTTGATGCGAAGGCAGGACTTCAGTCAGGCGAAATGTAACGTGTGAACCAAGAATGTCTTGTTTTGTATAAATGCTCACGGACATAGTGTTATTTTGGTGCCATCTGAGGTTTTACTGAGAACTAATATTAAATCCGTGGCAAATACGAATAGTCATGCAGGTCCCAAGCTATGGCTTCCGAGGGTACAGGTACAATACGCATACTAAAATTATCTGTCAGTATGTGTCAATTCACTCAAACAAGTTATCGTTCATTTATTATGGTTTAACGAATCCTAGGCTTTCCGGTAACTCTCCTCTTATTTTTGGTAATAAGTCCTTTATAATTTGTGATCCCTCCTGTATTCATTCCTAGATTTCCTAAAAGCCAGAATAGTTACCAGGTACACACTTACAGTTTATTCATCTGATGTCTTTTCTTCAGCCAACTTTCAGTGGGATTGCCTTTAAACTTCGTCAGCAATATCGATGTCCCTCTCTTCAAGCAGCTTCGTGTTACCTAAATCATAATCTCCTTGGGCATTCCCTTTATTTTCTAATTGTTCAATTGGATATAACTTCTATGCCTTTCTTCCTTCAGGCTTTTAATTACTGATGAGGTAAAGCCCATTTTCCTTTCCATCCATTTTCCATTACTACCACTTTGCTACCTCATCAACTTCAGTATCTTACCTAAAATTCTATTAAATTCTTTGAAGTTTACTTCTTGGTTTTTCAGTAATAGCAGCCATGCCTTTGGCAACCAAAACCACCAAGCCATTTTAGGCTAGGATTCTCACACGTGCGTGGAATTGAAAACACTATATTTTATTGCTGGCTTTTCTGACCATCAAATTAGAAAGGAAACGCTCAACATCTATGGGAGAGAGCGTCGTTATTGAGATGGATGTGATAAGGTCTAATCGAAAACTCCACTTACTCTTCAGGAATAGCTATGTTCACATGTGCCATACAGGTGTGTTGCATAAAAATATAAATGACGCGGATCGTTAACGGTGCCCTGAAAACAAGCAAGCAATGAAGAATTGCGAGCTGTATGTATCAATTAGTGCGCGATTTATGTTCCGTAATACATTCCCATTAGCTGTGCAGCCTACCCCATAAACGCTTGTACTTCAAAAAGGTGTCTCGCGCCCCCTTAACATGGAATATGTATTCCGCGGTATTTTTCACTTCATTAGTTCAATTTATTGGGGGTTTAGCGCAATTAATAATAATCTGGCAACAGAGCGAGAGGCTTCCGGCGTCGCGTCGGATGAACCAGGACGAGGTAAAAAGCGCTCCATATGGAGTTCTCTGCAGCATATTGAAATGTTTAGTGTCTGACCAATAGCGACGGTTTGTCAGCATTACAAGCTACGGGTTTCTCTCACCTTGTCTTTGCAGTGTTTAATGTCATCACGCTGTTAATCTCGTAATTATATCTGAACCTAATTTGACGGTGAACATTGACTACAAGATATTTACCAAACTGATAAACCTCAAAAGTTGGAGTGTGATATCACGCAATTTCAGTCTCTTTCGTGGAATACTGATGTCTGGGAACACTTCGCAAAGCGAACAAAACTTTGAGCACTTACCTATACAGGGTGGAAGGGAAGTCATTGCATTCCTTCTAACATGTGCTTCTCGGAAGCATTACAAACAAAGAAGTCTAATGGCATTTCGTTCTTTGGTCAGCCAATTTTGAAAAAATAAATATTGCTTCTCATCCCAATTGGATGCGTAATTCCACAAGATTGTATGCAGATAATAGTTTGTTACTTGTAAGATGCGTAGAGTAACTTATTTCTGACATAGCTTCAGTAGTAATTATGGGACATCACACAGGGTTTCGGAATAATTAATCACTTAAAAGACGTGAAGGAATACTCCGAGCTGCTCTCTCACGCGTTAGGTAAGTCGACAACGTTGCGTTGAGGTTGTCAGGTATTTGACCTAGTTTGTGAATGTAAACAGGCCAAGCAATTTTGCTTTCGTTGGGAGCTAACACTTGCCATTGGCTTCTTCGCTCCACAATAAATACAGAAGAACAAGGCAGGATATGAGTTTGCTTTTAAGACGCACCGTTACGCTGTTTGTTTTTGTACGGAGGTAGTGGAGTGTTGCCAGCTTGTTTTCGACAAAACTAAAATATCTCCGTAGGAAATGGCCAGAGACAAAAACGTAAGATACAAAATGTGTTCCAAATACCGAGATCTACCACTGGTATTAATTAATGTAATGACTTCACTTCCACCCTGTATATTATAGGATCCAAAGAACATCACAGGCTGCCTTACATCTACCCCATGGTTTAGTTATTATTTACTAATCCCCAACATTTTGCAATCAGCATTTAGGCTTAGAGTTAATCTAAAATTGTATAGTAAATGAATATTCCTATATTTTCAATCCCTCGTTTGGACATCTGCACTCTTTACTTGGACCAATTTTCAACACTCATGGGTCATCGCAGGGGAAAATTATAAGCGATTTTATGACTTTCAAAATGCATATTTCTACCCTCTCTATGCAGAACTTACAATGAATGCTCCTGCAAGAGTTTATTTATTTGGATAATTAAAAACAAATAAAATGAGAAACACCGTGGATTGCACAGGACCGGTCATTATTCATGCAGATCGAAGAGGCAAAATGGTCTATTTCGGTAAGCCACGCTCCACTATATGTGATACAGCTTTATATAGGTTCAATATTCAGTAAATCCTTTGGGTAAAGATGCTATCAATTCTGGTTATCAGGGAAACGTAGGCATGAAATACATTCTTCTAATAAATATATTCAGATACCAAATCTTTCACTTATGAATTAGGTGTATTAATGAAATTGTCTCAATACTAAATCAAGTTATACAACATTAATAAGAGCTTCTATGGTTACCAGACGTGAGATGTTAATAAAATTGCTTGAGCTTTCAACCATGTTCACTCTGTGGCCTTCTTCAGTTACGAATTTTCCCTGACCGGGCTATGTTATATTCTCCGGGTGGAGGGGCGGGACTAAATGATGGCTGGTAACCCGAGAAACTCTAATTAATAATCATCGCCGTGAAAGCTTGAAGTCTTACATCATGTTACGGGAAGGAAATCTACGCTGGCCTATGCCGGATTGAGTGTCTACAGAAGAGGACGGCAAGCAGTCTGTCTGCATTACGTCATTTAGCCCCGCCTCTCCGCCCGGAGGGTCAGGGGAAAATGATCACTGCCTGAAGAAGGGTATAGGATAAACAGTAGAGGACGCAGCGGCTGGGCGGCAAGCGTCTGTTAGGCAAAAATCCATGCTGCGTGACACCAATACCGTTTTTAACATGACAAAATGCGTATTTGTAAAGTATGCGTTCAAATATTCTGGCTGTAGTTTATAAGATAGCTACCGACTCATGTTAACAGAATCTCTGGATTTAAAATTTGGCGTTAGTTTAGTTAATTTCCTCTTATCAGGAAGGGTGATTTCCTTAATAATGAGATTATAAATCTGGTACAAAAGAATGAAAGTCTCTTAACAACTTTTAAAACTTAGGGAGGAAAACCGTCAGGTCCAGATGGTTTTTTAGGTTTTAATATCTCTAAAGCTACTGAAATATCCTTATGCGTGATTTCTTCAACAAAAATGAATTGAGAATTTCCGAAGGCAATAAATTACTTAATTGAATACCGTACTTCGGAACTATTGGCGAATATACTGACCTAAAAGAATCTACAAAACAGTTTGCAATATCTTCTGAAATACAAACAGTTACATTGTTGTAAACCATTTCAGGTACATTCAGATTTTGTTTGCCTTTTACCTTTATGAACTTCCAAAAGCTCTTGCTATTACTAATTATATCAACTTCTATTAATATCACATAAAGAGCAAATGATTCCGTAATACACCTTTTCACTTTATCCCCATATTCTTTAGTTGTTCGTAACAATATTCAGAATTTTTTTTTTTATTTCGAAGCTTTTCTTTCAATTTAATATTTTGAATTATTTCACCAAAAAACCAAACGGGGTGCTTTTGTGTATATCGTTTCACCTTTGGAACGCAGTCAGGATGTGTAATTAATGATTTAGATGCTGGAACAAAATAGAACCTTACACACAGAGTAAAGTGAGATGCAGTGTTGAAGTGGTTTCGTACGCCTGTGGTTGATTCTTAGCATAACTTCTACCTGCAAAAGCACAGTCTTGCATAATCTAATTACCATAGTTTGTTATTCCGCAAGTTGAATTCTGTGTTGTTTCATTTAAGAAGTGTTTGGCTGGCACAAATAATGAGTGGTAAGTTTAGAAGAACCAATTTAGGATTCCATATCGTCCTGCTAATTGTCCATTATGCTTTCAGCCGTCATCGAGAGAAACCATTATATTCTCAAGATGCCCGTTGCCCCTCCGACCCACTCCCAAATACACTTGAATCTCAGGCTGGTGGAGGTCAAACGCTAAATCTCACTAATTAAAGTGGTTTAGAAACCAACGTTTCGGAAATTAGTGCTCTTGACAGGCAAGCATAGCTCCCAGCAGCTCAGAAAGACTGCAAATACAAGCTTGTGCTCTTAGACAGCATGGCGAAATGGAATACTTACGAGTTACTATAATTAAAATTTAGCAAAGTTTGTTGAACAATTTGTCCACTACCGTAAAGTTTCGCTTGGAAACGTTGCAGGTAGTTTTATGAAGACCACTCATATCTGCGCACTTCACTTCTGCCTTTGAATCAATTGAAGCAGTTATTTAAATCTTGCAAGAATTACATTGTAGATATCAAGGTGTCTAAAGCATCGAAAAAGATATATGCTAGAAAATAGAATCCCTACAGGAAAAGCTATGTGAGGTAGCCAGGAGTCCTGAAATAAAAATGTATATATTAATGGAGCTCTGGACCTCTCACAAACAACAAACGGCAACACTCCAGATTTTAATTTTAACAACAAGCTTTTAAATCAACTGCCAGTTCATACAAGGGATTTAATTTGATACATTTTCATTTCGAATAATTTGAAGAGTATTGTGCTTTTGATAGGGAGACATACGGTTTGAATATCTTCATGATGAAAAAGCCGCACTTATTCAATTGCTGTCTTCTGTTGTCAACTAGATTTGAAATAAGCTAGTCTTACTTGAGACGAAGAGACAATTTAATAAGGATGTTGTTCATGTTTTCAAAGAATCACGCACACAAGCAATAACCTATCTGAACTAAGTTGGTGGCCACTAATAGTACCTAAGGTTGACAAAGACTTCGCGTGGTATTCTTTTAAGAGCACCAAGAAGAGGATTTATTTTAAACATCAATTTCTGGTGATTTTATATACACAGGATGTCCCCAAAACCACAGATAACGCTTAGTATGTTGTGCGGGACAGCAAACTGGTCGGTTTCCCCTGTCCGGAAATGCGCGGTTTGGACGCTGTAGCGCATCGAACTGCGAAATGAATGTACATTCAAATTTCATCAATAAACCCAACATCCAGACGTCTACATTACAAACGGAGAGGATATGGTCGGTAAATTTATTTTGATAACTCTCCCGGTTAGGTCGGTAAGACCCGTAAACCAACGACAGGTGTGGTCCTCCAGACATTCTGGGGGTTGTGAGAGAGCGATGTGACCGCCAAAACATAAAAATATGGTGCTCTCTAAAAAAACGGTTACTATTACTGCTATTGCTCTCTTCAATTCATTGTGAGAAATATTGGAGAGCAAGAGGATTAATGACTTCATTGTCAGAAATCCAGCATTAGCTAACAACAACAACATTACAAACGGACTTCGAACTGTGTCCTCCTACGTCACTGCAGAGCCTATATCACGCATATGACCCAATAGTTGCGGCTGTCTGAAGATTATTAATCGCTCCGAGGACTTGAGCCATAAGTCCTCCGCTGACGTTACAGGAGCGCCATACCTACTCTTCATACAACTCCACAGAAAATATTCGAGAAGTGTCAGATCTGGGAACCGTGCTGGCCATGGAACTGGTGCACCTCTAGCAATCCATGGATTTGAATATGCAACAGTGACGTGATTCTGCACATTTACACCAGAGTGTGCTGGAGCTCAAGTCGGCCATTTCAGCAGTTGTGTACTGGTACATGTCACACTGCATTAAAACAGTTACTATACTGGAAACCACACAAGTAACGCAGTAGGATGCGCACCAAGGACTCTATGGGGGAATTTAGCGCATGCGCAGGAATGCAATTATGCTCTGGTTGTTTATCTGCAGTACACAGATGGCTAAAGAGTTGCATACCTTCCATATTAAGATACCAAAAGGAATGTCAACGAATTGTCACAACCATTCGTTCTCAAACTCCGACGATCTCCGTGCGTTTCCGAACAGGTGTTCCTATTTGAAAACTTATCAGTTTGCTAACCCGCGCAACATACTAAGCATTCTCAGTGTTTTTTTGGGACACCCAGTATATATAATACACATAGAGTGAGTACCTGGAAACATGATAATGCAGCTGCTGTACACAAGGTCATGTGGTTGAATTGTTTCTCTCTGCCTCTGAAAGTGCAGTATTGAGCAGACGCACCATCGTGTGGTTGAGTTATACCAGTGTGCTTTATTATTTTGCCCTGTGCTTAGTCACGAAGTGTATTATGGCTCAGCATTTGTTTTCTACTGCACAGTTAACTCAGCTCGCCAAGTGAAAGTGCAATTTGCAGAAAGATTTCCAGGTGATCTGCAATTTCTATCTCTGTGCTAACTTAAAGCATAAAGTGTACAAGACAAACCCACACACTCTGGCAGAAGTAATACAACAAACAAAAACGAAATATCCACCAGGAAATTATCAGCATTTTTCAACGTGAACTACGGCGAGTGATGGATAGTTTCCTAAAGAGGTGGCAGAATGTATGGTTCACGACCGTAGCCAGTTTCAGTATCTCCTTTAATAACATTGGCGAGTAAAGCCTTTAAAAATAGTTTTAAAAATGTTGTATGGTTTTATCCACGTTGTTCTATGACAGCGACATTCGGCGACGAGCGCCGAGGATGCGTACAGGCAAAACACAGCGCAGTCTTTTCGGATTCTTTTGGATCACCCGTTATGTACACAAATTTTCTTTTCTTTTAAAATGGCTCTTACGACTTTGATTAAAATGCCGTATCTTTGAGATATTTTTATGACAAATGAAATGAAAGTTTTGAATTTTTTGGCTATAGCCTATGTAGTCCTGTTTACTCTGGATGACTTTTGAATAACTCGTAAACCGTATGAGACAGACGAAGTCTTACTATTCACAAATGTACATCTCGCTAAAACACACAATTTATGTCTCTATAGGGTGAACCATTTCGGAGATATTCCTTGTTGTTTGTGTCAGTTTCGGAAAACTTACTTTCGTCAAATGCAACATCGTTGTTCATTTTTTATATGTTAGCCGTGCAAAGAGGACGGAGATCCAAAGCTTTAAAAGATTTGACTATCACTCAAAGCCTACTGTATTCCCATATTCCCTTTGTACCTACAAAGAAATAAAGAATGAGATTTGTGCAAATGTGTATCTCAACTAACACGAAGCAGATATAGGAATAAGAGTGTGAGAATGGTTAGTACAAGAGTAGAGAAACACATGCGATTTTGTAAACTTTACCCTACAAGTAAATTCGCCAGGGGTTCAGGTCAATGAACCGGGAAGTCTGCAGACCCTTATTAACATGCCTTATTCATTCTGAAAGGTTGAGTTTCTCTAATTGGACGTGCGAGCAAGAGTGAAGCCCTGTTTACAAATGTGAACTCGGTCTCCTTCTGAAAGTATTATCTAAAATCAAGGTGGAACTTTTGATTCACGTGTGTAGAGGCACAAACCATTAACAAAAACTGGTCCTCTAGTTCTATCTTCGTTTGTTTTGTACAATACGCCAAAGATGTTGAGATCAAGAGCGAATTTATGAACGATATTAAGCTTTTCGGCGTTCTGAGTTGAGATAGACATAGTGGGATGGTGTACATAGATGCTAAACTTAATGATTTCTTGATAAAATGTGGAACGAACATAACAATAACTCACTTGTACTGAGAACGCTATTAAATCCACAGTGGCAGCCAGAAGTTAGCGAGCGTCTAGTTGCTTCCGGAATCGGTCAATTCTTGTAATGCTAATCTTACACATTAGTAAATGATTACTCATACAGGATGGCATTAGTTCTTACTCCTCTGATTACAGATAATTATGGCTAGAGTCCGGGCCCATGTACAGTGACAAGCGATACGGGTTAGTTGGGCACAGAGAATGAATGACGTAACTGTAACTGCGCAGCCGTCGTATATGCACGCGCATCAGTAGACGCCTGCAGTTGTGTACATGTGCGAGTAGCCAACAGTAGAACCCACGTACACTAAAGTTGCAGCTAATCGCGCACTTATCCGCACTCTAATTGACCGATCTACAATGCTGATAAATGTCTACTTGCAGATAGGTTTGTTGTGACAAAACACAAGTCTAGTTACTTTCAATGTCACTTTTTCGTTTGAAACTGAATAATAAAGCACATTTCTTTGTTGTACATATTTTATATATAAAGGGGGCGCCGTGGCCAAGCGGTTAGACCATTCGTCTACCGTTAGACCGTTCGATCGTAGGGACGCGCATGTGGTAATTGTGGTGGACGAAGCGGCATCTGGGTGGGTTTTCCCCAGCCGGTTTCCCTTGCCATTGATTCCACCAATTGCCCCATCATCATCTTTCAAATCGTCTATTTCACCTGCATTTCATATCCTCTCCCTTACTCTCACACCTGGTGCTTGACAGACCACCCGCTTCCAGGTCTTCACTCTGCCTGGTCCATAGGTTCCTGTGCTCCCCTACAGGCGTCTGACCCTAAGTACTGGCTTGTAAGTCCTCACTCTCATACTTCCAGGTCTTCACTCTGCCCGGTCCATAAGTTCCCGTGCTCCCCTACAGGCGTCTGAGCCTAAGTACTGGCTTGTAAGTCCTAACTCTCATACTTGCAGGTGTTCACTCTGTCTGGTACATAGGTTCCTGTACTCCCTGACAGGCGTCTGGCCCTAAGCACTGGCTTGTAAGTCCTCACTCTCATACTTCCAGATGTTCACTCTGTCTGGTACATAGGTTCCTGGGCTCCCCGACAGGCACCTGAACCCAGGCACTGGCTTGTAAGTCCTAGGGGGTGTAAGTTCTACATAACGGGAGGTTAATCAGATATGTTTTATGTATCAATTTGCTTTTGGAAGTCTTTCAGTATATATCATGGAGTTTTAACAACTTAACCATTGTGCTGAAAACTCTCATTACATTCCTTTCGGTTTGCTGCATGGCTTCTATCACAGCTGAAATAGAAATGATCAATGACGTGCCAAACCTTTAGCAATCTTAAGTCATAGCTTTGAAATTTTAATGGTTGGACACATAATTTATCTCAGACTTTTTGACTTTGTGTCCTCTATAATGAATACAATCCATTAGGCGTTATTCATCAAGAATTGCGTAATATAAGTTTAGATCAGTGAATTATATGATCCAACTGATTTGAAACAAAATAATATGCTCCCCTAAGTTTCGATGTGGTTCAATATCAACTGTACAGGGTAATTCTTGTTTTCTGAATTAGTATACTTCAAGATTCCGCCAAGTTGATATCCATGTCTGATACTCATTGTTTGGAAATACTTCTTTTAGGCACAGTTTCAGTATTTTAGTATAGATTGCAAATTTACAATTGTAGAAGTTTTAAACTATATATCGTTTTTATGAACATTTATTGTTAACTATTTACAATGTAGTGGAATCTACATTTCTTTAAACGTTTCGCTTCGAAGGGACGATTCTTATAACAGTTTGAATGAAAATTAGTCTTACAGAAGAGATAGTGAAGTTTCTCGATATGTTTAAAAGGTATCAGTATCATTAAAGGTTTCCATATATAAGATCAATTAATTAGAGTTGAGTGTTCTAACACACAAACCGTGTGCAGGTAAATGTTTAAAGGTAGAACCAGAAGGGATGAAATTGATTGTCAGGATGTGAACCACGGATCTTCCACTCTACGTTCAGAGCTGAAGATCCGTGGCTCAAATACCGGCTATGGAATTGAGTATGGAATGAAATTTGTTGAAAATTGCCGAAAATTTTGAGTTTTACTTTTTCCATTTTTTATTATGCTTATACTTTTTACTTTGACGGCACACTTTAGTTTTCTCAATATCAGCCATTTTTAAATCTCCAGGAGGGCATTTAAGTGTTCTAGTGCGGGTGACCGTTCCTCGCTAAACTTCGTCGCTACAGCTTTGAAATGCTTTCTCGTTTTCACTGGCTTTGGTTTTTGTCTCTTGCAGGGAATATTGCTTCAGAAAGGTTGTGAGTTGGCTGTGCTGAAATGATATATATGATATATCGAGCTGAAATGCCACGAATCTGACAAAGGATTTTCTTCCAGACAGTGAAATGCAGTCAGTGTTCTGTAATTCTGTAATCTTGCCAGGTTATTTCAGTGTTCCAGTTATATATTAGACATTGTTTAGGTTGTTAATAGGTTTTAAGTTATTCGTTAGTCTACAGTAAAGACGCAACAAACAGATATTTTATGAATTTTGCGTATAAACTGACGAAAGTTCATAGTGTAGAAGTTAGTTAAGAACAATGAATTTCTCCATTTTGTGAACAATGCGAAGGAAAGTTTTCTTATGAAGAAACAACCAAGCAAACTTAAAATTCTCAGGAGCTGCTACTGAGGCAGGCCAAGAAGAAAGCAACAGAGGGCCCCACATATGGTGCTGGGGAATGTGAAGTTGATTGGATGTTAGTTAAAGTACAAAAATATATTGTCAAAATTTAAAATCCATTTTCTCACTTTTTTTCCCAGCATTTTTCACTATTCAAAAAGCTCTTTGGACACTAGCTTACAACTTATTAGCTTGAAATTTTTAGGAGAGCTTCACAGATTAGATTATTAAAATTGATCATGCTCTAGTTAAAAAAATGTTAAATAATTAAACTGAAATTAAATATTTTTCTTAACCCATGCTGAAACAATTGACTATATCAATAAACTGTATACAAAACTTTTTTCTCTTAAACTAACCAAATCTAAGATATGACAACTTCTTTATATCTATACACTGAGCTCAGAATAACAATTTAGGAGATATACGACATTGTACAATAAACTGTACATACCAAGGGTCATTTCATATTAGCATATCAGAAAGTGATTTATAATTAAGAGATATATTAATTTAAAAACGCTTTGACATAGAACATTGAAATGTTATATTTTATGTTCTGAGTGTGTGGAAAAACTTCAAGCAATGAGAATAAAATGTTGTTTTTTTAATTTTCATAGGTAAATTGCCTTAAGGTTATTAAACGTGCTTAAATTCCTATTTGAAATTGTGAAAGCTGATATTGATTAGCAGATAAGGAGACGTTTGATATGTTCCACCGAGGCTGGTAGAAGCGATAAACCATCAAGCTATCACGGTGAGATGATTCAGATTAGCTCATCTCAGAGAGGCAAGCAGTGAAAGCATAATCATGTTATACCGCACTTACTTTCTTGCTTTCGGCTGTATTTTAGTGAGCAAGGATGCAAGTACCTGTTTACTTTTGTTGTTTTCATTTTACAGAGCCTCCTTAAATTATTTTCCATAAAATTGTTACATGAAAATGAGATCTGTAACGACCATATCCATTTCATGGTACAGTATAACTTGAGTTGCACCTTTTGAAAGGAAGACTGCTCAAATAGCGTATATATGAGAAACTGTAAAAGTGAAACTTTTTATAGAGGGGAATCTTCTTTATCGAAATGTTACTCAAACTAATCATGTACTACGCAGCAACTGAACGAAAGGTATAAGTAATAAAGGTAATGCACTATTTGGGGTACTTTACGAGTATGTGTTCCTAATCTAAACCAGGAGGGAGGAATTACAGCAATGGTGCTTAGTACCAATTTAAGGAACACTGGGAGTGAAATTTGAAAGTTCCACATTTCTTGATAGATTTTTCTGAAATTTTTACTGTGTTTGTATTTATATGAGAATAGGAGGTACACCAAATTTCATTGAATTGGATAACTCGTTTATGATATATAAATTATTTTATGAATTTAATAGGTAAATTTTCAAAATAGAGCTCGCGTCTATTGACTTTTCAAAATTCATTTACATTGGCAGAACTGATACTATAAAACATGGGTAACAATTGTATGGAGAGATATTTCAAATACGTTTGCTGATTATGCTGTACATATTTTTTTAATGACAAAGAAAATTTAATCTAAAAAATTATTGATTTTTTCATACAAAAGAAATGTTTTTGGAATTCATTGTAATGATAACATGAATATTGAATCATAGTTTTGTTTAGATGCTATTTATGAATACTTTTGGAAATTTTCATTGAATTTGAAGCAAAACTCAGGCGCGACCTTCTTTTGGAATATGCAGAAATGTAGTTTTGAGAAAAACAGGCTTTTATATAGGAGCATGCTGTGTACGTTAAGGGAAGAGCGCTATTTGAAAGGGCCGTAATGGCCACATGGAGTGGGGGATATGAAAAATGTTAGCTGATTCAAATGCACAGGTGTTCCAGGAACATTTTAAGGTAAAAACAGTTTTCGAGTTTTTGACAATTTTGACCAAAATTACACTCCCAGTGTCCCATAAAGCTCTAAGTTTCTATCTGCTTATTCGATTTTTCCACACAGTCCTACGTCTGTTGATTATATAAATAATTAGTTACGAAATACTTTCATCATTTAGCCTATGCGATGGTGGAAATCCTTTTTTACTGCTAGAGTTTGAATCGCCTCATGCAAACTGGGAACACTTTCATTATTTATGTCGGTCGTGGCCTCTGAGTGACAGTGCCAGGCAGTGGCCCACTCACCGTGGCCAGGCAGGATGCAGTATAAATCGCTAAGCTCTCTCAAAACTATCAAATATCACATTTGAGACTGTGTGAGATATACAGGGAAAATGAGAAATAAAATCCTTGAGTCTTCTCTGAAAGAGTTCAGAATATTTTGTACCCGTACATACACGCAACGGAAAACTTAACACTTCTGAAAAATAGTTGGGTTAATCGCGCAAACAAGCAAGAGTGTCCTGTGACTGTTACATAATCACAGCTGTTGGAAATCACAGCATCTGCTCCTCGGTATTACGGAAACCCATAAATAAAATAAACCCGCGCTAATGACCACCACTTTCTGGCTTCATCATGATGGGGATCGAACCTGGAAGAGCATTGATGCGCGGAGAGGAGAGGAGTCGAGTCGAGTCGAGGCCCATTGTGACAGCTGACAGAGGTAATTTCTCACGTGACAAGAGAGTGAAGTGAATTATCACGGGCACAGATTTGCTGTATTCTATGTCCATCCTCCCCTCCTTGTGTACCTGTCCACCAATTTGTATGGTTGTCGATCTGTTTAGGCATTTTAGTGATGCTCAAACATGTATACCAACTGAGTCTTTATTATTCACATCAATCAAATGTACCGAGCTTGCCATCGACAGTGTTGCTACTAAACAAAGCAAATTACTCAGTCACGGATTATCGGCTGCGATTAAAACGGCTTATCGTATATATTGCGAGACCTACAGACGGGCTTTTATTTTCGTATACAACTGCAACTCACTGTCAACTCATTTAATGATTGATATTTGTTCATAGTTAGCCAAGGGTTGGACTTCCACTCCTAAATAGATAACATTGAAATGATTGGAATGAAGTTAAGGCCACCAAGTAACCCTAAATAACCCTAAGAGACTGATGGATACAGAAGCAGAACTCCTAGGGGGACTGTGAGGAATCATTGCTAGTTTACTGAGACTGATGGATACAGAAGCAGAACTCCTAGGGGGACTGTGAGGAATCATTGCTAGTTTACTGAGACTGATGGATACAGAAGCAGAACTCCTAGTGGAGACTGTGAGGAATCATTGCTAGTTTACTGAGACTGATGGATACAGAAGCAGAACTCCTAGTGCAGACTGTGAGGAATCATTGCTAGTTTACTGAGACTGATGGATACAGAAGCAGAACTCCTAGTGGGGACTATGAAGATTGATGCTTACAGAAGTAGATCAGCAAGCATGTGAGGAAATGTGATGATTGTCTTGCGAAGAAAGGAATTGGTGTATTAAGTGACTGATGGACAGAGATGATATTAATTGATACAAAAGTAGAATTGTTGTGAGGACTGTGATGTTCAGACATAATATTTCTGAGTATTAAGGTCTGGACAAAGGGAAATAACGTTGAACTGTCAATTGATTACAGGCAGGGAGATCCAAACGACATATGTTCACCAGTTCTCTTAGACCTCTTTGTTGTGTTTAGACATTACTCGGACCGGTGTTTGCGCTTATAATCGTTAAATGACATTTGACACGGAATGAGCTATATATGAACGACAAATTTTTATGCAAGATGGGGTCTTAGTGGACTACAATGTATGCAGTATGCTATTGTTCGGCAGCATTTAGAAACACAACATATAGACAGCATATATACAGGATCTCCCAAAAACTCCGAAAACGCTTAGTATATCGTACAGAACGGCAAACTGATTGGTTTACCAATGGGAACGTCTGTTCGGAAATGTACGGTTTGGACGCTGTAGCGCATCGAGCTGTGTACATTTCAAACGGGCTTCGAACTGTGTGCCTCCTGCGCCAATGTAGAGCCTACATCGGCTGTGGTAAGCCTCATGCACAAGATCCAATACGTGTTGTTGTCAATTGCTCCTTGAACTCCAGCAATAAGGTCCTCCGCTCACATTACAGGAGTGTCATACTCTTCATACAACTCCATAGAGAATAGAAGAGAGGTATCAGATCTGGCGACCGTGCTGCCCATGCAACTGGTCCACCTCTACCAACCCATCGATTTGAATATGCAACGTTGAGGTGATTCCGTACATTTGCATCAAAATGTGCTGGAGTTGAAGCCCACCATTTCCACTACGGTGTACTGGTACATGTCGCACTGCTGTTAACATGTTACTGTACTGGAAACTACACAAGTAACGCAGTTGTACACGCACCAAGGACTTTATGGAGGAATTTAGCGCATGCGCAGGAATTTTATTTTACTCAGGTTGTTCACCCCAGTATACATGTGACTAAAGGGTGGCATATCTTCCGTATTAAGATACCAAAACAAAGGTTAACAAATTGTCACAACCGTACGCTCTCAAACTTCGACGTTTTTCAGCGTCCAAACCGTGCATTTCTGGACAGGAGTTCTGTTTAAAACTCGATCAGTTTGCGATCCCGCAAAACATACTAAGTGTTGTTTGTGTTTTTTGGGACAGCCAATATACACATATTGATAAAACGAGGAATCAGTGCGTAACAAACTATGACGTATAAACTCTCAGTGGACAGGTATATGTCCCACGAGCTCCAGGTTCAAAACAGACTCCTTGTGTGAACCATCTGTAGACAATACTGAATGAGCTATCAGTGGAGAACAGTGTTCTATGAATTATCGCTGGAAAGCAAGACGGTCAATAAGCTCGAGGTGTATACCAGACTACGTAGAGTGAGTTGGCAATATGTATATACGACTTTGTTGCACTCATCTATAAAATGTCAAGCAACAAGCCAAGTTATTCTGTCTCCAAAGCCTGTTAATTTATGATTGGTAGCTCCCAACAGATGCGTTTGGTTCTCCCAATTACCGTTACAAAATATATTCCTAAGAGTTTTTAGTTTATGCGTTTCAGGTATCCGATCTATGTTACACTATTACATTTCTGTGTCACAGAATGTGATAAAACCTTTGATCATATGATCTAATCACACATTTTAAGGATGTTGACTATATCGAACCTTTTATCGTATGTTATCGCAGTTTTAAAATGGATACATTGCAGTTAACAGCATGTAGTGCAACTGTAAGTTAAAAAATGTTTACTGCATTAATACTAAACAGGAAATCAAAGGAAAAGCATTCTTTCTCCTAAATATTGGCTTCTCAATTCATTCAATTTCTTCTTGAAATTCACTGTACGTCTTTCATATACTTTCCTAATGACTTCTGCTCTGCTTTTACATAGTTCCAGTTTTGTTTCTCTTTTTAGAATCCTCATGTTTTGAATTGTACGGTATTTCCGGTGACTCATAATAGAAAATGAGAAGTTTAATGGTAGTCACTGGCTATGGTTCCTGTCTGCCATTTTAACGTCCCAATTATATAGTGCCTTTAACATTAGGGACATGTTGGTGGCTTTTTACCTCTGAAACAATTGTTCAATGACAATGGTGTTCACTAACTTACAGTAGTATTAATCTTTGGGTTTCCATTACCTTTGGTTATGCATTACTTTTGGTCATTATATTAAATTCGCACACACACATACGTTCACACTCTTATTCATATTCTAAAACGAATCCCCACTGTTCACCAGAAATCGAACCCAGGATCTTCGATTTTGAAGGTTAGCAGGTTGACCACTAGACCACATAGGCAGTCCGCCATTTTGTTTTCTAATCAGTCACAGATGTGATCAAAGGTGTGATAGTGAGTATCACTGAGCGGTGCTTAACTGCAGTCAGGTAAGGGAAGGTTGAAATCACCTCCTTCCACTCGCTGAGACAGAATGACGCACTTACTGAGTTCCATTGGAGGCACATTCTTCCGTATAGGAAATCAAAGGCGTACACATTCATATTCAACTCCAGATTAATCCACGATGTTTCTTAGGATACTTTTTGGCTCGACAAAACTATAAATCAAATTGAGCTAAAACTTTGTGTGATAGCCTATAACATAAACACTCTTAAGTGTGCAAAGTATTGATTTCATACCTATAAAAATGTAGAAGTTGCAAAATTCAGTCCCAGAGTCCCCTAAGTTCCGCTATTTTGAGTGACTTCTTGCTTGATCTTGCGTGAATACATATTCCAAGGTTGGTACTACTATCGCAAGAGCGACCAAAAGTACGAGATATCGTTGTTTATCTGGAGCTGTTTACTGACGTACGGGCTCGCTGCATTCCTGCCAAGGACCATGAGCTGTGTGAACAAACTATACTTCGCTCTTCTAATAAACAAGATAAGAGGCGATCGTAGCGCTCGACAGCCAAGGTCACTAGGCCTCATCGCCTTGCCAGGTAGTACAACTTCCAATCATGATGTATGTAGCCAGTTATTTAGATCAAGACATTTTCGAACACACTGTATACACATTCACGTCAGATCGATACGCCCCAAACAAAGGGCCGTTATCATGTTTGTCCCCCGCAATATTATTGTGTTACATAGCGTAAGTAGATATGAATATTGCCACTCTTTAAATCACACACGCTGAAATAACAGAGGTAGGTCATTGTACGCGAAACATTATGTATGTATATATCGTTATCACATTCCACTCAACTCTGTGCCAGATACCTACGTAAAAACTCTTAAGAGCTATATTTATCCCTTCTATGCACACCCTGAGTCCAGCTCACCCGGAGATGGCTTCCATTGTTAATAACATGCACTACACCCTTCACTTCACTACAGTATTATTATTAGCTCTGTCTACTTCATCATAGTTCCATAGTTCACTTCACTGCTCAGCTATTATTAGCTCTGTCTACTTCATCATAGTTCCATAGTTCACTTCACTGCTCTCCTATTATTAGGTCTGTCTACTTCAACATAGTTCCATAGTTCACTTCACTGCTCTGCTATTATTAGCTCTGTGTACTTCAACATAGTTCCATAGTTCACTTCACTGCTCTCCTATTATTAGGTCTGTCTACTTCAACATAGTTCCATAGTTCACTTCACTGCTCTGCTATTATTAGCTCTGTCTACTTCATCATAGTTCCATAGTTCACTTCACTGCTCTGCTATTATTAGCTCTGTCTACTTCAACATAGTTTCATAGTTCACTTCACTGCTCTGCTATTATTAGCTCTGTCTACTTCAACACAGTTCCATAGTTCACTTCACTGCTCTGCTATTATTAGCTCTGTCTACTTCATCATAGTTCCATAGTTCTCTTCACTGCTCTGCTATTATTAGCTCTGTCTACTTCAAATCAGTTCCATAGTTCACTTCACTGCTCTGCTATTATTAGCTCTGTCTACTTCAACATAGTTCCATAGTTCACTTCACTGCTCTGCTATTATTAGCTCTGTCTACTTCATCATAGTTCTATAGTTCACTTCACTGCTCTGCTATTATTAGCTCTGTCTACTTCAACATAGTTCCATAGTTCACTTCACTGCTCTGCTATTATTAGCTCTGTCTACTTCAACATAGTTCCATAGTTCACTTCACTGCTCTGCTATTATTAGCTCTGTCTACTTCATCATAGTTCCATAGTTCACTTCACTGCTCAGCTATTATTAGCTCTGTCTACTTCAACATAGTTCCATAGTTCACTTCACTGCTCTGCTATTATTAGCGCTGTCTACTTCAACACAGTTCCATAGTTCACTTCACTGCTCTGCTATTATTAGCTCTGTCTACTTCAACATAGTTCCATAGTTCACTTCACTGCTCTGCTATTATTAGCTCTGTCTACTTCAACATAGTTCCATAGTTCACTTCACTGCTCTGCTATTATTAGCTCTGTCTACTTCAACATAGTTCCATAGTTCACTTCACTGCTCTGCTATTATTAGCTCTGTCTACTTCATCATAGTTCCATTGTTCACTTCACTGCTCTGCTATTATTAGCTCTGTCTACTTCATCATAGTTCCATTGTTCACTTCACTGCTCTGCTATTATTAGCTCTGTCTACTTCAACATAGTTCCATAGTTCACTTCACTGCTCTGCTATTATTAGCTCTGTCTACTTCAACATAGTTCCATAGTTCACTTCACTGCTCTGCTATTATTAGCTCTGTCTACTTCATCATAGTTCCATAGTTCACTTCACTGCTCTGCTATTATTAGCTCTGTCTACTTCATCATAGTTCCATAGTTCACTTCACTGCTCTGCTATTATTAGCTCTGTCTACTTCAACACAGTTCCATTGTTCACTTCACTGCTCTGCTATTATTAGCTCTGTCTACTTCATCATAGTTCCATTGTTCACTTCACTGCTCTGCTATTATTAGCTCTGTCTACTTCATCATAGTTCCATAGTTCACTTCACTGCTCTGCTATTATTAGCCATGTCTACTTCATCATAGTTCCATTGTTCACTTCACTGCTCTGCTATTATTAGCTCTGTCTACTTCATCATAGTTCCATTGTTCACTTCACTGCTCTGCTATTATTAGCTCTGTCTACTTCATCATAGTTCCATAGTTCACTTCACTGCTCTGCTATTATTAGCTCTGTCTACTTCATCATAGTTCCATAGTTCACTTCACTGCTCTGCTATTATTAGCTCTGTGTACTTCATCATAGTTCCATAGTTCACTTCACTGTTCTGCTATTATTAGCTCTGTATACTTCAACACAGTTCCATAGTTCACTTCACTGCTCTGCTATTATTAGCTCTGTCTACTTCAACATAGTTCCATAGTTCACTTCACTGCTCTGCTATTATTAGCTCTGTCTACTTCAACATAGTTCCATAGTTCACTTCACTGCTCTGCTATTATTAGCTCTGTCTACTTCAACATAGTTCCATAGTTCACTTCACTGCTCTGCTATTATTAGCTCTGTCTACTTCAACATAGTTCCATAGTTCACTTCACTGCTCTGCTATTATTAGCTCTGTCTACTTCAACACAGTTCCATAGTTCACTTCACTGCTCTGCTATTATTAGCTCTGTCTAGTTCATCATAGTTCCATAGTTCACTTCACTGCTCAGCTATTATTAGCTCTGTCTACTTCAACATAGTTCCATAGTTCACTTCACTGCTCTGCTATTATTAGCTCTGTCTACTTCAACACAGTTCCATAGTTCACTTCACTGCTCTGCTATTATTAGCTCTGTCTACTTCAACATAGTTTCATAGTTCACTTCACTGCTCTGCTATTATTAGCTCTGTCTACTTCAACATAGTTCCATAGTTCACTTCACTGCTCTGCTATTATTAGCTCTGTCTACTTCAACATAGTTCCATAGTTCACTTCATGTTTTATTCAATGCCACTCTTTCACATTGGTAAAACAAAATAATTGTAGAAATTAGTCATACATTGTATAATATATCTGTTTTAAGCATTTGAATCGAGAAAGCGTGTTGATGTAACAAAATCTGGTGCTTCTTTCTTTGTTGAAACAGAGAAATATAAGAACATTACGAAGGTCTGTAGGTACCGACAGTGTGGATCAAATTACTAGGCTCATCACGCATTTTGGGCACTTCCAACGTTGGTTAGATGTCATCTTACAATGTACGCCATTGTTTCAAACAGTGACATTGCACGTATCTATCGGTTGCGGTTCAAAGCATGCGAATTAAAGGCCGCCAACCATAACACATCTGGGGATTTGAACTTGGACGTCAGTTTTCAGTGGCATTGAAACCATACATAATGGATGCACTTTAACAATACTGCACGAGTGTCCTTGGACAGGCTGTGGCATTGATTTCAATTGTCATTATGCATCCTTTTGGAACCACAAGATGTTTATGAAGTAATCTAATAATACTTTTTACTGTATTCACTATAAGCAAAGGTCTGCTGCTTTGATAGTTTCAAGAGCGTCATTAAATATGTATTGAGAGAACAATATATTAATAATCACAGAAACGTTCAGTTTATCCTAGTTTCTCAAAGTGTTCTTCCTGGGACTGCATGCAGCGTTCCATCCTCCGGAACCACTTCTGGAAGCATATGCACCTCTATGTTCCTTGCACTGCATGCAGCGTTCCATCCTCCGGAACCACTTCTGGAAGCATATGCACCTCTAAGTTCCTTGCACTTCATGCAGCGTTCCATCCTCCGGAACCACTTCTGGAAGCATATGCACCTCTAAGTTCCTTGCACTACATGCAGCGTTCCATTCTCCGGAACCACTTCTGGAAGCATATGCACCTCTAAGTTCCTTGCACTTCATGCAGCGTTCCATCCTCCGGAACCACTTCTGGAAGCATATGCACCTCTAAGTTCCTTGCACTACATGCAGCGTTCCATCCTCCGGAACCACTTCTGGAAGCATATGCACCTCTAAGTTCCTTGCACTACATGCAGCGTTCCATCCTCCGGAACCACTTCTGGAAGCATATACACCACTATGTTCCTTGCAGTGCACGCAGCGTTCCATCCTCCGGAACCACTTCTGGAAGCATATGCACCTCTAAGTTCCTTGCACTGCAGGTAATTCCTGTATTTATGCAGAAACTGCTCCATCAGGGTTAGAAAGTCGGTGACTTCAGCATAGGGAACAGGAAGCAATCATATGGTGCCAGGTCGGGTCTATAGGGTAGATGAGTTAGTTGTTTCGCCCCTGCTCCTTGCAGAAAATCCATTGTTACATTAGTGGTGTGAGTTGATTCATTGTCATGATGCAACAATGTGCCCCTTACACGAGGTGTTCATGAAGGATGGTTGACACACTCGGCGAACTAAGTCCTAATGTCAGCTCAATGTCTATGTTAGTCTTGCATCTTTCCTAACCATTGTTTCCTCAGCGGTGATGTTTTTGTCAGCCTGCCGCCCTTCTCTTCCCTCTTAAAGTCTGCATACCAGCGGAACAAAGTGGCACATAAGGAATAGTCCCCAAATTCCCTCCTCAAACGCTCAATTGACTGTTTCATTTAAGCTACGACTGAAGTCCTACAAAATCATTGCACCAAAATGCTCTCTCCGAAACTCCATTGCACTTCAAAAAACGTAGACACTTTCTACACTTCAAATATGAACTGTGCAAAAATGAATGGCACAACAATAATCTGCCTGCTACCATTAAGTTACTAATGAGTCAGCTAGTTTGACAAAGCAGCAATGCTTTCCTCAGGGGTAGCCAAATTTCCGTGTCTAAATGCCTATCTCGCGACTCCCGTATTATTGAGGTTTCTGAGAGTCTCCTGAGACGTAAGATTGAAGAACTTCAAGTTGTACAAATCTGTTAAAAAGGATGCCAAAGAAATTTAGTCTATTCATATACTTGCAGGGCGTTAAAATCCCATTAAGATTTTAACTAGGGTTTGGATATGAAAGAACACAAAATATAAACAAGGTAACATTTTTTGGCATACACAAATAAAAAGCGTTTATTTCATACATTAGTATTGTTTACAGCATAGATCATTAATAATATGAATCGGGGTAACTCTTAAGGACATAGAGGATGACATTCCTTATAAAATGTTCCCGATATTAAAATAACCCCTGAAAAAGTTTCATAAGTGGCAGTGTCGTCAGAAGTGATCTGGTAAAATAATATCCAGTAGTGCAATGGAGGCCAATAGGTTGCATGGCGTCCTGGAGTGGGCTAAGCGATTTGTAAACAAGCTCTAGGTTTGAGATGGGGTAATGGACTTTCTCCACTGCAGCCAGTGAAGCGGTTCATGTGCGTGCGTGTTATGTGAATTTATCGACGACTCCCAAGAGATGGGTATGGGTTTCATAAGCGATTAAAGATTGATTAGTGATGCCTGGCTTCACTTCCAAGCTGAGAGTTAACGACTACCACTATGCGAATCCTCACTTGTGTTGGTATTGATACGACATAGCTCCGAACAGCTGCTAGCTATCTGATGAATGCATCTTGCACACTGGAAGAAATATTCTCTACAGAAAACAGGTTATAGTTATAGGGATAAATGGCTCGACGATTTAGAGCCTCTCCATATGAACCTTCCCTCTTTCACTGTCATATGATTATTTTGCACATCTCCTACTCTAAAAGCTGCTAATAATATAGGCTTCATTATTGATTTGCCTGAGGAAAATTTTGGAGCTTAAAACGTATTCTAATGGAAAAAAAGATTACCCTCGCAACAAAATTTGAAACTTTGAAACCTGCGTCATCCCAGTGCTCCTGTATCGCAGTCTGACTTGGATATTTACAAGAAAACAGTTTGAAATGACACAGGTCTGCCAGCGGAAAATGGAAAGAGAGATATTGGAGATCAAACTCAGTGACAAAGTACGATATGAGGAGCTAAGAAGAAAGAGTGGAATGGAGGATGCCGCCTCTAGAGCAAGAACCCTTAAATGGCAATGGGGAGGACACGTGGCCAGGATGTCTCAAAGCAGATGGACCTCTGCCACAACCTAGGCTTGGAAAAAGAAGCAGAGCACGTCCACGACAGAGATGGTCTCAATAATTTAGTGAAGTGAGTGAAGTGTTTGGAGATCACTGGACGAAGGTAGCACGAGACAGAATGGGGTGGAAACAAATTGTGCAGCTATGTAAGCAAATAGAACTTAACCTACAGGAAAATGAACTAGCTCAGCCTGTGAGTACCATGAGCTAGTCCTACCTTGGTAGGAGGCCCTTGCCCCAAGGGATATTACGGGCTATCTTTATCTTTATTGAATAAAATAACCAAAGGGTAATGGGTAAAGAAACAGATGGGACACCTCGCTCATTTTGACCTACACAGATCTATTGTGGCTACTACCCCGCAAGAGACAGGGATGTAATGAGGGAGCCGAAAGTACCACACAGAGTCGCAGCTAGACAGGCCACAGAGACGTGTGGAAGTCCCTAACAAGTGCTGAGATCTCTTCATCCCGGCGCCAGGCAGTCATCACACCGTGGTTCCGGTGTCACACTGAGCGTCGCCCCCCCCCCCCCCGACGGAGGACAAGGCCGGCCAAACGCCACCTAGTGCCGAGAACAGCAGTTACCATGCACAATCATCCGTGCCATCTGCCCGGCACTGCCAACACCACTCGCCTGAAAGTACACCTGAAAGATGACAAGGAAATGAAATTGAGGGAAATGATGGAAAGGAAACCTTGGTATGAAATAATGCACCCCAGCATTGGCCTAAGTGACATGGGGAAACCACGGGAAAACCCCCTGTCAGAGTGCGTGGCCACGGGGATCGAACTCGCTGTAACAACTGTAAGGTAAAGTGGCTTCATTGTGAGATATTTTGTTATTTTGGAAGTAAGTGAAACATGACAAAGTCTGCGGAAGCTATGATCTAGTGATATATATTTCATTTAAAAAAGTTACTTAAGAGTACGTTCAATTTTCGAAGAAATCAAAAGAGAAATGAAGAACAGTGAATAAGAGAGGGTAGTTTAACGCTGGTACACAGTGTGGACTAAATTTGCAAAGTGATTATGGATTCAGAGGTCACGAAGACCAGAGTGGAATTGGATTTGAGCAAACCATACATCAACTAAAATTCGCTTAGCTAGGTTTTACAAATATTTGTAAATCTTTGAATGTTATCATTTTAGTCCAGAAGGACATTCTTGGTTCATTTCACAGAAACAGAATATGTAGTTATGTGGCGTTCTGAAAAAACTTAGTGTTAATAAAAGTCATATGCTGCTTACACAGATAGTGTGGTAAAGAAGCATGGTAGATGTAGACTTAATAGTAGTCAGACTATATGGCATATGCAAGTACACTAATAATAAATTAACAGTAACGCAAATGCTTCAATATTTCTACCTGATTTTTTTTTTCAGTAACGAATCATGTCAGAAATACTTTATACAGTTTTGTAATGTGGGTAACATTTTTCACCAAATTTAAAATAAACGATGAATTTCAAATTTTGAATTCGCACTCAATCACAACCTCTTTTGTGAGAAAGTATTCTCCATAGCCACATAGATTGTTAGGTGTATTATGTTTTTATTTAATTTTTCTTGAAGCAAATGCACTTGCAGGAAGAAAAACAAAAGTGAGGCTAATTTTACTTTATTGATATTGTGTATTGTGTCGCATGTTGCACTGACAGAAATCATGTCGACGTTTTCCAGAGCTGTTATACCTATCGCTAAACGGAAATGAGACTACTAGTAGCTATATATAATGAATACCACATGCAAATATCCTCAAAAAGAGACACCCAAAGAAAATTTGATCCATATGAAAACCAAAGAAGATTGTAAGGATAGACGTTACATCCCATTGTTGCTGTAAGAATCCGCAGCTGTTGATCACGAAAGAAGAGTATATGCTGCAACCGATGATCAGCCCTTCATGACAAGGGATACTTACGGCTACGATCGTTAGCAGTGACGTCACAGATCAATGTATCAGTAAGAGGTTCATAGTCACCTTTAACGAAGCGATGCTCACTAAAGAATATACGAGTCACAATTATATTCGGTCAAGCAGCAGTTTGGGCTACATTTGGACAATTTGACAACTCAAAGAATACCACTTGTGACACTAGGGTAACAAAACTAAAAAAAGTCCAGTCCAGTTATATTTCCCCCTCTTCATATTCTTCCAAAACGTTTGCACAAATACACATCTCTCTTTTAATGACGTTAACACAGTCTTTGGTCCTTGGTGATCTTACAACTCACAACTGTTTTCTTCTCGCAAACTTGATTCACTCGTTTCTGTCTTTCTTCATTTTCTCTGTCTCTCAAACAGCTGACTTTGATGATATAATCACACAACACTCATTAATCACTGCTTTGCTATCTTCCTCCACAATGCGACGGTTCTCTCACGTACACACGCAGCTGACACACACACACACACACACACACACACACACACACACACACACTAAAGCTAAAACCTGAACTGACCCCGTTGTTGCCTCGACTTCATATATAGCGAGGATGTAACATGAACCTTTCTCGAGTTTCTCCTTTCCGGAAATTCTACAAAGATGCCGGCCACCGTGCAGTTCTCGAATAATCTGGAAACCCCTTTGATGGGCCCGCTCATTGTTGTATCGCGTTTGCTTGCGTGAGTGGTGTGGGAAAGCTTGACCTTGAGCGCCTTTGGTACACGCACCGCCAATGCACGTGCTTCACGCGAGCAAACATGTGACAGTCAGAGTGGCAGAGCCAAAAGGGGTCTTCCAAATTATTCCAGAAGTGTCCGGCAGCCGGCGTATTTGTAGAAATTCGAGAAACGTCCATGTTACGTCATCCTCGCTATGTAAGGAGGCGAAGCTACCAGCAGAGCGAGTTAGTTGCAGACATGATCATAAGAAGTCAGTCAGTTTTTAGTTTTAGTGTCTGCGTGTCGTGTGTGTGTATGTGTGTGCGTGTGTGTGCGCCGTGGAAGACTCTTCACGTCGAAAGGAAGATAGGAAGCAGTTAATGAGTGTCGAATGATTGTAACGTCAAAGTCAGCTGTTTGAGAGACAGAGAGCGTGAAGAAAGAGAAAAAATTGTGTGTTAGGGATACGAGAAGAATACAGTTGCGAGTTGTAATATCACCAAGGACTGTGTAACGTCAGTAAAAGAGAACTGTGCTGTTCATTCAGTTTTGGAAGAAAATAAGGTGAGACAAAGTAACTGGTCTGAACTCTCTTTACACTGGTGGGATTTGTGAAATTGTGTGTCACAGTGTCATAACATTTACACTAATATTTTACCGTCTTGCTCCATAATCCTTTGACAATAAAGAAGGAAAATGCAAGTGAAATACTCGTATGGTCGAACTGAAACCATTTCACCACTATTCGATAACGAACATTCTCTACATTCCTGGTGGGACTGGCATGGGTCTTTAAGCAATGCTGTAAAGGAATATAGACAACTGAAACGACGGATGAAAAGAAACTGCCTGCTATGGGAGAGGATTGGTGGACGGCCAAATATTGTAGCGAATGTCAACCAGTATTCAGATATATGCTTCGTACGGCAAATGTATGAAAAACAAAATGATGGAGGCTGATATAGTACTCAAATATTTGAGAAGAAAACTTCACATAAACGTTGTATTCTAAAAGGGATGGTCTGATTAAAAGCTTTTCTCCATAAAGCTGTTTAAAGCTAGTTATGTGGTTGTGATAGAAACACAATGCCTTTGCTTCTCCAGAAGGTGAGCGTGGCGTTCTCTGCACTGATGTCTGACTTGTGCGGTTATTCGAAAATGGACGCGTCCTATTCGAATGTCAGAAACAGCAGTAGTTTGTGGGTTCGACTCCCTACATGGGCAATTCTGACTATGACAATGGGGTGCACCACAGCGAGAGAAGGTTTTGTGCTGCCGGCAGGAGAGGAGTGTATAGTATGCTGCCCTGGAAAGCTAGGCTGATCACAGTTTGTAATAATGTAGTGGACATCAAAACCAGACTGTCTTGTCCACACATGCAACTCCACTATTATTTATTCCTTTCTTACACTGTAATCATGAATCTCATAATACTAGTTGCGCTGTTTTAACAAAACACAGATGAATTACTGTATAGTATGAAGAAGTCCAACACGAATTTATCAACGCAAGAGGTAAACTTATTCATAAAATAAAAATATTTAATGAATCTTTCCACTTTATGAAGTGCTTTTATATTACATACCTAGAAGCATTTTTCAAATTTAGGAATGAAAAACGTTCCTGTTTCAGGCTTCCTCGTAGCTTAAAATACAAGTCAGTTACAACAGAGGGATTATTTAGGATATCTTAATTATATACCCAGTACCTCGGCTTTTCTTTTCTTTTCTTTTCCTTTTTTATTCGTTTTTTTTTTTTTTTTTTTTTGGAAAAGATACTTATTTAGATAAATTTGAAAAGCAAAATGTTAACTAAATATAAAATGTCATCCGAATTGTTGGAGCCGTTTTCGGGACGACATCTTTAATATCCTGGCTTGTTTGTTGAAATTGGCCCATTAACGGAGAAATTATGGCCATAATAAGGTTTCGACTAGTTGTGACTGTTACGCGTAGAATAAGATAGCTAAGTCAACTTTCTTCAGGTTTTCTGAAAACTCTTGACGAGACCTTTAATATCCTGGCTTGTTTGTTGAAATTGGCCCATTAACGGAGAAATTATGGCCATAATAAGGTTTAGAGCAATTGTGACTGTTACGCGTAAAATCGCGTGTTCTTAAGAATGCCACCTATATAGATAAACTTAATAAGTAAAACCCTGTCTGAATACAACAGCGTTTCCAAGTTGCGCGGAATACATTTATATACAAAAATTGTTTGTTTAAATACATAAGATTTCATTCAATACTAGCGAGTATAAAGGAACTTAGTAAAGATAATGTTAATATGGGATGTGTCTATATTATGTGTAATTCTTTGTGTTAATCGCAAAGAAATCTTTACATATATAAATACACAAGCCTTAGCCAGCAAACTACTTGTTCATTCAGAGGAAAACTAACCCGTTGTAACATTTACGGCTTTTAGGATTAACAATTCTACCAAGCACATGAGGTTTTAGAACCGTGTTAATATTGTGACACCGGCCACGGCACACAACAAGGGACGGTCGGTACTGGGCGGCTAGTAGCTAAGATATACGGAAGTTGCAGAAGTACATCGTGGAGTAGGAAAGCAAAGGCAAACTGAAGTATTTTGAGGTTAGGAACATGGAGTCGCAGTTAGAGTGTAATAACAGGAGCGCTGCATGAACGTAACTGACAATTGACCGGATGAAGCATTTTCATTTGTCAGTCAAAGTGAAATGTAACCATTATGCACTGGAACACGCGCACACTTACTGTACAATACAAATTAAAACGCTGAATGGAGAAAATGCAATGCTTGTGAATACTGTAATAACATGTCAGAATATCTCCTAAAAGGTTCAGACTGAAAGATCTGATGTGTTGCACTCACATGACTTTCTCTACTCTTGTACTAACCATTCTTACAAACTCTTATTCCTATATCTTCCTCGTGTTAGTTGAGATAAACATTTGTACAAATTATCCTATTGCTTATTTCCTTGTAGGTACAAGGGAATATTAGAATACAGTAGGCTGTGAGGGATGGTCAAATCTTTTAAAGCTTTGGGATCACGTTCTCTTTGCACACTTAGCATATAAAAATGAACAACAATGTTCCATTTCACGAAAGTTCCAAGTTTTCCTAAACTGACACAAACAAGTAATATCTTCGAAATGGTGCACTCTACAAAATATTTATTTAGAAATAAGTTGTGTGTTTAGTGAGATCTAAATTTTTTGTAGATTAATAATTTGTCTATCTCTTACGGTTTACGAGTTATTCAAGTCACCAAGAATAAACAGTACTACATAGTGTGGCGGGATAAATCGAATTGATTGTCAAGGGAAATTAATAAATAAAATATTCGTCTAGACCATATACCTTATTTATCTAAAGGGGCTACATATACTAAACTTTGCGAATACCACGGGAAAAACAGCCATATGGGTAAGTTCGCCAGACAATGGAGAACAAAGGATACGAAACTCCTTTAGAAATCTTTGTAAAGTTAATAGTGACGCTGTGTGCAGTGAAGCAAAAACCCCTAAAAAATCACCCTCCAAGACAGGGCATGCTTACTGGTGGAAAGTCGAATGTCGTGGACATAACATGGATTTCCACCAATGGCCATGAAGAAGTGGTATATGAGGGGAAGACCGAGAGACCAGCCATCAGCACAGAAAATAAACAGCCACATGCACACGGTAAGGTGACTAAGAATTGTGGCTTTAGTTATGACTTACAAACTTCCATGGAACCGTCTGTTTGTATCCGTATCCGTACCCGGGCTACCTCACACCCAAGCTACCTTATACCACGTACGAGGCGTGGCACGTATCAAAGTCAGACTGCCTCGAGCAGCGACTTTCTGTGAACGCGCGACAATGAGCAGAGCACTACAGAGGCTGTTCTAGCTTATTCGAGAGAAGTCCGGCGACCAGCGTGGAAAGGTGAAGTTCAAGAAAGGTCGGTGTTACGTCATCCTCGCTATGTATACGGTCGTCATGAGAGAACCGTCATGTTGCAAAGAAGATAGCGAAGCAGCTGAGTGTTGAGTGATCGTATCGTCAGAGTTAGCTTTTGTGACACAGAGAGAGAACTGAAACACCGAAAATAATGTGTTAGTGTTACGAAAGGACAACAGCTGCGAGTTCTAATATCACGAAGGACTGACCAGTGTTTTATCGTTACTGAAAGAGAACTGTTGTACAGCCATGGAAAAAATGACTGGGTGTACTAGGAAAGCAGAATATTTTTAGGTCATACGTCCTGTTGCAGCATGGTTCACACAAGTCGCTATTTCCAACATGTAGCTGAGTTTATTGATAGTCTCTGTTCCAAGTGTTGTCGCCTGTTATCGACTTGTGTAAACCGCCTTTCGAAACGACGTGGGCTTAAAAATATTCTGCCGTGCTTATCCGCCCAATAATTTTTTGCATGTCTGTACAAAAGTTTTGGGAAAAAAAAAACTGCACTGCCAACTTCAATTCATTAAAGTTTCACATATATAATGTCTCCACACAGGGTGGAAGGGAAGTTATTCGATTCCTTCTAATATGTGCTTCATAGAAGCATTACAAACAACAAAATGAATAGCTTTTGATCCAAATGTGATGCGTAATTCCACAGGAATGTATGAAGATAACAGTTTGTTTCTTGTAAGATGCGCAGAGTAACTTATTTCTGAGATAGCTTCGGTAGTAATTATGGGACATCACACAGAGTTGCAAAATAATAATCACTTAAAAGAATTGAAGGAATACTCCGAGCAGCTCTTTCAGATGTGAAGTAACTCGACAACGTTACGCTCTTGTTGGTCAGGGAATTGACCTGGTTGGTGTATTTAAACAGGTCGGGCGCTTTCACTTTCGTGTAATGCTTTAGGAGCTAACGCTTGTGATTGGCCTATACTCGCACAGCAACTACGGATGGACAGGGCAGTGTATGAGTTTCTTTTTTCAAGACACACCGTTACGCTGTTTGTTTATGTACTGAGCTAGGGAACGTGACCCCCACACATTCTGCAGTGTTGCCAGCTTGTTTTCGACAAAACTAAACCATCTCCGTAGGAAATGGTAAGATACAAAATGTGTTCCAAATACTGAGATTTACCACTGGTTTAAATTAATGTAATGATTTCCCTTCCCTTCGGTATATAAAAGAATTACTCGCACCAGGGCTTAAATTGAAAGATCGCTAAATATTTGTATTCGTGCTTTATTGAATTGTTCGGGAAATTTGAAGTCGAAAGTCTATGGAAATAATTTGATAAACTTAAATGTCCTTTGCCAAATACAAATTAAGTTGAAGCTAGCCTTAAATACTTTCTCTCATGCGTCAAGTTAAATTTGAAAAAGTAAAGTAATCCGGTACCAAACAGGAAATAAATCTCCGGCGTCTGCAAATCTCATTTGCAGAGCTTCGTTTAATTTTGAATGTTCTTAATGCGTTTTGCGGTTTATCAGATATTGTGAGAGAATGGAAGATGATATGGTCAATGTTTTTACCTCTTTTTTGTGGAACCGTTCCCTCGTCGCAGCGCTCGAATGCGAGAGTGGGAAATGAGTTAAAAATTGTGACAGTCCTAAAGGGAGTTGGGACAAGCCAAGAAGTGATTCATCACCTCACCTGCACCTGGTGCACATCATCCAGTCCGATAGCTCGTTCCGGTGTTTTATTTTCTTCTGGATACACGACAGCAAGTACCAGTAATTATGTTGTGATAGTGCTTTCATGTGTTTGCAATTAAATAGTCGTTTCTAGAATAATTGCCCTCAGATAAGATGAAAATAAGTTTGGAATGCATATAAGGTTGGAACCCCCTATGCCATTTATGTTAAATATTAAGTGCGACTGCAGAGATCTGTTTATTGCTAAACAGTATCGTAAATCGATGTTTAACATCCGACGTTTAAACACAGACGACGAGGCCAGTGTTTGACCTCCCACACGGACACAATGCATTGCTGCACCATTAACAGATATGCACCACAATGCCAACTCAACGCTAAGAAAGAAGCTCTCGTGGACGTTTGCTCCTTAGGAAATCTCTTTCTCATCTCAATGCCGTAGGCACTGTAACAGGTGAGTCAGCTGCCCCTTATTTTCCAGTTTTAAGCAATCCGCATTTTATACTCCAACATAAAAACATCAGCCCCTGTGCTGCATTCTACCTAAGTATTCAACATGAATGTATTTGTGTTCGTTTATCTCTAAAGTTACTAAATAACTCAGTTGGAACGAGGGCACGATTTGTAAAGGTGGTTCGAATCCCATGTATTTACCAATTTATTCACCTACTGTGTAATATTTACAAATAACTAGTTGAACAATTTTTATGTTTTAAGCTGTTATTTGAATTCGTTATTCTTTTATTTCTACTTTATGGTATTTTTGCATATGAGGTTATCTCTCCCGGTATAGATGTTAGCTGTTCGTACATTTTAATAAACTATTGCAATCACTATATTTTACAATAAAAATTCCATCCCGAATAAAGAATCTGATGTGTTTCACTCAAATCACTTTCTCTACTCTTTTACTGACCATTCGTATTACTTATCTTCTTCGTGTTAGTTGAGATAAACATTTGTACAAATTATTTAATTGCTTATTTTCTTGTAGGTACAAGAGGAATATGGGACTACAGTAGCTTTTGAGCGATAGTCAAATCTTTTATTGCTTTGAGATTTGGTTCTCTTTCCACGGTTAACATAAAAAATAAACAACGATAAAGTTTAAGTTTACCAAAACTGACACAAATAACAAGGAATATCTCCAAAATGGCTCACTCTGTAAAAAATTGCATTTGGACATAAATTGTGTGTTTTAGCAAGATCTGCAGTTTTTGTATACTAAGATTTTGTCTATCTCTTACAGTTTACCAGTTATGCAAAAAACATCCAGAGTAAACAGGACTACATTGGCTATAGCCAGAAAATTCAAAATATACATTTCATTTGTCATGTAAATATCTTAAACATGTCAATTTAATCAAAATCGTTAGAGCCATTTTCAAGAAATCAAAATTTTTGATAAATTGTGCATGTAAAGGGTAGTTTAAGGTAGAGCAATGTTCTTCAAAATCTTCGTGTCGCATCCTCGAAACACCAACTTTGGTTTTTAACCAACTTTTCGTTTTTAATTATGCTGTCCATAGACTGACAGATTCAGGGGACCTTAAAACATATATTTCTGGTGCAATCTCGGCATAGAATTTTTGGGTGGAATGCAATACTTCGTCTACTTACTATACGTAGTAAAGAAAGTAAAAATATGGGATGGCCTGAGAAGCCTACTTATGCATTCTCCGAAGAATTGAGAAGCATGCATACCTGGGTTATAGTACATGTAACAGTATCAGGCATACACTTATCACAGTGCCTTAAGATTGTAACGCCACTTTTGTATTTTCTTATGGACATATGCTTTGGCTTTTCAGGGAATAGTGATTGCTGTTTTACTTTCTGTATAAATCATACGGAGATTTATGAACCAACAATGCAATCACAGTAACAAAAGTATATGGTTTATAACCTGAAAACAGTACACTGGATTTTTCAATTGCTAACGCTTTTGGTTTTCAGGAGTTAGGAAGTAGGGTTTTATTTATATTCACTAAATCTGCAGGACTATCGTCACTTATGAAAAAATGTGTTAATCACCCATTCTAATTGAAGTCTCCTTAAAGGACAATCTATCATTCCGGCTGTGCTTTTAACGAGACACTTGTTTGGAATGAAGTTGTGAAATATTGACTGGTTCAGTAGGAGGATAGTTGCAGTGCAGTAAGAGAATCACAAGTTTGATAAGAAAGCCACCTGGTAGACACTGCTGCTGCCATCGTGACAGAATCATCGCCAAGGGAACCTTATGACTGTCGAGGCAGGAAAGTGCTAACTAAAGCGTGGTAATGACATTATTAGGCGCTAGGCTCCTAGGAGACGTTAGGAACATGGAAAACACCACGTGCTTCTACTGACGGCTTTCTTCATCATACATTTGGCAACATCCTCGAAGAAATGTTGCTGTCTACTAGCTTCCTCAACTCAGCCTCAGCTGGTGACATCCGTTGTACGTACCACTTCTCACCATTATGTTTACTTTGAAGATGAGCTTCGTTATAAATATTCAGCACTTCATTTATTTAGGTAACTGAAAAGCTCAGCAAAATAAATCCTCAGGGACCTGAAGAAATACTGTAGAAATGTAATCTGATTATTCTTTATTTACATAGTCTTTCAATTCGGCTAGAAAAATAAAAGTAAATAGAATTAAAGATAGAGATAAGATAGCCCGTAGTTTCCCTTTGAAGGGCAAGGGCCTCCTAACTGCCGATAGGGTGAGCTAATCCCTGCAAGCTTGTTTCTATAGAACTACCATTATATTAATGCCTGTTCTTTATTGGTTACTATCATAGTGTCTGTTCTTTATTGGTTACGGTCTGTGTTATTTTGTCCATAACTATTCACTACTGTCAACCTCAAGCTTTGCACTTTGCACACTTCACAGCGTTGAACTTACAAAACTACTCCCTCTAGTCTCAACACTCGCTTTAGCCTACATCTCGTGATGTCTTTCCATTTTTCTCTTCCTATTGCGGTCCTGGTCCACTGGACACCAAGTCATGTGACCATCTGTGTCGCGGACGTCCTCAGCTCCTTTTACCGATCCACGGGTCCCATACTGTTGCGTCGTAGGCCCATCTGACCTGGTTCATCCTGACTACCGTCACCGTCATCATCACCGTCATCGCCACCGTCACTGTTACCGTCACCGTTACCGTGACGCTTACTAATACCATCACCGTTACCGTCACGCTTACCAAAACCTTCATCGTCACCGTAACCGTTACCGTCACCAACATCGTCACCGTTACCGTCACGCTTACCAACACCGTCATCGTCACCGTAACCGTTACCGTCACCCTTACCGTCACCGTCACCGTTACCGTCAACATCATCATCTCCGTCACTGTTACCGTCATCGTCACCGTCACCGTTACCGACAACGTCAACTTCAACGACAACCACAACGTCAACGTCAACAACGACAACGTCAACGACGTCAACGTCAACGACAACTTCAACGACAACGACAACGTCAACGTCAGCGTCAACGTCAACTTCAACGACAACGTCAACGTCAACTTCAACGACAACGTCAACGTCAGCGTCAACGTCAACAACGTCAACGTCAACGTCAACGACAACGACAACGTCAACGTCAATGACGACAACGACAACGTCAAAGACAACGTCAACTTCAACGACAATGGCAACGTCAACGAAACGTCAACCTCGTCATTGTAACCATCACCGTCACCGTTACCATCGCCGTCACCGTTACAGTGACCGTCATCATCAATGTCACCGTCACCGTTACCGTCACTGTTACCGTCACCGTCACCATTACCGTAACCGTAAACGTTAACATCACCGTCACCGTTTCCATCACCATCACGATCACTGTCACCGTTACCGTCACCTTCACCGTCATCGACCCCCTTACCGCACCGTTACCTTCACCGTCACGGTCACAGTTACCATCACCGTCACCGTTAACGTCACAGTCACCGTTACCCTCACCGTGACCGTAATTGTCACCATTACCAACACCGTCACCGATACCGTCACCGTCGCCGTTACCTACCCCGTTACAGTCACCGTCACCTTTACCGTCACCGTCATCGTCACCGTCATCGTCACCGTCACCATCACCGTTACCGTCACCGTCACCATCACGGCTACCGTCAACATCACCGTTACGGTCACCGTCACCGGTACCGTCACCGGTACCGTAACCGTCATCGTTCCCTACACCGTTACGTAACCGTCACCGATACCATAACCGTCACCGTTACCGTCACAGTACCGTCACCGTCACAGTACCGTTATCGTCACAGTACCGTTACCCTCACCGTTACCGTAATCGTCACCATTACCATCATAGTTTCCGTCACTGTTGCCTACACCGTTACCGTCACTGTCACCGTTACCGTCATGGTCACCATCACCATAACCGCCAGTCACTATCACGGCTAACGTCACCGATACCGTGACCTACACCGTTACCGTCAACGTCACGGTTACGTCACCGTCACTGTAACCGTCACCGTCTTCGTCACCATCACCGTCACCGTTACCGTCACCGTTATGTAATCGTCATAGTTACCTTAACCGTAGCTGTCACCGTTATCGTTCCCGTCGCCGACACCGTCACCATAACGGCTACAGTCACCGTTACCGTCACCGTTACCGTCATCTTCACCGTCACCGTTATCGTCACCGTTATGTAATCGTCATAGTTACCTTAACCGTAGCCGTCACCGTTATCGTCACAAGCACCGTCACTGTCACGTCACCGTCGCCGTCAACGTCACCATCACGGCTACCGTCACCGTTACCGTCACCGTTACAGTCATCTTCACCGTCACCGTTATCGTCAGCGCCACCGTTACCATCGCCATCATCGTTACCGTCACCGTCATCGTCACCATTACCATCTCCGTCACCGTCACGTCACCGTTACCGTAACCGTCACCTTCACCGTCACCGTTACCATCTCCGTTACTGTTAGTCATCGTTACCGTCATCGTTTCCCTCACCGTCACCGTTACCTACATCGTTATCGTCACCATCACCGTTACGTCAGTGTCACGTTACCGTCACCATCACCCTTACCGTCACGTCATCTTCACCATCACCGTCACCGTCACCGTTACCGTCTCCTCCTACGTCACTCACCGTCACCGTTACCGTCATCGTCAAGTTACGGTCACCGTTCCCTACACCGTTACTGTCTCCGTCACCGTTACGTTACCGTCACCATCACCGTTACCGTCACCGTCACCATCATCGTCACCGTTACCGTCACCGTTACAGTTGTCGTAACCGTCACCGTTACCGTCATCGTCACGGCTACTGTCACCGTCACCGTTACCGTCACGGCTACCGTCACCGTCATCGTTACCGTCAGCATCACCGTCACGGGTACCGTCACCGTCACCGTTACCGTCACCGTCATCGTCAACGTTACCGTCACCGTTACCGTCACCATCATCGTCACCGTTACCGTCATCGTCATAAATACCGTCACCGTTACCGTTACAGTTGTCGTAACCGTCACCGTTACCGTCATCGTCACGGCTACCGGCAGCGTCACCGTTACCGTCACGGCTACCGTCACCGTCATCGTTACCGTCACCATCATCGTCACCTTTACCGTCACCGTTACCGTCACCGTCACCGTTACCGTCATCGTCGCCGTCACCGTTACCGTCACCATCATCGTCACCGTTACCGTCATCGTCATAAATACCGTCACCGTTACCGTTACAGTTGTCGTAACCGTCACCGTTACCGTCATCGTCACGGCTACCGTCACCGTTACCGTCACCGTCACCGTTACCGTCACCGTCATCGTCGCCGTCACCGTTACCGTCACCATCATCGTCACCTTTACCGTCACCGTTACCGTCACCGTTACCGTCACCGTTACAGTTGTCGTAACCGTGACCGTTACCGTCACCGTCACGGCTACCGTCACCGTCACGGCTACCGTCACCGTCACCGTCACCGTCACCGTCATCGTCGCCGTAA
Organism: Tenodera sinensis; assembly: GCA_030765045.1. Taxonomy (NCBI): domain Eukaryota; kingdom Metazoa; phylum Arthropoda; class Insecta; order Mantodea; family Mantidae; genus Tenodera; species Tenodera sinensis. Next base: position 13,005,380 of record CM060964.1, on the reverse strand, counting down.
CCATTACCGTCACCATCATCGTCACCGTTACCGTCATCGTCATAAATACCGTCACCGTTACCGTCACAGTTACCGTTACAGTTGTCGTAACCGCCACCGTTACCGTCATCGTCACGGCTACCGTCACTGTCACCGTTACCGTCACGGCTACCGTCACCGTCATCGTTACCGTCAGCATCATCGTCACCATCACGGCTACCGTCACCGTCACCGTCAGCATCACCGTTACCGTCACCATGACCCTAACCGTCACCGTCATCGTTACCGTTACCGTCACCGTCACCATCACGGCTATTTCGCCGTCACCGTCACCGTTACCGTCACCGTTACCGTCACCATCACCGTGATCTTCACCGTCACCGTTACCTTTTCCGTTACCGTTACCATCACCATCATCGTCACCGTCCCCGTTACCGTCACCGTCACCGTCGCCGTCACCGTCACCGTTACCTTTTCCGTTAGCGTTACCATCACCATCATCGTCACCATCATCGTCACCGTCCCCGTCACCATCACCGTCACCGTCGCCGTCACCGTCACCGTTATCATCCGGTGCTACAACTCGAAGGGAACTTTGGCCTCTACAAGTTTTCCATCTTTCTGGATCCTGGGCAGCACATGCCGAATTTTCAACTCTCTGTCCGCGAGTCCTTGGTCTTGCCATTCTAGCCTTGTGTGTGGCTTTAGGTGTTCTTGTGTCTGCCTCTCTCTCAACATGACCCAGCCATCGTAACGTTTCAGGCTTTAGAAATCGAACAATATCTTCATTTTCAAGAATTTGATTGACTTTTGTGTTAGTCATCCTCTACTTCCCTCTATCCAACACTGTACCACAGATTCTTCATACTATTACAGTCACTAGCTGTCAAATTCCATGTCTCGGAGCCATGTGATATGGCAGGTCTGATTAGTCTTACAAGTTCTTGCTTTAGTTTTGCCAGATAATAGTTGAGACTTAATTAAATTCAAATTAGCAGAATACGCTCTATTTCCATTAATGATTCTTGGATTTATTTCTTCACTAATTTTATTGTTATTGTTGATTAGATCTTCCGGGCACTCAGAACTTGCAATATTCTCAAATATATAAGAACCTATTTTTAGGTTTCGTTGTTTCTTCTAATTTGCATAGCTGTTAGCTGCATGTACTTATGTACTTGGTTTTGCTTTCACTGATTTTCAAGCTCATCGTCCCCCCCCCCTCTGCGTGTAGAATGTATTTTCTAAACACTTTATAACTTGTGTGAAAACCTTAGTGTAGGGGTGTAATGTTTTGGGGATAGATCTGTATCACGAATACGTTTTGCCCCTTAAATCACTTATTCACTGAGATATTGCGCCGACTTCTGTCTATTTGTGTAGAGTGTACGGTCAAGATAGACTCAAGGCAAACCAGTTCTAAGTGGGTTGCATAAATTCGAAAAACATAGGGGCAGGTGATTCAAACAGGACGTTTAAAGCTATCTGAGAAGAACACATCATACTTCCCATACTCACCGAGGAGCTCTAATCATACTGACTGAACACGACACACCGGAGTTCTGAGAGATTGAATATTCCGAGTGTTCCGCTTTAAAGGTATTATTATGATGTGGTTCAGTTCGCATCAGGATTTATGGGACGTCACGAATTTGCATACTTATTAATTATTAATACAATTTATACCTACAACCGAGTTTGGAACCTAACAAATATCATTCTTTTCGTTATGCAACTTCCACAACCATTTTTGTTTCTGTAGCAGTATTAGGTTTCCGTTTTCATGCAACATGGAGGTGGCTACTGAAAGCTTTGAACTAATCTTTTGAAACAGCAGCGAACGGTCACTGCAAAAACAAAGAAAGGAAGTTTCAAACAGTAGAAGCTACATGCGTGCGAGGTATTTGCAATTCCGCTGGGTAACAGGAAAAAGTAATGTAATAGGAACTGTTTAACCTTTTTTCCTTCCCTCTCAGTACATTGATGGCATTACATTATCTATTTCGCTAAGATGTACAACGCTTGCTTGTTTCCATGGGTGTGACATACTCTTTAGCCCGATGCCCGGGCAGCAGGGAGTGGGCAGAAAGGAAGGGCAACACAGGTGGAAGGAAATGCAGTGGCGGTTATATGATTTGCTATATCAGAAGGCTTGCAATTTTAATTCACAGTATTGACTGAGTATGCAGGTGAAATAGAAATAATATTTCATACTGCATTCCACTGGAGCTTAATAGAGCAAATGAACCTTCCAGTTGAAAATAGAAATGTGCCTAGCTCATCTGCCACTTATGAGTATATACCGATATGACATTCAATATTTACAATTGTGGTTCACACGTCGAGATTTTTGGACCCTTTCCACTCTATCTTTGCAATATTGGGAGAAATTTTCTTTGTTGTATAACGCTAAACATTACATTTTAACTCTCCAGATAATTACCTTCTGTGACCAGATTTATAGATTTCATCAACTAGCAAAGTGTCTCAGACATGCTTAAGTGTATCTGTGTAGTGGAAATGTGGATTGAAGAAATTTGAAGTAAAAGTCAGTCAAGCTTGTGTTTGTGAAGAAAGGTTTTCTTCATTTTCCGATTATATTGCAGCTCAGTAAGTTCCAATTGAAACTCATTTTCAGTGGTTATGGTGTGTCTTTAAACATTTATCATCACATCACGTTCCACTCCTTTATAACCATCGTTGTTCACACTATGAGTAGCACAGTGGCATTATAAGTTATGCTTTTTAATTGTTTGAACAATCTTGTGGCACACTGCACCACAGATACCTACCGTTCTTCCCCCACAGAGAGAAGTGTATGGGCGATGGATAGTTGAGATAGCCATGCTTTGAGAAGTTGTCTTTACTGTAATTCACAACCAGACACCGCACACCAGTTATTCTACGCTGCTGCACTAGAAGAAAGGTGCCCGTTTGCTAGCACAGGACGTGGTGACCCTGACCGCTGCCCGTTTCTCCTTGAGTTGTGTCTGCATAGATACGCTGTCTAGTACTGTTTGTTAGTAACTTATGCACAGGTTAAATTTTGTTCAGCAGTTCTTGGTCCCTGGCAGGAATGCAGCGAGTCAGTACGTCAATAAACAATTCCAGATAAACAGCGTTATCTGAAGCAAGAGTTGTGCTTCTAATCGCGTTTACGATAATGCATTGGAACGTGCATTCATACTATATTAAAGCAAACAACTTGCTCAAAATAGCACAATTTAAATGTTATTTTCAGTTTCTGCAACATATTTAGCTTATAAAGCGTAAATGATGTTTTCAACTATTCCGTCTTTTCCCCACTGATCATTTTCTGCCTATTTATATATTTTTCAAAAATCCTCACAGTCTGTGTGGGTCTCAAGTGATATATCCTCGAGCGTTAAATCGTGCAATTCCTGTAAGAATAAGTCGCGTGTTACATTTTAAGTTTCATTTTACTTTGGCCCAAACTAGTTCTATGGGATTGAGATCACACATGTATGGGGCAAAAAAACCACAGTGTGGCCCAATGAAACAAAAATGTGTCCGCTTTAAGAACCTCTTTAGGTTCGTTTGATTCAATTATCCCATAAAGATCTGTTTTACACATGAAACTGTCACTCTGAACCCCTTTGTTCTGCAACACAATATCATAGCAGATTTCACAGCACTCCTAGGTGGAGGATTACCTGCTTCTACATTACTTTTACCATTACTTCCCACATAGAACTGTCACTTTGTTCTGCAACACAATATCATAGCAGATTTCACAGCACTCCTAGGTGGAGGATTATCTGCTTCTACATTACTTTTACCATTACTTCCCACATAGAACTGTCACTTTGTTCTGCAACACAATATCATAGCAGATTTCACAACACTCCTAGGTGGAGGATTATCTGCTTCTACATTACTTTTACCATTACTTCCCACATAGAACTGTCACTTTGTTCTGCAACACAATATCATAGCAGATTTCACAGCACTCCTAGGTGGAGGATTATCTGCTTCTACATTACTTTTACCATTACTTCCCACATAGAACTGTCACTTTGTTCTACAACACAATATCATAGCAGATTTCACAGCACTCCTAGGTGGAGGATTATCTGCTTCTACATTACTTTTACCATTACTTCCCACATAGAACTGTCACTTTGTTCTGCAACACAATATCATAGCAGATTTCACAACACTCCTAGGTGGAGGATTATCTGCTTCTACATTACTTTTACCATTACTTCCCACATAGAACTGTCACTTTGTTCTGCAACACAGTATCATAGCAGATTTCACAACACTCCTAGGTGGAGGATTATCTACTTCTACATTACTTTTACCATTACTTCCCACATAGAACTGTCACTCTGAACCCCTTTGTTCTACAAGACAATATCATAGCAGATTTCACAACACTCCTAGGTGGAGGATTATCTGCTTCTACATTACCTTTATCATTACTTCCCACATAGAACTGGTGACAAGTAGGATTTTAAAACTGAAATTAAGAGAAATTAGCAGCGAGTAAACGTAGCGCGAATAATATTGATGGTAAGTTGGTAACGTGACCAGCAGAGCAACGTTTGCACGGAAGGTTGCAAAACTCAGGTTACACTGCGTGGAATGTCTGTCCCCTGCCCTTCATTCTCCCTATACCATGAGCTGGTGAACAGACAGTACTTATTGTCCTTTGTAGCACATTCTTAAATTCGGAATTTTGCTGCCGAGACGTCCATTACTAATTAACAGTTAACAGTGTTACGGCACATAAGAATGTGAGATGCTGCCTAGAGCTGATGGTGAAGAGAGCTCGCTCAATCTCCTTACAGTGTTACTGAGCAATATTATAACTCTTTAGACTATTATGGCTATCCACAAATAACACAAAATATGTAGAGAAGAAAACTGAGTTAAACTCAATACACAACCAACTTACGTTTCAACACCACCCCTGTGCCATTCTCAAGGTAAACTGAACTTGTCCACCCAAGCTACGGACCGTTACAACCTAGCGCTGACCTCACGCTCAGGTCACGTTTACGTCACTTGCCCTGACATCATATATGATGACGTCTTTACGCACCCCTGATCTCAAAACGAATTTAGTAACAGAATCAGTAGAAGGTATTTCAAAATTCATACCTTGGTCCCTATTTTTTAAAATGAATACTTTCTTTACAAAACATCAATTCAATGGGTCTGTTTAATTGCTTTAATAATTTAATCTCTGGATTTATTATTAAGTGACCAAAATGATCTGCCACAGCTCATTTATCTAACTGTTTATATTTGATGTTTCTAAAATGTTCTTTTTTCCAGATGGCGTGTTGTCAATTCTTCCTTCTTATTAGAGAATATGAATACATTATTAACATGACGTTACTTAATGGTTTTAGTACAGAATTTATATATAAAAAGATAGAGAAATTTAAATATCAAAAGGCCGTAAATGAAGCTTCCACTCTCAAAAAACTCAAAGATTACTGCAAGTTTAAAAAGTTAACTTACCACCCTTGGGCTAATAAAAACTTACAAAATGTTTAAAGAACATGGCATAACGTTGGTGGTGCATTGAGTTTAACTCAATGTTATTAGTGTCTACATACTTTGTGTTGTTTGTGGATTGTATTGCCTCAGTGTTAGCAGCTTCAGGTGTGTATGGCTGTGTTTCATCCTGTTCAACATTCTCCACATGCACCAGGACAAATGGGAAAGGACTCAGCTGGCAGTGAACCGGCTTTGTTATAAACCATACAGAAAATTCTAATAACTTTATTAGCAATAATAATTTAAGGAAAAGAATAGATATATAATACTCTAGAATTTTTAACATATAAATCAAACAGTAATTCCGTGAATTGTAACAAAAAATTTAAACAAATTAAATGGAAAATAAAGCTGAAGCAAGACTAACTTGTTTAACGGACATTCACAAGATTGCCCAGCTACTATAAGTTAGTTCCATAAAGCAAAGACAAAGCAAGCCATGCCCCCTGGCATACAAACTGAGTAACAGACTGCAAATACCTTCCTTCCTTCCTTCGACACCGCTATGCCCAATAAAGCTCTGCATAATACTTGCTTTCAAATAACATTTTTGACTTAACTTTAACTGTTAAAAATATACGGGAATAGATATTCCCCAATAACTGAGCGAGCTGGCGCAGGCGATAGCGCATGTGACTCGCATTCGGGAGACCGTGGGTTCGCTCTCTGTGGTCGGCCTATCTGACCATTGGGTTCTCGGGTGGCCAGGCGAATGTTGGGTAAGATACTTTCATCTCTCGAATTTTCTTTCCTTCCATTTCATTCACCCTTTCATATGATTGTTCAATGTCAGGTTTGAAAACGTCAGCGGAAGTTCGGTGCAGCATGGTGGGGACAAAACGCTCGGTGTCACCAAAGTCGGGCTCCAAGTCGTGCACTCCATGAGGACCTTAAGTCTCTGAAGGTCCCCTGTAGAACGAACCGGCGGGGGACCAGTGTACTGGCTAGTGTCGCGGTGTTTCAACCTGGGGAAATGTAAGGATCCTATCCTCTGCTCTGTCCACCCTCTGTGTCCTCTCCCCTTACCCCTCCCTCTCGGGGGCACCCGTTCGGGGCACAGGTACAAAACATCTCTGAGTTCGAAGTAACGAAGTCCCCATCCTCCACGACTGTCGTACTCCCTCTTGGCTTGCTGATCTTGCGGCAGGTTTGGCATATCGTCTCGCGTGACGAAATCCCTCAGTTGGTGAAGGTCTAGTGACGCTGTAGATATTGTGGTGCCTGTCGACGCTAATGTGTGGCCATGCACTTCTCCCTAAATGCTTAAAGTACTGAGTATGCAATAACGTCAGCATGTACTGAGCCCAGAGACACATTTCTTGGCCATTCTAAACATGATGCTTTTGAAACAAATTTAGGTTTCGTGAACTAAAAATTGAAGGCACCATCTAATACATTTCTGTAGCTTGTCAAGCTGTCAATCTGTTATTGCTTATAAGGACAGTGGTACAATGCCTGTCACAGAAAGGATATTCGCTTACACATATTGTAACAAATGAAGATAAGAGTTGCTGCTAAAAACATTTACTTCTCACTTAGGTGCTCAAGTTTCACTGGAGACACACACTTTGAACAAAGGACAACTGATCCGCCGAATAGAATCACAACTGATCTAGTCCTTATCTTTTTCTTGTTTTCCATCCATTGTAATCTTAATTCCCAAATATTTATACTCTTCAGAATGTTTAATTGCCCCTAAATCGTCTTCTAATATTAAATCTCGAGGAACGTCCCCGATGACTATATATTTGGATTTATCCATATTTATTTTTAAACGCCATAAAAGATATTCTTGTATTAATTTTCCTGTAAGGTATTCTATATCTTCGAATTCTTGAGCCACTATTAGTTGATCATCTGCAAATTGGAGGGAATGTACTGTTAAATCATCATCTAGTGGTATTTCCATCATTTTACATTCCATTTCCAGTCTTCAATAGCTTTTTTCATTAATACAGTCACAGAAGCCAATTACCTGACAAAACTTTGAAATGTGGCCTGACTTTGCACAACAAAGACAATTACTTCAATTATTGTGAAGATAATGTTAATTTGCTCCATTAAGCACTCAGTTGTGTGTAATATGAAATATTATTTCTATTAAATCATGTATACACAGTGAATAGTGTCAATATAAGTTCAAGCCTTCGGATATTGGAAATATTTACAGCTGTGCCGCCACTGCCTTTCCTTCCACTTGTGATGAACTTCCATTCTGTCGACTTCCAGCTATTCGGGCATCGGGCTAAACAGTATGACGTCACAGTACATTGAGTTGGGGCTGCCTGTGTTATAACTTTCAGGTAATGACTTTTTTCCTACCTGAAGTTACTAGCTATGGGCAGTAACTCGGAACTACATACAGGGTGGAAGGGAAGTCATTACATTAATTTAAACCAGTGATATATCTCTGGATTTGGAACATTTTTTGTACCTTACGTTTTTGTCTCTCTCCATTTCTTACGGAGGTATTTTAGTTTTATCAAAAATAAGCTGACAACACTGCAGGTTGTGTGGGTGTCACTTTCCCTAGCTCAGTGCATAAACAAACACACTAACGGTGCTTCTTGAGAACACAAACAAATGCCCTGCCTTGTCCTTCCGTGTTTACAGTGGAGTGTAGGGGCCAATCACAAGCGTTAGCTCCCAAAATATGAAAGCAAAAGTGAAAGTGCCCGAGCTGTTTACATCTACAACCGAGGTCAATTCCCTGACCAACCTCAGCGCAACGTTGTCAACTTACTGCACGTGTGAAAAATCTGCTTGGAGTTTTGCTTCAGTTCTTTTAAGTGATTATTTCGAAACCCTGTGTGATGTCCCATAATTACTACCGAAGCTATATCAGAAATAAGTTACTCTACGCATCTTACAAGTAACAGTTATCTTCGTTCATTCTTGTGGAATTACGCATACAAGTTGGATCAAAATCCATTTATTTTTCGAAATCTACTGATCAAAGAAGAAAATGCCATTCGACTTTTGTATTTGTAATGCTTCTATGAAGCACATATTAGAAGGAATATAATGACTTCCCTTCTAGCCTGTATAAGGCTACTTAAACCAATTCTTCCATGTTATGTTTCAATTAAGGACATGTTTTGTGTTATTATGAATGAATGGCATTGGCTAAACTAAGGAAAACACAGAGTACAAGTAAAATATCAGAAGCGTGTGTTTAATGTAGCACTAGGTGTTCAAGGTACAAAACATTATATGCCATCTGACGTTAGTTGCAAAGAGATTAATTAGTGTCCAGATTTAATATTTTCCTTTTATTATAATGCAATCGCCGTTGATACATCTTATGTCAGGAGCTTCTACAATATTAGGTTTACTTTCTCCGTTATTAGCCTTTTTCAACAATGACAAACTATTCAACGCCTCTTATATTGTTGACACTTGCGACATCACGAAAGTAACGGACATTTAAGTAAGGCTAGGTATTTTTTTTTTTTACTTTCTCTACTAGGTATAGTAAAATAGAGGAAGTATTGTATTCCACACAAAAATTCAATGTCAAGATTTCACCGTAAATATGTTTTGATGCTCCCTGAATCCAAAAAGAAGCATTTTTAGAAAAAGGTCCGTATGTGTGTATGTCTGTCTGTGCTAGTTTGTGGACAGTATAACTTAAAAACGACAAGTCGGTTAAAGACCAAAGTTGGTATTTAAGTTTAATGTCTTTCAAGGATGCGGTACGACGATTTTGAAGAAAATTGATCCAACCTAAACTACTCTTTACATGGAGAATTTTGGTTTTCTTGAAAATGGCTAACGATTTTGATTACAATGTCATATGTTTGAGATATGTTGAATTTTATGACTTTTGCATAACTGGTAAAGCGTAAGAGATAGGCCAAATCTTACAATACAAAAATGTGGAACTCGTGAAAATACACAATTTACGTCTGAAACAGTTTCTTTTGCAGCGTGAACCATTTCAGAGATATGTCTTGTTTTTTGTGTGAGTTTTGGAGAACTTATACTTCTGTCAAATGGAACATCGTTATTCATTTTTACATGTATATTAACTGTGAAAAGAGAACGGAACTTGAAAGCTTTAAAATATTTGACTAACGCTCAAATTCTACTGTTTCCCCATATTAATCTTGTACCTACAAGAAGATAAACAACAAGATAGTTTCTGCAAATGTTTATCTCAGCTAACAGTAAGAAGATGTAGGAATAAGAGTTTCTAAGAATGGTTAGTACAAGAGTAGAGAAAGTCATGTGAATGCAACACATCACTATTTTATTCTTACAGCATAACTATGAGTTACAAAATGCCAACGATAAGAACTGAGTGGGAAACTGGGCAAATTATTTTTGAAATGCATAGATTTGAAGTTTGCGGGAAGAAAATTAATAATAATATTTAATGTCAACGTGACGTCGCGACTCCAAACATTAATCTTGAGCTTTCCGTACTGAACATAAATAGCACTATAGGTGGTGATAAAGGTCTAAAGTCTCCTTACAAAGGAAGGTGTGAAAACATGATATTTCATAAAGAGACGAATAAACTCGCAGCTAATTGCAAGGACACGCAAGATCTGAGAAGTGAGAATAAAAGCAAAGCGAGGCAGCAGGCACTGTATAATATACAGCCACATTGCAGCCGTTCAACAGATTAGCCACGATTAGCGAGCTATCTGGGCTATAACATGCTTGTAACAGGTTGCAATTGTAGCAACTTAATCAGCAGTCGGTTATTGCTAGATTGATGTATGAGCCAAATCGATAACGTAACACAGCCCAAAGTTTTCATGGACCCTGGTGATGGTTACGATGCCATAATATGGCCATGCTATAAACCTACTCTAATCTGAACACACTTTCCAACTGGAGCATAGAGGCACTTTTGGCGAAAAATGGACAAAGCAAAAGGTTCAACTAGTATCAGTTATATTCCAGTATAACATCATTTCCAGTGTTATCTTCTTGCCAATAATGCAATGACAACACCATAACTAACAGAGTGAATAAATCAGAAGCCTTTGCATTTTCTAATGAATCAGAGGTTAAATCTAGCCCTATAAAGTCAGCCAATGACTTCCCCTGGGGAGGGATTTCCTGCAAAACGGTTGTTTCAGAATTTACAGAAATTAACTGCAAGAAAAATGAGGTGATGCTAATACCAAGAAAGGAATTCAAATCGTTATTGAGAAATTCCTTATGAAATTTCAAGTTTGAAGCTTCGTTTGGTCCATGTTCACGTGGCATTAATGGCTTTATATCTCTTTGAAATATAACAATTATGTACCGTACCAAAATATTCATTATACGTGTTTCCTACACTTGCCACTATTACACATGCAAGTGCGAAGATATGATTTCTCCATGAAGAAATGCTAACAGATTCTGGAAACTATCTCCGTCAACACCAACTGCACCAATCCACACGTTGCTGAGGCATAGAGCTCTGTAACCTGAACAGTTTATCTTTGTTCACTTTACTCACTGTTCAAGGAGCGTCTTACCTTGTTCACCCAGGCTGTTTTCTTTGTTGTTGGTGTTTTGTAAGTGACTGAAAGTCGAGTTGAGCTAATGCAAGACATTTCTCTCTCTTTTCCAGGGGTTGTTAAGCTCTGCTGATGTCCAGATGAAACCATACCGAACACACCTGCATCATGTAGACTGTCTGTAGGCAAGTACCCACTAACTAGTACAGACTTGACGTTAGTTAAGAAAATATTTAGTTATCATGTGAGTATTTCCCCATTTTATTTCAGTATTACTATTCTAAATTATTCTATAATTTACTTGTTTATTTATTTATTTATTTATTTATTTACTTATTTATTTATTTATTTATTTATTTATTTATTTATTTATTTATTTATTTATTTATTTATTTATTTATTTATTTATTTATTTATTTATTTATTTATTTATTTATTTATTTATTTATTTATTTATTTATTTATTTATTTATTTATTTATTTATTTATTTATTTATTTATTTATTTATTTATTTATTTATTTATTTATTTATTTATTTATTTATTTATTTATTTATTTATTTATTTATTTATTTATTTATTTATTTATTTATTTATTTATTTATTTATTTATTTATTTATTTATTTATTTATTTATTTATTTATTTATTTATTTATTTATTTATTTATTTATTTATTTATTTATTTATTTATTTATTCATTCATTCATTCATTATTCATTTAGTATTCATTCATTTATTCATTCATTCATTCATTTATTATTCATTTATTATTCATTTATTATTCATTCATTCATTCATTCATGTATTTATTTATTTATTTATTTATTTATTTATTTATTTATTTATTTATTTATTTATTTATTTATTTATTTATTTATTTATTTATTTATTTATTTATTTATTTATTTATTTATTTATTTATTTATTTATTTATTTATTTATTTATTTATTTATTTATTTATTTATTTATTTATTTATTTATTTATTTATTTATTTATTTATTTATTTATTTATTTATTTATTTATTTATTTATTTATTTATTTATTTATTTGTTTGTTTGTTTGTTTATTTATTTATTTATTTATTTATTTATTCATTTATTTATTTATTCATTCATTTATTCATTCATTTATTTATTTATTTATTTATTTATTTATTTTGCTTCCCTTAAATCCAATTCTGTACATGGTAAATTATGGTTCAGTAAGTAACCTTTGCACTCTAATAGTAATAATACTATATTTATGCATAATTTATTCATATTTAATGGATAAAATGTAAAATTATGAGAGAGCTAATGGATAAGTAAGAAAGCATGTTATACAAGATAGTCAAGTTAATATTAGTATATTATATACATTAAGTAAGTTTATTACATTTGAAGTATTCGCACACTACGTAAAATCTGTGCTTCTGAAGAAAAAGGAAAAAAATGCCTCTACCTTCGATTTAAATGCATCATAGCTTTGTGTATTTGTAACTACTTAGGAGAGAGTGAGACGGTTTCAGGTGTTTTCCGTGAACTCCACTCTGTTGTTTATTTCTCCTTGTCAGGCTCTATCGTATACTTCTACTTCTGAACAGAGCCAGACATTTCTTGCCCCTGTTTTGCTGTGACTGACAAATCCTGGATTCCGACCCACGTGCATGGGGTTCCGAGTGGGTTTGTCTGGAAACAGCTCGGTGTGAGACAGACGTTTGTCTGCTCGTTCGGGGTTTTGGACCCAAGTTCTTCTTGGGACTTTGTCTAAGATATACGTACATATACAGGTGTAACAAAAATGTACGGCACAAATTGCAGGACACACTCCTCACACGCAGACGAAGAAATTATGTTGAATGAACATGGGTCTGGAAACGCTATGTTTCCATGTTGCAACTCATTATCTCCAACTCATTATCCCTTGGAAACACACAAGAAGAGAACGTTAGTATCACGGGGAACATGATGGAGCACCTCCTCATTTTGGTGTAATGTCCGTCGGCTTCCAAATAACAGATTCGGTGACGGATAGGTAGAGGTGAACCAGTTGCCTGGCCACCACGTTCTCCGGACCAAAACCTTCTGGAGTTTTATTTGTGGGAGCATTTGAAGGCTCTTGAGTATCGAACCCCAGTACCAGATATTCAGAGTCTCCGTCACTGTATTATGGAGGGCTGCGACACCATACCCAATACTCCAGGGACACATCAGCGCATCAGGGATTCATTACGACGGCGGGTTGGTGCATGTGTCAATGTTCACGGAGGGTTTATTGAGCACTTCCCGTAAGAAAGAGTGGCACGAATTATGCTGGTACGTTCTACAGTTTGTACCTTACATTTTTGTTACACCCTGTATAGATATATGTATATTGTACTAGTATGAGTATGTGGTGACTTGTTTGGCATTTCCTGGATAAGTTCCGTTTCTCAACACCTTTCAGTTTTGTAAGTAAATCCAGCTGTCCTTTGGCATTGTTTTCTAGTTTTTCCTCCATATTTAAGGTATTCTTTCGAGCTATATGTTGTGGTATATTGGACAAGGGTATGGTGCTGCTGCTGTTTGAACATTGAATTTTAATGCCATAAATTTATGTTCAAGCTTATTGTGTTGAAGATTTGGAATTCAGATGCTTTTTACTGTCGCATAATTTTGTTAAGTGCGTCCTTGAAATTAGTTTTAATAAATCAGCAATGACTTTTTCACAATTCGTGCTGTGATGCACTTGTAAGCTTTTCCTTGGGGTCAATACAAACATACTTGTGGAGTTTATTGTACGTATTTACTCTCGCTTTGGTTCCGTTCACTTGTATCTGTTTCAAGTGATACATTTTAATGTGTTTTAATACCCTAAGATTCTATAACAGCGTTACCAGTTGCTTTAAAGCCACGTAAGCCAGTTTTATCACCCGTTTGTTTGGAATATTTCCACTCCCAGTCAAAAGGGACTGTGTATGTCGCATTTTACTCTATGACAACTTGCGGAGAGGCTCTTAGCGCCTGGACCGAAAGGCCTGACGGGGCACTCCCCGGGAGGATGGATGAGACGAATGGATCCAAAGGGCGGCCTGAACGTTGCCACGACCGAGCAGGCCGCAGGGTCCCCACATTTTCCCAGTTAGAAGCATCCCGGCGGAGGCTGGCTTAACCCGGTTCCTCTCTCCCTCGGTCTTGGACCACTCCATGGAAGGTCTAGAAACCAGTAGGCTCGCCTTCCAATCTGGGGGACGACATTTCCAGAGCCCATTTGTGTCCTACGTCCCCAAGAAAAATTGGTCAGTTATTTTGTTATTTACTATGCACAATGATTCTGCTATTTATTCTGAAACCAAAAGGCCTGTCATAATAATGGATTATAATAGCTACAAAGTTGGTGTTGATACAGTGAATAAATTTATGCAATACTTCCACAGTTTCAAGAAGAACAAGGAGATGACCTTTCGCTATATTTTTCCAAATAACCAGTAACATTCTATACAATGAATGAATAAATGTAATAAATACAGAAGAAATCATCTTGACAACCTTATGACGATCTTTGAAGACAGAACTGACTGAAGAGCCAACCTTCAGATAGTCAATTTTTAAATTCCTGTTTTGTTATTATGACCTAAAGAAACTGTTCACTACAAATGTATGTGTACTACATCTAACATTTTCCCAGTAATTTTCGTTCTTTGCACACTTCTGTTGTGTAGTGTATGGAATACACCTGTAGGCGCGTGTACTTAAAGGTTAAGTTTCCTAGCTGCTATTATTCTTCGTTCGTTTGCACTGGGTTTCCTGCGTTACAGACAATGTTTGTAATGCCCAGTCACATAGAATCATGCCCTGGCTTGTCTTGTGTTTCACTTAGTGTTTTACAGTGTAAAGCATATGTGCCTTTTTATTATCAAATGTTTTTATGGCGAGTAAAAGTGAAACTGTAATTTTAGTTCGAATTCGTTTTACTTCTTGCAATATATTACTAATAAACAGTTTATTATACCAGGAAGCATGTTCTCCGTAACTAAATCTGAATTCCTGTCCTACGTTGAATAGTGCGAGGGATCCATGGTTCAATTACAGACCTGAAGGGTTACTCAAGCACAGGGATGTCCAACCTTCTCTCTTTGGAGAACCTTACATAATGAGCGGCTATTTCCTATCCACTACCTGAGTTGGAGGGACAGACAGTCAGTAATCAGTGACGGACAGAAACAGGCGATTCCATGGCAGTTTCTAAGCCATACCTTTAATTTTCTGGGAATTTCCTCAGAAGAACTCTTCATTCTGGATGATGTTTGCATAAATGGTAAACAGTAAGAGACAGACAAAAGCTTACTAAATAAGAAATGTGGATCTCGCTAAAACACACAATTTACGCCAAATGCTTCGTTTTTCAATTGAGTAAACCATTTCCGAGATATTCTTTCTTATTTATTTGAATTTGCCAATACTTATACGTTTTTCAAATAGGAATATGTTATTCGTCTTTTTATCTCTTGGCCTTGTAAATTGAACGGGATTTCAAAGGTATCACATATTAAGCAACTCTTAAAACGTTTCACACTATTGCTTAAAGCCTACCGTATTCCCATATTCCCCTTGCATTTACAGAGAATTAGCAATAAGATACTTTCTAAAGTTGCTTATGTGGATTAGAATGTAGTAGATAGAGAAATAAACATTTGCAAGAATAGTGTGTATAAGAGTGAGTATAGCTCTACATATATTTGCGAACAGAGTTTCTCCAAATTGAACTATACTAAAAGTCTGTATCGCAATATGTTACGCGACGATCACTTGGTGGATCTTCTAAGGCTATGCCAAATATTGATCGACTTGTTAAACGTAAGCAGTACCAAACAAGTCACTAATGAACACATGTTTGACGCATAAGATTCGAAAGTGCTTTCGTAAATCAAACGCAACGTGCATGTAGCCAACAGCCACTGCAACACAATACACGGCTGGGGGTTAAATAGAGGCAAAGTGGAGGAGGTAAATCGCAACTTGCCTCTTTCGCAAACGTTGGATATGGCTGCTCTGTGGGTGTACTCACATGTAAGATTGCATTTCTACATGCCATAGCTGTAGTCGAGGTTAGCTGAAGATTTTAATTATTTGGAGTAAAATATATGTGAACGTTTTCGTTCTTTTGGACATTATTCCTATTCTTTACAAATAAAACTTTTTCTACATGCCTTTAAGTATACTCAGCTTTATTAACAGAGGCCCCATGGAAACATAAAACGCAAATGTTTTGTTTTTCTTTAATGCGTGCTTCTTTAGCTTCCTTTGAATTATCCAAAATTATTATTCCATATTTAAGCATACTAAGAATGCTTTCATTCGGAGAGTAAAGTGTGCACTTTGGAGCAATAGTGTCCCTTTGCTTTTATACTTGTTTACTTTTCGTTTCTCATAAGGATATTTAGAGCTAAACACTTGGTGGTGGCTTCAGAAGAATATTTGTGCCTAATTACGAAATACATTATTGAAAGGTAGAGCTAAATAGGTAGTGTATCTGACGCAAAGCGTGAGTATTTCTAAGAATTTTGGGATTGGTCTATAAAAATCTGTTTTAAAATGCATAACAAACTCATGTAACAAGCTTTGTGGAAAAGTGTGGTATTGAAGGAGGATATTGAAAGAAATAATGTCTTTTGTTAGAAAACATTTGAATTCACTAATCTGGAGAAACATGTGAGCGATGTTGTAGCATAGTGAAATGTCACATAACGCTGAAGGATAGGTAATGTGCAATATGAGTTTCACGTGTAGGGAAAAGAAGTATGACATAAATCTCTCGAATCCATTGGCCGTGATGCGAGTGAGACACGTGTTTAGAGGCTTTTGTGTAAGCCTACAGTTGTCGCACGCCCCACTAGAGAGAAATATAATATTCCAAACGCGAATGTTATGGCTTGCCACTCTTTTTACTCTGCTGAAAATGTCCAAATGGTTTTATTTTGACAGATGGACTACACCCCTAATGCACTTTGATATCAATTTATGATGCTACATTTTGAAATAGCTTCTCCCCATTGAACCAAGCTGGTTAAAATGGGCAGGACGCATGCTCGGAACACAGGTCACCACAAATCAACTGGCATTTCTCGCGTGTACATGCACGAGCATAGACTAGGTGCTTGTCACTGTTTGCAACTCATCATTCACGGTGATTAATACCACGGAAGCTCGTTCTGCAATTTACTGTCCCACACAATTTTTTAAAAAACAACTCTCCGCGTAAATAGGTTGTCAGCGCCACGGTGTTTACGGGGTGCCAGGGAACGTGACGTCACTGGAAACCTGTTTGTGATAAGGATTGTACCGGATACTATTCTCTGCAAATCTCCTTTAGCAAACCTATTGTTAAGATCAAGAATTGTAGGGAAGTTCCAACAGACACTTATCTCGCTGAAGACCTCCGAATAAAACACTGTAATGTCATTGGGGTTTGATAAAGGGATAGTTCACCTAAGGTTTCACTTAGAAGCATTTAGTGCTGTTTTGAAAAGACCCTAGTGAAATACGGAAATAATCATCACGTTATCCTTCATGATGATGGGAAAGGAAGAAGTGTACATGTATTTAACTCCAATATAATTGCACAAGTTTTCACAGAGCTCGTTGCTAAATTTGCTCCCAACTTGTAATGTATTCAATATGACAGAAGAGACGCGGCTTTCTTAATAACTACGAAATAATATCAAAATTAAAGCTCCTTCGTATAATTCATTACACAGATTGGATTCAGCAACGTAACGCTTGAGTGCATTTTGAAGGTGAGTTCAAACAAGTTACCCAGGAGTTATCTAGTTGTTCTATTTAAATATGAGAAAACAAGGCTCTTAGTTATTATTCTAGCCTAAGTAAATGACAAGCTCAACCAAGCTGTTTTAGGTGTCCTAGCTCTTAGTTCTTCTGCCAGTTCAAGTAAATCACAAGCTTGAATCGAGCTCTTTTCAGCGCCCGGACTCTTCTGGACCTTAATTATTCAGCTGAATGTTTGGCAATGTTGTGTAATTCTTGAGAGTGGCTTTCGATGCTGCACAGTGCTATCTGAGAAGAAATAGCTCACTAAATGTTTAATTCTTTGAAGGATACGTAATCTTTTTGTAGAAAAGATTTAACTGAATCGTGTGCTTTTATTGTATTTCGCACACATTTGGTCATTGTTCTTTCACAAGCTCTATGTAAGCACTAAGAAGGAAAATCGTTTGTTCTAATTCATCCTCTTGTGGCAATCCTGCGACAGAATTAAGGAATCTTTTTGTCTTTCTTTCTCTCTCACTCTTTCGCTGTCTACTTATACCGCCGCTCAACTTCTACTGACAAATGAACGTGATGTTCAATATATGCAAGCACGAATTCATGTCTTGTTATGAATTGTGTCATCTCTTAAGGTTTGAGACCTCATTCTCTTTGCACGCTTAACATATAAAAAAATGAACAACGATGCTGCACTTCACAAAAGATTTAAGTTTTCCGAAACTGGCACAAGTAACAAGGAATATCTCCGAAATTGTTTACTCTACAAACAATTTATTGGGACATAAATTCTGTGTTTTAGCGAGATCTACTTTTTTTGTGTTCTAAGATTTTGTTTATCGCTTACGGTTTACGAGTTATTGAAAAGTCATCCAGAGTAAACAGGACTACATAAGCTATAGCCGGAACATTGAAAATATACATTTCATTTGTCATAAAAATGTCTTAAACGTATCTGATTTTAATCAAAATCGTTAGAGCTATTTTCAAGGAAATCAAAATTTTCGAAAAATTTTCCATGTAAAGGCTATTTTAGGGTGGGGCTATTTTCTTGAAAATCTTCGTGTCGCATCCTTGAAGGACATTAAACTTAAATACCAACTTTGGTTTTTAACCGACTTTCCGTTTTTGTGTTATACTATCCACAGATTGACAGACTGACACACAGACACAGACCTTTTTCTAAAATCTAGACATAGAGTTTTTGGGTGGAATACAATACTTCCTCTACTCACCAGTAGAGAAAGTAAAAATCATTTCCACAGATAATTGATCTACTATCATTGAAGTCACTGAATACTCGCCAGTACATCAGTTGGCTAACAGCAACCAATATTCGAGTGATGGTGGGTTTTTTCTTGAACGGATTAATGTTTTAATTCACGGCCTCTTAAATGCATATTCTCATGAATAACATACAATGTTTAGAGCCTTGGTGGCACGTACGGAGAACAGTCAGTGCCATAGAATAGCAAGAGTTGGCTTCAAGCTGGCAAGATCAGAGAACATAAGAGTGAGCGGACGTAAAGCTGTGAGGAGCTGTTGAAGATTAAACACAAAACACGCCAGAGGCGATCTGCAAAAGCGAACTAAAACATCAAACGCAGAGAAAGTTTAACATGGCTACCAGTTTCTAAAATACACAAGGATATCAGCACAAGTGAAGAGGCAATTTAAGGACCAATAAAGAAACGTTTAAGTTAGTGGGAAAAGGGGCGCGGGGCACAGACGTAATTTTATCGCGGAGATTAACAATGTTAAAAAGTCAACAGGCACTAATTTAAGAGAGAACAGAAGGTATTCTTGTTGAACGAGAGCCAGCCATTGGTTAATAGGCGCGATTGGCAAAGTTGCAATAATTCCTGAACACAGATGTGCTTGTAGCAGAATCAATACATCCCAGTGTAGTAGTTATAAATCACATAGTTTTAAAATAAAACGTACTATTACAATGCAAATTTTAAACGCTATTATTTTACAAAAACGTTGAACTTAAGTGGAAAAATATGCTTATATACTTGAATATATAATTGAACATTTTTAAAATAATCAATATTTGCATCATAGTAGCAGATTATTAAAAATCTGATGTGTTGCACTCACATGACTCTTTCTACTCTTGTCTGTATTCTTACAAACTCTTATTGCTATATATTCTTCGTGTTAGTTGAGATAAAAATTTGCAAAAATTATCTTATTGCTTATTTCCTTGTAGTTACAAGGGGAATATGGGAATACAGTAGGCTTTGAGCGATAGTCAAATTTTTAAAGCTTTCAAACTCCCTTCTCTTTGCACGGTTAGCATATAAAAATGAATAGCCATGTTATATTTGACAGAAGTATAAGTTCTCCAAAACTTACACAAATAACATATCTCCGAAATGGTTCACTCTACAAAAACATTTATTTGGACATAAATTTATGCTTTAGCAAGATGTACATTTTTGTAAAGTAAGATTTGGTCTGTCTCTTACGGTTTACCAGTTATGCAAAAGTCGTCCAGAGTAAATACGACTACGGGGTCTAGAGCCAGAAAATTCAAGATATACATTTCATTTGCTATAAAAATATCTCAAACATATCTCAAACATCGTTAGAGCCATTTTCAAGAAAATCAAAACTTTGGAAACATTTTCCATGTGAAAGGTAGTCTGGAGTGGAGCAATTTTCTTTAAAATTTTCGTGTCGCATCCTTGAAAGACATTTACCATAAATACAACCTTTGGTTTTAACAGACTTTTCTTTTTTGAGTTATGCGGTCCAAAGACTGACAGACACACATAAGGACCTCTTTCTAAAAATCCTTTTTTTTTTGGGGGGGGGGGTATTCAGGAAGCCTCAAAACATATTTCCGGTGAAATCTCGACATCCAATTATTGGGTGGAATACTATACTTCCTCTACCTTATTAAACGTAGTAGAGGAATTAATTACACAGCAAATTAATTTTCTTTCATTTAAGCATGACACAAGGGAAGTCAACTTTTCAGATGGTTTAGGGAACTCTAGCAAATCACGCAGTGGTTCTCAATAATTATTTATGTACATTAAGTTAGCTAAAGTAATTTAGCAGAAAAGTCACACTGGATACTTATATAGGTGTTGGCAGTGCGGGTTAGCAACTATACGTGCTTATATCTATTACTTCGCAAATGTAAGTATGCAGTAATTAGATTTCAATCAGCTAATGACACATTAAAAAAGGGCGATGAAATTTACTGACGAGGCATAGAAACTGGGGTTATAAAACTGCACATATAAATTACAATAAGGAAGAAAATAGGAAAAGTGCGGAATAGTACAATTTATTATCCACCGGGTGGAAGGTGACTTATTACATTCCTTCTAATATGTGCTTCATAGAAGCATTACAAACAAAAAAGTCTAATGTGCTGTTCTTTGATCAGCCGATTTCGAAAAAATAAATAGCTTTTGTTCCAAATTGGATTCATAATTCCACAAGAATGTAGGAATATAACAGTTTGTTACTTGTAAGATGCGTAGAGCAACAGGGTTTTGAAATAATCACTTAAAAGAATTAAAGGAAAAATCCTAGCAGCTTTTTCAGAAGTGAAGTAACTCGGCAACGTTGTGTTGAGGTTGATCACTGGTTTCTGGATATAACCATGTCGGTCGCTTGCAGGGTGCTGTAATGTTTTGAGAAATAACGATTTTAATTGGCCTACACTCGCACAGTAAACATGGAACAACACGGCGTGGTGTTTGTTTACACTCACGAGACGCATGGTAGCAGTAGAGAAGTATATTTGGTTATGTACTGACCTAGTGAAAGTGACACCCACACAATCTGCAGTGTTGCCAGCTTGTTTTCGATAGAAGAATAATATCTCCGTAGGAATGTATTTAATGTTTTTCCACACAATAGCCGTGTGTAGGACAGGATTGGAAAGGGTAGAGTAAGACTGAAAAATTGAATGCCACGACCGAGATTTGAACCACGGATCTACCGGTTGCCGCCCGGCTGCTCTAACCACTAAGCTATCATGGCCAACGTACCGATATGACATTAAATTCTCCAACTCACTCGCATTATTCCCACTAAAGCACACAAGGAGATCTCAATTTACTCTGACATAACATACCTTAATGTCGACTTACAACAAACTAAACTAACTAAACCCCGGCGCGACAGCCCACAAGGGGCCAAGGCCTACCGCCCAGCCGCTGCGTCCCCCACCTTTGCCCACTTCAGGCGTCATTGGTGAGGTGCAGTATTGGAGGGTGGGACGTGGTCAGCGCCCCGAGCCCTCCCGGCCGGTTATGCGGTCTTCTAGACCTGGGGCCGCTACTTCTCTATCAAGTAGCTCCTCAATTGGTCCCCCGACTTACAACATGTAAGTACTTAAGTCCCGGGCTTCTAGTTTAACCAACTATAACATCAATTATGTAATTCATCTTTTTCCACACAATAGCTGAGTGTAGGACATGACTAAAAGCTTAATGTCATATGGACACATTGGCCATGATAGCTCAGTGGCTAGTGCAGCTGGGCTGTAACCAGTAGATCCGTGGCTTTCAAATCCCGGTTGTGGTATTCAATTTTTCAGTCTCACTGTACCCTTTCCATCTCCGTGGGAAATTGTCACAGACAAAGGCGTAAGATACAACCTGTGTTCCAAATACCGAGGTCTGCCACTGGTTTAAATTAATGTAAAGACTTCCCTTCCACCTGGTAATTTTCAAATAAAGGCAAAATTTCAACTTGATTTCATTTGCTGATGATAAAGTCCGTCTAGCTTAGACTACGGAAAATCTTAGTATAATAAATATATGGGAAATATAGCCATATAGAGAAAGTAAGCATTATTAATGAACAATGAGTATCTGAAGTAGATGGGATCTCACTGAACAGTAGTGTTACTGATACAGCACATAGCTGTCTGTGCCAAAGCTAGTCTTTTTTCAAGTAGGGACAGCAGTTTTAAAAGTGCGTATTATGCAACCAATTTATTGTGCTAAAATACAGCACACAGAGACATTATGGATTGAAGCACCAGGCAGTTGAAGGAAATCGCCATTCCCTATTACTAATTATGTTTTATGTCATTTAACTTATTTGAAAATAACTCAAATAAATATTCTCTTAATTTTAATTAAAAAAAGTTAAAATCTCTACTTCAAGGATAACCGAATTTTCAAGAAAACATATTACGTTTTATATCAACAGTGTCTAGTAAAAGTTCATATCAAAATCGCTGTTATTAATGTGTATTTATGCTTTTATTAATTTACATTAACATTCGATTTTGACCTTTTTACATCTCAGATTAAAGTCATAAATGCACATCCCTTAAGAGGTATGCAAATACAGAAATAATTCTTATTTGCAATTTGAGAATCGCCAATGTAAAGGCTTTGGTGGGTTTAAATAATCAAACTAAGTTCAGCCAAACCACTAGCAAGTTTAACAATTGGCTATTTTAATCAATTTCAAACCGATATGTAGTTTTCTATTTATTGCTGATCCAATGAGAGGTACTGTTCTCTTCATAACTCTAACGTGTGTTTATAATATGTATTCTTCTAGTACAAGGAAATTCTGAAGGAAAACATTTCCAAAGGTACACACGTGAGGCTCTACCTGCTGACGCAGTCAAGTTGCAGGTATACTGACAGATGACGACTGACAACGCTCCTAGGGGTGTAGCCTCAATGGATGTGGGTGAATGTGTTGCATACCCTGCCAGTTTTCCTTAGTTAACTTTTCCTATTTTCTATATATTAATCCAATTGGCAATATTCTTGCTGAGGAGCATGTTTCAAACAACAATCTGCTATAAATTAGTATTGTTAGCGCATCACGCCAAGCATCGAAACAGAGCGGCTGTTGGTTGTGCTTGCTTTTCGCCAGTCACGCCAAACGATGTGCCCTTACACTGGATGTGATTCAGAGAAGTGCATCTCACTTGTTATTGTCAATGAGGTTTAAAGCTAACTTTTTGGGTATTCTATTTGGCAGTGAAGGTTAATTTCATATTTTTAACTTCTTCTGCACCTATCATAATAGAACTAGCAGCATTTTGAACTGTAACGTGTGTGTGTGAACGTGTAAGAGAGAAATACGCCAGGAAACAGAAGGCAGGGTATGCATACTGCTCATGTGCTTCCGTGTGGTTCACTACGAGGAAAACACGTGTTGTAGAGAAACACTGCATTTCCTGGAAACATACTGCTTCGAGTGCTTGAAATAAAAGGACTGCGAGTGCAGAAATAAATAATGGGAGTGATTTTTCTGTAATTTTAATATTTAGCAGCAGGTGAATTATAAAGTTCTATGAAAATTATAAAAATTGTGGCAAAATATTTTTTCAAAGTTAATTTTTATTTAATAAACCAATGCATTACAAAATGTTCTGTTCCCAACTTTCTTATCTATAACAGAATAGCATTTAAAACTATCAAAATTTTGAAATCTCCATTGTGTGGAGCATTTCAGGTACTGTGCTAAAGATAGCTAAAAAATTAAAAATAAATAAAATAAATTTAAAAGTTGTAGATATTACAATTAAAATGTATCCGTGCATTATTCCTTACATGCATTATGTTTGATATCCATTTGAACAAAATCCGCTAATGATTGTAGCAGGTGATGCAAGTCTCCGAACCGGCTGCGCTGTGGTTTGCTTGTATGCGTCCTCGGCGCTCATCGCCGACTGCTGCTGTCATAGAACAGCGCCGATGACACCATAGAACATTTTTAAAGCTACTTTTAAAGGCTTTACTCACCAATGTTATTAAAATATATGCTGAAACTGGCCACGGTCGTTGTCCATACATTTTGGCACCTCTTTAGGAAACTATCCATCACTCGCCGTAGTTCACGTTGAGAAATGTTGGCAATTTCCTGGCGGATATTTCGTTTTAATTCTTCCAGGGTGTGTGGGTTTGTCTTGTACACTTTATGCTTTAAGTTACCCCAGAGATAGAAATTGCAGATCATCTGGAAATCTTTCTGCAAATTGCACTTTCACCTGGCGAGCTGACTGAGTTAACACATACGAATCATAAATACACGCTGTGCAGTAGAAAAAAAAATGCAGAGTCATAATACGCTTTGTGACTAAGTACAGGACAAAATAATAAAGCACACTGCTAATAATTCAAGTACGCGATAGTGCGTCAGCTCAATACTGCACTTTCAGAGCAGAGAAAAGCAGGTCAACCGCATGACCTTGAGTACAGTAGCTACGTTATCGTGTTTCTGTGTGGGCAGTGGAAAAACACCGCGCAGCGCTTCGCATGTTTCTGGGTCTCTCCGTAGAATTTAGTAATTTCACGTATGTGTACCCTTAATATAAGTCCAAAGTGCAGACACCCGCTACGCCACTGGTTGGTATATGTAACGCCATTCTCTGTGCGAGCCTCTGCTTGCCCGGTTGTGTCCTGAACTGCTTGTAACCTTGACACCGCTGTCTTAGGCTATCAGTTTCCCAGTTCTCAGCTGTCAGTCAGTCAGCTTCATAGGCGGAAATAGCAGCTCTGTTCACATTGCCGCAAATACAGCGTAGCACAGAAGAGAGTATGCGATATTTAGGCTTACAATAAACATCGCCATAGGTCCCTATTAAGGAGAATTTGAAGGTCGAGGACATCGCTGGAGAAGTTAAGGCGAGGTTAAACAGGCGCACTCCTTTAATGCTAACCCTCTTCTTGTTTATCTGATTCCCCTCCCCTTATGTAGGACTTACAAGCCAGTGCCTGGAGTCAGACGCCTGGAACCTATGGAACGGACAGAGTGAACACCTGCAAGTATGAGAGTGAGGAAGTGATTCCCCTCCCCTTATGTAGGACTTACAAGCCAGTGCCTAGAGTCAGACGCCTGCAACCTATGGAACGGACAGAGTGAACACCTGCAAGTATGAGAGTGAGGAAGTGATTCCCCTCCCCTTATGTAGGACTTACAAGTCAGTGCCTAGAGTCAGACGCCTGGAACCTATGGAACGGACAGAGTGAACACCTGCAAGTATGAGAGTGAGGAAGTGATTCCCCTCCCCTTATGTAGGACTTACAAGTCAGTGCCTAGAGTCAGACGCCTGGAACCTATGGAACGGACAGAGTGAACACCTGCAAGTATGAGAGTGAGGAAGTGATTCCCCTCCTCTTATGTAGGACTTACAAGTCAGTGCCTAGAGTCAGACGCCTGGAACCTATGGAACGGACAGAGTGAACACCTGCAAGTATGAGAGTGAGGAAGTGATTCCCCTCCCCTTATGTAGGACTTACAAGTCAGTGCCTAGAGTCAGACGCCTGGAACCTATGGAACGGACAGAGTGAACACCTGCAAGTATGAGAGTGAGGAAGTGATTCCCCTCCCCTTATGTAGGACTTACAAGCCAGTGTCTAGAGTCAGACGCCTGGAACCTATGGAACGGACAGAGTGAACACCTGCAAGTATGAGAGTGAGGAAGTGATTCCCCTCCCCTTATGTAGGACTTACAAGCCAGTGTCTAGAGTCAGACGCCTGGAACCTATGGAACGGACAGAGTGAACACCTGCAAGTATGAGAGTGAGGAAGTGATTCCCCTCCCCTTATGTAGGACTTAGAAGCCAGTGCCTAGAGTCAGACGCCTGGAACCTATGGAACGGACTGAGTGAAGACTGCAACAGGGTGCTCAGCCAAACTCAGGTATGAGAATGAGGAAGTTGATGATATGAAATGCAGGCGAAATCGTTTAATGGTAAGGTGATGATGGAGTAATTGGTGTAATGAGTGGCGGGGGAAACTGGGGAATCAGAAGAAAACTCGCCCATATGCCGCTGCGTCCACCACGAATACCACATGCTGGTCCCTTAATAGGGAATATTAACTGCCCAATCAGAATATATGTTATTTGTTTCAACTAATCATCATTTGTACACTATACACGCTGCTATAAACGCGCCATTTACTAGCATTTTAATACGAGCCTACAATGTTTCTCTTATTTCTGCAAAGCCAAAAATTAACAGGCAACCAAAACACAGTGAAATTGGTAATAATTGTGTCTAATATCCACCATGGACCCAAGGACTGTATCGATTCACACGGGAACCTCAGTCCACATTGATGGTTAGCCACATTCATAGTGCGGTACATTGCCACAGTTGGTTACTCTACACAATATTGAAAATACATAACATGCGAGATGCGCTTGGTATCTGTCAGTCTGACAGTAACTTTGGCACAGTGCACTTTGCAAAAGTTGCGTCACACCTTCCTCTATGGTCCCCATAGAGCACCATAAATTGCATGTGATTTATTCAATATTATGTTATATGCATACCTATTAGTTGTGCTCATTGAAGCAGTAGGTAGCTATGCCATACAAACTAGTTCTTATACAAGTTTATTAAGTTTGACTATTAGAGCAGAAGAATTGAAAGAGGCGATCGTTTCCCTAGGATTGCTGGTATGCAACGAATAGCTCACCCTCGCAGCATAAACATGCACAATTCATTTAATGCAGTAACTATGTTCTGGTTACTTCATTCTCACACTATTACTGCTATCTAAACACACCCGGAAGAGCCAGTTTATAACGATGATCTGGTTGCCTCATTCTCACACTATTACTGCTATCTAAACACACCTGGAAGAGCCAGTTTATAACTATGATCTGGTTGCCTCATTCTCATAGTAGTACTGGAATCTAAACACACCTGGAAGAGTCAGTTTATAACTATGATCTGGTTGCCTCATTCTCACACTATTACTGCTATCTAAACACACCTGGAAGAGCCAGTTTATAACTATGATCTGGTTGCCTCATTCTCATAGTAGTACTGGAATCTAAACACACCTGGAAGAGTCAGTTTATAACTATGATCTGGTTACTTCATTCTCACCCTATTACTGTTATCTAAACACACCTGGAAGAGTCAGTTTATAGCTATGATCTGGTTGCCTCATTCTCACACTATTACTGCTATCTAAACACACCTGGAAGAGCCAGTTTATAACTATGATCTGGTTGCCTCATTCTCATAGTAGTACTGGAATCTAAACACACCTGGAAGAGTCAGTTTATAACTATGATCTGGTTGCCTCATTCTCACACTATTACTGCTATCTAAACACACCTGGAAGAGCCAGTTTATAACTATGATCTGGTTGCCTCATTCTCATAGTAGTACTGGAATCTAAACACACCTGGAAGAGTCAGTTTATAACTATGATCTGGTTACTTCATTCTCACCCTATTACTGTTATCTAAACACACCTGGAAGAGTCAGTTTATAGCTATGATCTGGTTGCCTCATTCTCACACTATTACTGCTATCTAAACACACCTGGAAGAGCCAGTTTATAACTATGATCTGGTTGCCTCATTCTCATAGTAGTACTGGAATCTAAACACACCTGGAAGAGTCAGTTTATAACTATGATTTGGTTGCCTCATTCTCACACTATTACTGCTATCTAAACTCACCTGGAAGAGTCAGTTTATAACTATGATCTGGTTGCTTCATTCTTATAGTAGTACTGCAATCTAAACACACCTGGAAGAGTCAGTTTATGATAATTATCATCTGGCTGCTTCATTCTTAGAGTGCTACTGCTGTCTAAACACACCTGGAAGAGTCAGTTTATAAATATGATCTGGTTGCCTCATTGTCACACTATTACTGCTATCTAAACACACCTGGAAGAGTCAGTTTATAACTATGATCTGGTTGCCTCATTGTCACACTCTTACTGCTATCTAAACACACCTGGAAGAGCCAGTTTATAACTATGATCTGGCTGCCTCATTGTCACACTATTACTGCTATCTAAACACACCTGGAAGAGTCAGTTTATAACAATGATCTGGTTGCCTCATTCTCACACTAGTACTGCTATCTAAACTCACCTGGAAGAGCCACTTTATAACTATGATCTGGTTGCACCATTCTAATAGTAGTACTGCAATCTAAACACACCTGGAAGAGTCAGTTTATAACTATGATCTGGCTGCCTCATTGTCACACTATTACTGCTATCTAAACACACCTGGAAGAGTCAGTTTATAACTATGATCTGGTTACCTCATTCTTATAGTAGTACTGCAATCTAAACACACCTGGAAGAGTCAGTTTATAACTATGATCTGGCTGCCTCATTGTCACACTATTACTGCTATCTAAACACACCTGGAAGAGTCAGTTTATAACTATGATCTGGTTGCTTCATTCTCACACTATTACTGCTATCTAAACACACATGGAAGAGTCAGTTTATTACTATGATCTGGTTGCCTCATTTTCACACTCTTACTGCTATCTAAACACAACTGGAAGAGTCAGTTTATGATAATTATCATCTGGCTGCTTCATTCTTACAGTGCTACTGCTATCTAAACACACCTGGAAGAGTCAGTTTATAACTATGATCTGGTTGCCTCATTGTGACACTATTACTGCTATCTAAACACACCTGGAAGAGTCAGTTTATAACTATGATCTGGTTGCCTCATTCTCACACTATTACTGCTGTCTAAACACACCTGGAAGATTCAATTTATGATAATTATCATCTGGCTGCTTCATTCTTACAGTACTACTACTATCTAAACACACCTGGAAGAGTCAGTTTATAACTATGATATAGTTGCCTCATTCTCACACTATTACTGCTATCTAAACACACCTGTGAGAGCCACTTTATAACTATGATCTGGTTGCCTCATTCTCACACTATTACTGCTATCTAAACACACCTGGAAGAGTCAGTTCATGATAATTATCATCTGGCTGCTTCATTCTTAGAGTGCTACTGCTGTCTAAACACACCTGGAAGAGTCAGTTTATAAATATGATCTGGTTGCCTCATTGTCACACTATTACTGCTATCTAAACACACCTGGAAGAGCCAGTTTATAACTATGATCTGGTTGCCTCATTCTCACCCTATTACTGTTATCTAAACACACCTGGAAGAGTCAGTTTATAGCTATGATCTGGTTGCCTTATTCTCACACTATTACTGCTATCTAAACACACCTGGAAGAGCCAGTTTATAACTATGATCTGGTTGCTTCATTCTTATAGTAGTACTGCAATCTAAACACACCTGGAAGAGTCAGTTTATAACTATGATCTGGTTGCTTCATTCTTATAGTAGTACAGCAATCTAAGCAGACATGGAAGAGTCAGTTTATAACCATGATCTGGTTACCTCATTCTTATAGTAGTACTGCAATCTAAACACACCTGGAAGAGTCAGTTTATAACTATGATCTGGCTGCCTCATTGTCACACTATTACTGCTATCTAAACACACCTGGAAGAGTCAGTTTATAACTATGATCTGGTTGCTTCATTCTCACACTATTACTGCTATCTAAATACACATGGAAGAGTCAGTTTATTACTATGATCTGGTTGCCTCATTCTCACACTATTACTGCTATCTAAACACACATGAAAGAGTCAGTTTATAACTATGATTTGGTTGCCTCATTCTCACAGTAGTACTGCTATCTAAACACACCTGGAGGAGTCAGTTTATAACTATGATCTGGCTGCCCCATTGTCACACTATTACTGCTATCTAAACACACCTGGAAGAGTCAGTTTATAACTATGATCTGGTTGCCTCATTCTCACACTATTACTGCTGTCTAAACACACCTGGAAGAGTCAATTTATGATAATTATCATCTGGCTGCTTCATTCTTACAGTACTACTACTATCTAAACACACCTGGAAGAGTCAGTTTATAACTATGATATAGTTGCCTCATTCTCACACTATTACTGCTATCTAAACACACCTGGGAGAGCCACTTTATAACTATGATCTGGTTGCCTCATTCTCACACTATTACTGCTATCTAAACACACCTGGAAGAGTCAGTTTATGATAATTATCATCTGGCTGCTTCATTCTTACAGTGCTACTGCTGTCTAAACACACCTGGAAGAGTCAGTTTATAACTATGATCTGGTTGCCTCATTGTGACACTATTACTGCTATCTAAACACACCTGGAAGAGTCAGTTTATAACTATGATCTGGTTGCCTCATTCTCACACTATTACTGCTGTCTAAACACACCTGGAAGATTCAATTTATGATAATTCTCTTCTGGCTACTTCATTCTTACAGTACTACTACTATCTAAACACACCTGGAAGAGTCAGTTTATAACTATGATCTGGTTGCCTCATTGTCACACTATTACTGCTATCTAAACACACCTGGAAGAGTCAATTTATGATAATTGTCATCTGGCTGCTTCATTCTTACAGTACTACTACTATCTAAACACACCTGGAAGAGTCAGTTTATAACTATGATATAGTTGCCCCATTCTCACACCTTTACTGCTATCTAAACACACCTGGAAGAGCCACTTTATAACTATGATCTGGTTGCCTCATTCTCACACTATTACTGCTATCTAAACACACCTGGAAGAGTCAGTTTATAACTATGATCTGGTTGCCTCATTCTCACAGTAGTACTGCTATCTAAACACACCTGGAAGAGTCAGTTTATAACTATGATCTGGTTGCCTCATTGTCACACTATTACTGCTATCTAAACACACCTGGAAGAGTCAGTTTATAACTATGATCTGGTTGCCTCATCCTCACACACTATTACTGCTATCTAAACACACCTGGAAGAGTCAGTTTATAAGTATGATCTGGTTGCCTCATTCTCACACTATTACTGCTATCTAAACACACCTGGAAGAGTCAGTTTATGATAATTATCATCTGGCTGCTTCATTCTTACAGTGCTACTGCTATCTAAACACACCTGGAAGTGTCAGTTTATAACTATGATCTGGTTGCCTTATTCTCACAGTACTACTGCTATCTAAACACACCTGGAAGAGTCAGTTTATGATAATTATCATCTGGCTGCTTCATTCTTACAGTGCTACTGCTATCTAAACACACCTGGAAGAGTCAGTTTATAACTATGATCTGGTTACCTCATTCTCACACTATTACTGCTATCTAAACACACCTGGAAGAGTCAGTTTATAACTATGATCTGGTTGCCTTATTCTCACAGTAGTACTGCTATCTAAACACACCTGGAAGAGTCAGTATTATAACTATGATCTGGTTGCCTCATTCTCACACTATTACTGCTATCTAAACACACTTGGAAGAGTCAGTTTATAACTATGTTCTGGCTACTTCATTCTTACAGTGCTACTGCTATCTAAATACACCTGGAAGAGTCAGTTTATAACCTGGTTACCTCTTTCTCACACTAGTACTGCTATCTAAACACACTTGGAAGACTGCAAGAAGAGTCAGTTCATGAAAATTAAGGTACTCCAAAGACTACGTGACAAACTTTGAATTGAAAACTAACCATCAAAACGTTCAAGGAATGTAGTTTACATCGTTTAAAGAATCAAGTTTGAAATTCTAACTAAATACGACTACAAAGAGTTTGAAAGGTGTTCCTAAACTTAAATCATTAGTATACTTTTTATTCAGTAGTTTATGCAAATTTCTATTTAGCTATTTGCTCTGTTTTGCCTTCCTATTCAAAGTACACAGTTTTGAATTTGTATGTTGCTCTTCAGGTTATTAACCTGAAGTGTTTAGTAAATGTTTATTTACACATGAAATCAGATCGTCGACCATCCTGAGGAATTGACTTCAGTAACCTCCTTACATAACTATTTATGTACCATTAGTGTGACTTTAGGCGGCGTCCGTGAGCTGCCTAAGGTTGATCTAAAGCAACACGGATGGCCAGGATATTTATATTCAGTGCAGCATTTGTAAGAAAAGTCAGGGTATTATTTATAACGTACGCAAGTTCCTATTCGCCACCGTCCGATACAGTTAGTTCCACTAAAGTGACTGTTACACATGGTTATGAAAGCCTTTTTGAAATAATTTACCTTCATATTCACTTTATATTTATCTCACAGTTAAGTCACTGGAGTTTCTTGTGTAATTTGTTGAATGCTATGTATGGTTCATTTCGTAACAATTTCATCTTTTAAAGTAATACATACATAATGCATATGTGATATTTATGCGAAAATCCCCTGGAATGAAAAAGTTGATCAGTAAAACAAGCTTCGAAAATTAATATATGTATATTTTTATTTACTTGTTGATTTATTGATTTATTCATTCATTTATTTATTGTGGTGACGGCCACAAAGAGCAAACGTCGATTTTGAGACAGTTCAAGAAGCTTCGAGTACAGGGTTTATGAGTCGATTTCTAGCAAAATTGGTGGTACTTAATGGAGAGACTACATAAATGAGTTGGCAAAATCACTTTTTAATTTTGGTGAGTTACTGAGTTGATTAGTAAATTGTCAGAGTGAGTTGTGTACAGTTTGTGTTTGTGGCAAGTTTAGAATAGAAAAGAACAACTAAAGCTGCAAAGTGACGAGTTGTGAATTGTGATTCAGTTTAAGGGAAACAATGTGATATTAAAGGTAATCGCACTTGTGATTTTTTATAATATTAATGTTATTTTCTCTGTCGATCCCTTGTTGACGCTGCGCTGATTTCCACCAAGTTCATTTAGTGCTAGCACCAAACAACAGGTGCTTCAAGTGACACGTGAACGGCGAAACCTTCCACAGCCATGTCATTTAATATATCTGCATTCATTTACCTTAATCTATTTTCCATTTTGCCGTAATTCAAAAGTGAATCAAGGAATTTCATGTAGCGAGAGAATTTGAAATCCAAATGCGTTCTTAATTTTGCAGTTCGTTATCAGAGAAGGCTTTACGTTGTGTTTGCTCATTAATAATTCATTATACTGTTCGCACAACCTATTTGCTTATTGGTTCTTAACTTAGAAGTTCGGTAATTTACCGCGGGCATTTGGGAGCTGCAGGTTTCTCTTTTGAAAAGCAGCATTGTTAAGCGAGCGATCAAACGGGGCACTCCTGCACGCGAGCAGCAGCAGAATGTGGAGTAAGGAAATAAAGAACACTATTGCCTACACATTCTCCATTTGATGTATTAACCTTAGCTGTAACCTCACATCGGATAAAGAATGGCAGTCTGTTTTGGATTTAATTTAATGGTTTATATCAAAGAAACTCTTTTAATTTCTGTGGAATATAATGTAGGTTAGTACATTTGTGAACATGAATCGCTCTGCTTTAGTCTTCTATATCCTCCTGGCTTGAAGGAATCTCTGCTCAAGTGGATGCATGATGTAACTCTCCCATTATGAACAACCACACTGCAAGTTGGTTCCAGTAGCCAAGATGCCGAGGAAGAAAACCATTTGGACGATATGGTTTGGAATGATGAAATATATTTTCAGTGTTAAAACAATCATGTCCTCAGTTCAGAACTAAATAATATCAGTAGATGATGACATAGCATGTTGGTATAGGCTGGTTGTTCGCTCTAGACGAATGCCCTTCAGTGAAAGTACTGTGAACTAGCTCAGCTATAATAAACAGATCAGTAAATAGTTTGTTACAACAACAAACAATTATACTTCCCTATATTACGCTTCGGAGAGTACACAGGGTATAGTTGACTGCAAAGTTTTGTGGTAAGGGCGTATGCCGTTGCAATGTTTCAGCAGAAGATAATGAAAATGACAGCAATTCAAGCGAAGAAGACGAGGGAGAAACATCTAGAACAGAAACAAATTAAGTGTTGACAATTCCAGGGATTGATAGAGTAGTATAGAAGGCTAAAAGCGTGACAATTTGCTTTGTAGCTACTGTACTTCAGCGCAGAAACATGAGAGCAACGTACACAACGTCTGGCAGACTTTTCTGCTTGTGTGTGCCAGTGCTACCGTGAGTGACTGGTTCAGTACAATCTGAATACACCGACATAGAAGTGGTTAAAGCTGCCTCATTGGAACTGATATCGTAACGTAAAGGCTGATACACTACTGTACACAAAAGGAGATAACTATTACGAGATTTCCTTGGAATTCAAGTTGGACGCCATGTTTGAAAGAGATGACTATGATTAGTATTGCCGTAGTACTATGTTACTCCAACAATGGGATTCCAGCAACCTCATGAGAATGCCCAACAAAATAGAGAATCTTGTCAGCATTTGTTAGTATTGGGTAAAGTCGATTCCCTGCTAACTTGGTCTGTACTCAAGAAGAGGATCTACTGAAGGGATTATGGGGATGAACACCATAGAGGCTTCATTGAAGCCAATCGGATCCCTCGGCGAGTACAATGGTTACAACAGTAATAGTCACAAATTTCCAATAAGCGAACTAGTTTTACTGATTAATGAATTCTGAAATGAATCATATTGCATCTTGTGAATAAACAGGACATACAATGAACACGAATGGTATAGTTCAATCCAGTGATGCTGCTTTCAAACTACATATGATTGGTTCCTTCCCTTGTCAGACTGTTTAAAGTTGTTGTTATAACAACAGCAATAATAATTAATAATAATGAATAATAATTAATAATAATTAATAGATCCCAAAACTGGGATCAAGTGTAGCACAGATGATTCCATTTTATTTGTCAAACTCCCAACTGCGAGAATTGAAAAGGACTTAAATTCTACGACTTTTAGTATTTTTCCAAAATAATGATTTAGCACTAAAATGTCATTTGCTAACCTTTATGGCCGTATTCATCACAACCAAATTGTCAACATGGAAATAAAACACGCACGGGAACTGTAAATAAAGGTAATCAGAATGTGTACAGTGGAAACAATCAATTTGGTGTAGGTAAAACATCCAGCACGTGTATTTCAAGTGATGTGGTAGGGCATTTCCCAAGTACAGAATTACATATATAGGAATCGCTTGGTGTTAGTTCAGTGTATTCTGTGGAGCGCCGTGTTTCTCGGAGAAGTCCTCCTTTGCGGAACGAAGAAATCGAAACTGCTTCTTTCCGTCATTAGGGCAGATGATTACTGGCTATACCTACGGTCCAACTCCGTGCTCTCCAACTTTATGTGTTCGGGCATAGGTCAAGTACGCTTCATTTGAGAGGAAAAAGGGAAAGCACTGGTTATGAGTACTACTTTAGGTGTACCAAACCCACTTGATGGGTGTGTATTGGGAAGAGATTCCAAAGGACATAGTGTCGTCTTGAAATATGAAATTTAAAATTTGAATATTAGAAATCGTCGGAGTAAAAGTTTGCTTATGAAGGGCGCCAGAAAAATACATCACGGGCGCAATGGCCGCGTCGCACAGGACAGGTACTGAGTTACCTCATCAAGGGTTTGTGTTTTCTTGTAAGAAACCAACTTTGCCATGAAGCAACTGGAGTTCAAATCCTGATAGACGGTAAAGCGCTGAAGATATTGAGACGGTATCCCGTGCGTAATAAGATATTTACAATTTAAATAAATATTTCCATATATTACAATAAGTTTTATATAGTACAAGAATTCATTTCACCAGAATGCAAGAACAGGCAGCGATATACTGACGCCGGAAGTAATAAAACTATATAGTATATTCTTTGTAGACCTATTTTTGTGCAACAGTCATAAAACATCATGCATTGTTAGCAGAGCGTCTGTTAGATTCACCGTTATATGACAAGAGCTTGGGAGCAGCAGTTTCGCGCTTACCCAATGAGAAATCCCGAAGCAATTCAATTTGAAATATACCACATTTTAGGCAACCAATAGAAATTCAATATTTTGGCAGGCAAGAGTAGGGAGGTTTGAAATAGTTTTAGCAGAGTAGTCTGTCTATAATCCTACGGAGAACACGACGTTAAGTGATAGAGTGAAAGTTTCCGTGCTACAAGACAAGCGTCAGGCTAAATTCCATCCAAGATTCATTTAGGCAACACCATCTTATGTTTATTCGGCTATATACGTTCTTGGTGACGGTGAAGCGAAGCTCAGGATACCGAATCATTTGGCATATTTATTGAAAGTCGGTCTATATTTATAATGTACAGGATATTCAAGTTTTAGCTGCTGAACATTTTAATAAAAGTGCAATTGTCTTTCCCTTTCATTTCATTTATTAATACTTCTTTCAATCCACTCTAAAATAACCACTCATTTTTCCCACGACCTATTAAGCAGTCTCAAAAACAGCCGAGGCAAGAACCAGAGGACCAAGAACGAGAAGAAGAGGACTATTAATTTAACATTAAAAATCAATAAATATATAGGCGCCGTAAACTCAAACAAGTTACGTCGCAATATATGGCACTGACTCAAGCATTAGGCCACTCCATTCCTGCCTTTTGCCGACAAAACAATCCCCAACTCACAGCACAACGGCTTGTGAGGTGGCGTAGGTCATGGACTGAAGGACTCGTTATTGTAATATAGACCCTCTGTAGATATTGCGCACTGTTACACACTCCAACAGCATTCCCCTCATTGCAACAAACTGGGTGGTCACATTTAAATTCTAAGCATATTTCAATTTTAGCCAATAAAACTGCAGAACAACATTGATTGTTTACTTCTTCGTTTCCCGAAGCGAACATGATGAAACAAAAATAATTATTACAAGCTTCTTTTCTTCTTTAGAGGAGGAAAAAATCGGACCACGAAGAATTAAGAAGGAAGACAGAAATATTAAACGAAGACGAAAAAACCAATGCAAAGTGAAAGCGAAAATGGAGAAAAAAGCCTCTTGTTTGTTTGTTCTCCCTTTATATTAATTCTTAAGATGAAAAATGTGAGAGTAAAGGAGCACTTCCTTTGTTTTCAGTAAGGAAAGCCGTAGCACTGTGTGATTCGAACCGCGATGGACGCAATAGCAAATAAATCCCTCCTGCTGCTGCTTACGTAAATGTTCAACTAGAGAGTTGAAGTTCAGTTCTACAGGCCCAGTTTAGTAGCATCTCAAATAGGAGTACCTATTCTGTACTCATATCGCCTTCCCTTATTTTAATATCAGGACTACACACTACAAACGCCGGAAGTATCTCTTTAAACTCTATGTGGTTACACTCAGAAATTATATTTATGCTATTTCATTTGTTATTGCTACGAAGTGGATCTAAATGTATTTGCAGAAACCTGTAGCAGTTACGGCAAGTCAGTCCTCTTTACTAATTTTATTTTACTGGTATAATGGACATAAATGCTTCTACTAACACATTGCTTTGATAAAAC
Source organism: Tenodera sinensis (assembly GCA_030765045.1). Classification (NCBI taxonomy): domain Eukaryota; kingdom Metazoa; phylum Arthropoda; class Insecta; order Mantodea; family Mantidae; genus Tenodera; species Tenodera sinensis. Next base: position 12,967,625 of record CM060964.1, on the reverse strand, counting down.
CGTGTAATTTCATGTTTAGGGAAGTATTAAATTAATTTTTAAATGTAAATAAATGAATTAAGCTTCTTCGCTTTCCTTTTAGTGGGTTACGAGCTTTCATTGATGGCAAGAATAAATTAATTGTATTTTGGCTCTATAATATGTAACAACGTTTGATTTTAATGATTTATTACTTTCTTTACTACGTGTTGTACTATATTCCATGTCGAGTTTTCACCGGAATTTCACCGGAAGACCCCTGAATCCAAAAAGAGCAGTTTTAGGAAAAGGTTCGTGTGTGTGTGTGTGTTTGTGTGTGTGTTTGTGTGTGTGCGTGTCTTTGTGTGTGCACGTGTATGTGTGCGCGCGTGTGTGCGTCTGTGTGTGCGTGTGTGTGTCTGTGTGTGTGCGCGTGTGTGTCTGTGTGTGTGCGCGTGTGTGTCTGTGTGTGTCTGTGTGTGCGTGTTTGCTTGTGTGTGCGTGTGTGTGACTGTATGTGTCTGTGTGTGCGTGTGTGCGCGTGTGTGTGTGTATGTGTGCGCACGTGTGTGCGTCTGTGTGTGCGTGTGTGTGTCTGTGTGTGTGTGTCTGTGTGTGCGCGTGTGTGTCTGTGTGTGTGTCTGTGTGTGCGTGTGTGCGCGCGTGTGTGCTTGTGTGTGCGTGTGTGTGACTGTATGTGTCTGTGTGTGCGTGTGTGCGCGCGCGTGTGTGTCTGTGTTTGTGTCTGTGTCTCTGTGTGTGTGTGTCTGTGTGTGTCTGTGTGTGTGTCTGTGTGTGTGTCTGTGTGTGCGTGTGTGTGTTGGTATTTAAGTTTAATATCTTTCAACAATGCGACGCGAGGATTTTGAAGAAAACTCTTGCACCTTTCTCCTTTACATGGAGAAGTTATCAAAAATTTTGATTATCTCGAAAATGGCTCCAACGTGTGTTTTTGATTAAAATGCCACATGTTTAAGATATTTTTAGGAAAAGTTAAGTGTATATTTTAATTTTCTGGTTATAGCCCATGTAGTTCTGATTACTCCTGATGACTTTTGCATAACTGGTAAACGGTAAGAGACAGACAAAATCTTACGATACTGGAAGTGTAGGTCTCGCTGAAACACACAATTTAGGTCCAAATAAATTTTCTTGTAGAGTGAACCATTTCGGAGATATTCCTTGTTATTTGTGTGAGTTTTGGAAAACAAACTTTCGTCAAATGGAGCATCGTGATTCATTTCTTATGTCTTAATCTTGCAAAGAGGACGGAATCTCAAAGCTTTAAAAGATTTGACTATCGCTCAAAGTCTACTGTATTCCCATATTCCCCTTGTACCCAAAAGGATATAAACAATAATTTCTGAAAATTTTTATCTCATCTAACACGAAGACGATAAAAAAATTGGAGTTTGTAAGAATGGTTAATACAAGGGTAGAAAAACTCATGTGAGTGCAACACATCATATTTTTTTCCAAAACTGTTGCAATGCATTTATTTATCGGTTTGTTTAAATGAGTGGTATTGTTCAAAATTTGGAAAGAAAAGAGTACCCCCCTGTACATATGTAATATTTGGGAGAATCGCTAGCGGTTTATTAAATTACACTTTTTAAAGAATCGATATATTTTAGACCTCGAAATGCATGATAAGGAAAATGTAGACTTTGATTTTGGCTCCATAAAAATACTTCAGCTGTTGATAAATTGATTCTAGATGTTTGGGGGTGTTGCAGTGTTTACTCCTTGATAATTCCAAAACGATCGTGATGAATTGACTGAAGAATGTAAAATAGACCCACAAAAATACTTTTGGACTTTTCATATGAGCGTCTTAATTACCATTATAGTTAACTTTCATACGACAGTTTATGCTCGACCATATACCTAATGTTATAGTTGAAATATTGTAGCATGTTGTACACTCACCAGGGACCATGACCTACATATTGCATCAGCTGATATTTGGAGTTCTGCGCAGGTGCTAAACGATCGATTCGTTTCCAGCACGTCACAGCTGCGTGATGAAAATGGAATTGGAATGTTATGTAACATTGAAAAGTTGAAGGCAAATTGAATATATTGGTTTTCAGACGAAACTTTGTTTCATGTATAAGTTATTTATTGTACAATTAGTGAAATTAATTTGCGGGACTGTGCTTAGTGCTACATTGTTGGAAGTTGATGCTGTATTGAGGTTAATTTGTGACATTGTAGCGTTTTCTAAACTCGCGCTAGTTGCGTTTCGAGAATTAATTGATATTGCGCTTTGCCATTGCTGCATGGGAATTGTCTGATTGGTGGAACACCTGTCCTTTAATGAAAACGAACTGTCCGATTGGATGAAGACCAGTACTTTAATGAAAGTTGGAACTTACGGAAGTCCAGTAAGGGTACACATGACTGAATTTTCCAACTTTTATATTTTTTAATCAATTTTGATGAAATTTTGTGTGCATATTTATATTGTAACCATATTATGCTGTGCAAAGTTTCAACTCTGTATCTTGCTTGGTTCAAGAAATATTGCAAATTATTTAAATAAATTAATAGTCGCACTTAAAAAGTCCCTTGCGACAAAGTTTTCATCCAATCATTCTAAACTTTTGTAGAGATGCACTTTAAACAAGGATAAATTAGAATTGTATTGGGTTTTTATATCTGGTTATTTGTTTGGCTTACAGAAAAAAGTAAATATTTATATTTCATAATTTTTAAAAAATATGGAGTAACAGCCTGTTCTGAAGGATAAAAAACACACTAAAATCCATCTGATGTCAAAACCCAATACAATTTTATTTGTAGTACATATTACTACATACTGTGCAAGTTTCAAGCCATTCTGATAAGAAATGCTCCGCAAGGAACATTTTGTATAGAGCAAAATGCTGAAAAATTGCAAACTGAGAAAAAGGCAAAAGAAAATAACCTGACCTCAGAATTCCCTGGACTATGTCTCCCCCTCAGACCTCTTGTATCTTTCTTCAGATGATATTTTCAATTACATTACAAATGTCAGTAGCCAATCATTAGCAAGTTCCTGTTCACCTACTTCGAGCGGCATAATCAAAATAGGAGTGAAATGTTACAGTAACAGTGCACAATAACATTATATCCCAAAAGCGGGCGTAAGCGGACATTTAAATACCATGCACATGGAGTTAAAGGATGGCTTCTGTTGGCTTTAAAACGGTGGAACTGAAAAAATAACGGATGCACATGATAGAGGAAAGATTGTAATATTTTTTAACGCTAAAATAAAAAAAATTCAATTTTTTACCAAAAATCGTCAAAAATCAGTCATATGTACCCTTAAAGGATCGCTATCAGACTTATAATTAATAAATTTGGGCATGGGCTAGCAAAAATCAATTTATAGAAACATGTGTCGCTTACAAACATTTTCTTTGTACTGCAGCTGTAATAAAGCAGGCAAATGCACAATCAAAGATTACTTACTACATTTTTGTGCCTTCATTTGAAGTGTTATTCCTCATAGCGCCATGATGGAATAATTTATCACGAAATGAGAAGTGCAGAGCGAAGAATGGGATCCTCCCGTACATTAAGTACGCAGCTGTCCCGAGCTTAGAGCTGGGATAAAATGGACACCATGTGGTTTTCCCCCCACCACCTTCTCGATTTTGCAACTCGGCAGAAATCTTTGTGATAGCTTTCCGATAGCCCCAAACGGAGGTAGAGAGATGAGAAGTTCTCGTGTCCGGAATAGAAATGGAGCTAAAGAAATGAAGCTGTGTTACTCATCCATCATGAGCTATTATTGCCTGTTATGTGTGCCCCTTCCCACGAACACTTGAGTGGCAGGGGGCGATAGATAGATAGTTCCATGAATACTCGATATGTGGCAGCCATGCCTTTGGGAGAAACGTGACGCCCGCTCGTAATTTGAATCTGCGATGATGAGCACAGAGCAAACCTAAGTAATGTATATTTTTCACTGCCACCAAAGGCATTCATTCGATGCAAGCGAATGGATGGGATTTGAAGGGAATTCCTTCCGAGTCGCACACTGGGATTTACGGCCATTCAACTGGGAATAGCGGACCTCTGCACTCAATTGCCAAGGATACTGCATAAATATATTATTGTTTGCTCAGGGTTTAATTCTAACGAGATAAAACTGCAATACAAAGCTACACAATTTCTACTTTTCACATACAAGGGGACCCACATTTCATCTTTGCCTGACAGGTTGCACATTTAATTTCTCATTCACAATGATAACTGCATGACAGTCTGATGTGTTGCACTCACATGACTTTCTCTACTCTTGTACTAACCATTCTTACAAACTCTTATTCTTATATCTTCTTCATGTTGGTTGATATAAATATTTGCTTAAATAAAGGCTTTGAGCGAGAGTAAAATCTTCTGAAGCTTTCAAATTCCGTTTTCTTAGCACGGCTAAGATATAAAAAATGAATAACGATGTTCCATTTGACGAAAGTTTGTTTACCAAAACTCAGACAAATAACAAGGAATATCTCCGAAATGGTTAACTTTACTTTAATTACTCAGCAGTTATTCATGTTATGAGAAAATTGTTCCATCATTTCTTTTTAATGTTATTTCTAAGCAGGTACGCCAAATTTCATGCATAAGTACTGCAAATTGCATCGTGTGGAGCATTTTGAAGAGCAAATAGTGTTAAAAATAAAAGCATGGAAAAACTAAGTTTGAAGTCATAGCAAGGATAATGGAACTGTATGGATTTAAATGGATACGGCCACTTACAGGCAATCAGTTAGACGGCCACGTGACATAGTTAAAAAGACCGCAAGGCTATAAAAAGCATGTCAAACTAAAGCAGAAGATTTATACAATTTGACAAAACAAAAATCCATTTTTTGCAATTTTTTAAATGTTTAGCCTTTTTACACAGATGGGTATCCTTAAGAATAAAGCGGTTTCAAATTCCGAAGTAGATTCTTAAAACTTCAATTGAATGTTTACGATGATACAAAAGATTTTAAAAACTGCACACCTATTTGCTGTAGTTATTGCACCTGTCTCTAAGTTATATGGATTTATTGGGCATAAATATGAAAATACAGTTGGTTTCTGAAGTTCTGGGAGAAAATATGGGCATCATTTGTTGAAATTCATAATCCACATAGCTACAATTTCAATGCTGCATACATATAAGACATGACAATTAATTTTCATCTGGTATAATACTCTCCAAATGGATGCCTCGTTATGTTAAATAAACGAAATACGAATTGAATTCTAATAAATTGTTACTGCAGTTTTAATACTAGTTCTTTCCCTTTTCGCAAACCTATTTATGATATACAAATTAAGTATGGTTTAATAGTACTACATATACTGCTGTATAGTTTCTTATTTATGAAACGAACTGAATCTTAGTCTAGCAAATAAATACATGATGCACGTCAGCTTATTGCGTGGAAGGAATTCTTTCTGAAATAATTTGATGGTGTGTGTTCATGGTTCAACTTACTGAGTTAACACAATCTACTTTGAACTGACAAATGGTGCTTACTTTTCAGAATCGTTTGAGGCCGTCAACGGACCACGTTAAGCAACCTTCTTTTCATTTTCCTTTCTATCCTTCCAATACTTGTGTATCCTGTCACTCTTATTTTTCTTCTTTCTTCTGTCCAAATTGTAGCTGTTTTCTTTTTTTCAACTAAAAACCCTCGAAATTTTGTGTTAAATTTCTTAACTTTTCTTTATCCTGTGTTATTTCTTCTGTTAATTCCATTACATTTAAGTCTTTCCGTGTTACCAATCTTATTTTCATATAAATGTTTGAAAACTTGTTTTGTAAATCTTAATTATCCACCCTCATTAAATAACCGAACCATCTTCTTCTTTCCCTGGATGTATCCGAAAGCTTTTTACATCCTTTACTTTTATATAGGTCTTCATTTTTCCTGATGTTAAACTCTCCTTTTTCAGTTTGAATTGGACCCAAGATTTTCCTTTAAAATCTTTCTTTCCTTCGTTTGTAATGCTTTTATTTCTCCTGTTTTAAAGGAAAACATCCACTCTGTAGCATATACACATTGTGGTGTGATTACCGTGTTATAGTGTCAGATTTTGTTTCTTCTTCTTGTTCTTGTTGTTGTTGTTGTTCTTCTTCTTCTCCTCCTCCTCCTCCTTCTCCTCCTTCTTCTTCTTCTTACTATTACTACTACTACTACTACTACTATTATTATTATTATTATTATTATTACTACCACTACTACTACTATTAGATATTATTATTATTATTATTATTATTATTATTATTATTATTATTATTATTATTATTATTATTATTATTACTACTACTACTACTACCACCACTACTACTACTACTACTACTACTACTACTACTACTACTACTACTATTATTATTATTATTATTATTATTATTATTATTATTATTATTATTATTATTATTATTATTATTATTATTACTACTACTACTACTACTACTACTGCTACTACTACTGCTACTACTACTACTACTACTACTACTACTACTACTACTACTACTACTACTACTACTACTACTACTACTATAATAGTGTGCACCACTTCTGAAATTACTTCTGCTCCATTTTTGTGCGCCTTTAATATCTAATTTCCCTTAGAGCAATTGCTCATCGCCAGTGATGTTCACTAGCTTACTATTCTGTTAATGTTTGGATTCCCAGTCTCTAGGATAATAAGTAATTCTGGTTAAGGAAAATTCTCATGTTGTAGCAAGGAATCGAACGCGGGACCTCCATGCTAACCACAGAGACAGTCTCGTATGAAATATTGCTGTAGAGCATATAGGACAAATACAGCGCCTCCAACCTTGGCTGCTGCAGCTTTAAGAGCACATTTCATTGCTGCAATTACGATATTTAAAGCGAAACAAATTGAATTTGTAGAACATTTAATAAAATGATCGGAAGGGATAATTAAGCTCATGCCATAAATTTGATTCGTTTGTAATCTCTTGAGTTTCCTTTTAGCTCACGGCGTCCCAACTCGCTTGGCTCAGACATAATTGTCCACTTGTCCTTCCCCGCGACTGCACAAGGTAATGGGGTAGTGCTACCCTTCTTTGGTAGCTAGCGATGAAATATAGAGCTCAGTTAATCCCTTCCTTTGCCAGACTCAGTCCGCTTGTAAAGGGGAAAACATCATCTTCTGCTTGCACATGCTGCTAAGTGATTCTCCACATTTGGCCTTCTTAGGCTTACCTATAGTAAAGTCAGTTCTGAAAACGTCTCAAAGGTTTAACAGTAGTTAAAGCGATATATCAAGTCAAACTTCAATTTACCAAGCGATGTCCAACCTTTGCGAAAGAGAGAAATGTGGGTTTACCTCCCTCCAACATACGCGGACGTGGCCTCTCTTTAACCCCCTGCCGTGCATTGTGTTGCAGTGGCGGGTTGTGACATGTACGTTGCGTTTGATTTAGGAAAGCATTCTCAAATCTTATACGATAAACATCTGTTCATTAGTGACTTCTTTGGTACTGCTTACGTTTAAGAAGCCTATTAATATTTGACATGGCCTTAGAAGATTCACCAAGTGATCGTCGCGTAACATATTGCGATATAGACTTCAGTACAGTTGAATTTGCAGAAACTGTTCGCAAATATATGTAGAGCTATACTCACTCTTATACACACTATTCTTGCAAATGCTTATTTCTCTATCTACTTCATTTTAACCGATAGAATCATTTTCACAAATTATCTCATTGCGAATTTTCTTGTAGGGATTACCAGAATACGATAGACTTTAAGCGACAGTAAAATGCTTTAAGAGCTGGTTTCTATGCGATGCCTTTGAAATTCCGTTCTCTTTGAAAGGACAAGTAAAAAAAAAAAAAAAAAAAAAAAAAAAAAAAAAAAAAAAAAAAAAAAAAAGAACAAACAAACAAACAAAAAACAAACAAACAAAAAAACGAATAACTTATTTCTATTTGAAAACAACGTGTAAGTATTGTCAAACTCAAATAAAGAACATCTCGTAAACGATTCACTCAAAAAGAGAAAGAAGTATTTGGCATAAGGTTTTGTGTTTTAAAGAGTTGAGGAAATTCCCACAAAATTCAAGGTATGACTTCGAAACTGCCATGGAATCGCCTATTTGTGTCCGCCACTGGATACAGACTGTCTGTCCCTACGACTGAGGAGTGGAGTGAGGCATTGCCACTCACTGCGTAAGGTTCTCCAAATAAAGGAGTTTGGATACCCCTGTTCTAGCTCATTTTCTCTAGAACTCAACATGAAACCTTATGGCGTTTGCTCCAAGTATACACTAATACGCTATGCGTTTGGTATGTACTGCATTAGTGCACTTGATTATCAGTTTATTATATACTCGAAAACATTTATATTTTTGCATGCAGATAACTTCTGCAATAATATGAAATTTATCGAGAAGCACATTATCCCAGCAGAGTTACCTAATTTGCAAGGTATTGGAAGTTTCGACATTAAATATACCGGAAACATAATTGGGAACAGTAATAATAATAATAATAATAATAATAATAATAATAATAATAATAATAATAATAATAATAATAATAATAATAATAATAATAATAATAATAATAATAATAATAATAATAATAATAATAATAATAATAATAATAGCAATAGCAATAGCAATAGCAATAGCAATAGCAATAGCAATAGCAATAGCAATAGCAATAGCAATAGCAATAGCAATAGCAATAGCAATAGCAATAGCAATAGCAATAGCAATAGCAATAGCAATAGCAATAGCAATAGCAATAGCAATAGCAATAGCAATAGCAATAGCAATAGCAATAGCAATAGCAATAGCAATAGCAATAGCAATAGCAATAGCAATAGCAATAGCAATAGCAATAGCAATAGCAATAGCAATAGCAATAGCAATAGCAATAGCAATAGCAATAGCAATAGCAATAGCAATAGCAATAGCAATAGCAATAGCAATAGCAATAGCAATAGCAATAGCAATAGCAATAGCAATAGCAATAGCAATAGCAATAGCAATAGCAATAGCAATAGCAATAGCAATAGCAATAGCAATAGCAATAGCAATAGCAATAGCAATAGCAATAGCAATAGCAATAGCAATAGCAATAGCAATAGCAATAGCAATAGCAATAGCAATAGCAATAGCAATAGCAATAGCAATAGCAATAGCAATAGCAATAGCAATAGCAATAGCAATAGCAATAGCAATAGCAATAGCAATAGCAATAGCAATAGCAATAGCAATAGCAATAGCAATAGCAATAGCAATAGCAATAGCAATAGCAATAGCAATAGCAATAGCAATAGCAATAGCAATAGCAATAGCAATAGCAATAGCAATAGCAATAGCAATAGCAATAGCAATAGCAATAGCAATAGCAATAGCAATAGCAATAGCAATAGCAATAGCAATAGCAATAGCAATAGCAATAGCAATAGCAATAGCAATAGCAATAGCAATAGCAATAGCAATAGCAATAGCAATAGCAATAGCAATAGCAATAGCAATAGCAATAGCAATAGCAATGAATAATGACAATGACAATAATAAGAATAATGACAATAACAATAACAATAACAACAATAACAATAATAATAAATAATAATAATCATCATAATCACGATGATGATGATAATAATAATGTAGATGATAATAATAGTATAGGGGAAACAGCTTATCGGCAGTTCCCAAGAATTCAATATGGCCGGTATTTCACTGAACTGCAGACGACGTTACACCAAAAGCAGTCCTACCAACCTACATAATAAAGGCGTTATTTCTAAGACGTGGAATCAGCACTGAAAAATTCAATGCCATAGCCGAGGTTCAAATCCCAGCTACGGCATTGCATTTTACAGTCCTCATTCCACGCCTTAAAAATAATATTTCCCACACACGGCTTGTGTGTTTAAAAACACCAGTGTTATGTTTGTGGGCATAAATAAACCACAATTACCATCTAAAGGTTACATAAACCCGGGACATAAATTTCTTACCACTGTAAGTCGCCCTTGGAGTATTTGTCTCTGATGTGAGATTTCCTTGTGGTCAACTGGGAAAGTACGAATCGGTTGGAGAATTTAATGTCATACTGGCAAGTTGGCCATGGTAGCTTAGTTATTAGAGCAGCCACTCGATAAGCTGAAAATGTTGCTGTTAAAATCCAGGCCATGGCATTGAATTTTTGAGTCCTGATTCCACCTCTTAAACATTGCCCACACACGACTTGTGTGCTTAAAAAACCAGTGTTAAGTTTATTGGCATAAATAAGTCGTTATTTCTAATGTCAAATATCACAGGGTGAAAGTAACATGCTTTCAAACGATAATAATGCTTCAACATCGCTACCACACAACACATGATGAACCTTCGGCAAGTCTTGTTCTGCAATAACACTTGTGGATAAAATCACTTCCGAGCGCTAAATATTGTAATATAGGTATACGAGATGCACTACTGTGTAGCGAACACAAAAATCACAACAGTAACTATAACTGCATATACTGCTCTAAAACAATTCAGGGTAAAATCACGCAAACACGAGCAATACAATGGCGTCCACAGATTAATACGCCGCCGTCTGAATAGAATCTTCTTTTAAAGTATATCAATTGAGTTCTCTGCAACTGGTTCAGAAACAAGGCCTTCTGTGGACTGGCACAAAATATCGTGTGACAGCATACGCGTGGGGAATGAAGGAAATCGACATTCATAATACTACACTACATCATGCCAGGCCAATGGGGTAGAAGTCATTACACCTATTCTATTACAACATACAGACAGCCAAACAGGCTTTAAATTATGTCCTAAACCCTGAGGAATTTTAAGGAATTGATTATTGTGAATTCAGTTTACAAGTTTTGATGGAAAAAAAGAAAAAAAATACAATGCCGAGACACGAATCCGTGTCCCGAGGATTAGCGCAGAGAATGCAGTCATAATTCTATCCAACTACTTGGAAACGTGACTGAAAGCACACTCCGAGTTCATACCTAGAGCTAGTACGACAGGCGCTATGCCATTACCACCTCGCGACTTTTCGAGCGTAATTTAGCGCTTTAAGTTTGAAACCGTTGCTGGACGCTTTAATATTACGTATGTTATTTCAGTTGTACGACACGTAGTTTACGCCAAAATTTAAATAAACCATTATTTAATAATACTTGCGCTTTGAATGTACTAGTCAATGGTGGATAAGATATGTCTGTCATATTCTGCAGCTAACCTGGCTCTAACTAAAGAATGCACCATTTTCTGTTTGCCTGATGTTGTTAATGTACTCATATGACGAGTCAGTTTTGGTCACAGGCGTTCAGTGAATTGCGCTGCTATGCGTACTCTAATAAACCGTTTGTGAAATCGGCTGGAAGCTCGGAATTCCCTCTCAGTAAACGAGTTGTATGTTTTGAGGTGTACTTTAGCGAGGAGTACGTTCTGTCCCTTAAACCAGACCACTCCAACACAGCGTTTGAGGGCTAGGGCTCCCTGGCTCAGCCCAGGGCTCGCCCAGGGCTTTGACCGCTACAGCTGTGATGACGTCAGGCCTTCTCTGACTGCCACTGGCGTCAGGTTCGTTGGTGCTCACTTTTCGAGGTGACTCCTCATGGGCGTCGCGAAACGGGGGCAAAGGGGGGCCACGGCCCCCCCTTGGAAGTTCGTGAACTTAATGTGCAGCCAGTTACTGACTATTAAACTATTATTTTAATTTTGATGTAAAGAACAATTTCTATTTAGCACAAATTAATATGGTTATCTGCAACAAATACTACAAATTTTGACAGTAAAATAATGATTTAATATTATATGGTTGCAAATTTCCAACATGTGGCCTCCTCCTGGAAAAAAATCTGCCGACACTCATGTGACTCCTTGTGCATTCATCCAGTGTTTGTGATCTCGTGTAACTATTGTATGCAAGAATGAAAAGAGGTGCTTCGACAGCTCTGTCAGGATTTAACCCATCTTGACAGGGTCTGTATTTTGTTATTCGATCTGACGACAGCAATGCTCAATGTTTAATATACCATACCTATGTACGGGCAAAAACTTATAACATTAAGCGTCACTTCAACGTTAAACATTCTCACACCCACGCTGATATTATAGGCGAAGAAAGAAAGGAATTAATAACGAAACTAAAGGACAAAAGGGCGTCTAATCAGGTTAGTATAATTTTAACAAATTAATCACTCTTAAAGGAGTTTGAAATCATTTCATTGCTATAGTACGTTTTTTAATAATAATTGTCAACAATGAATAAGAATTGTTTTGTTAAGGATACGCATCTGTGTAAAATGGCTAAAAAATCTCCAGAAGTGACAAAAATGGGTTTTTGTTTTATCAAATGGTATAAAACTTCTGCTTTATTTTGATATACTTTTTATAGCCTTACAGCCTATATAACTGTCACGTGGCCATTTAACTGATTGCCTGTAACTGGTAATGTCCATTTAAATCAGTACATTTTCATTATCCTTGCTACCACTTCAAACTTAGGTTTCTCATGTTCTTATTTTTAGCACTCTTTGCTCTTTACAATGCTCCACATGATGCAGTTTTCTGTACCTACATATGCATAAACCAAAAAAATGTCAGGCGTCATCCTAAGCATGTAATAAAGAACAAATTAATTGTGTTGTATTATTGTGAAATGCCTGATTGAATTGTTCCTCTGTCTCATACATAAGCTGTGCTATCCCTACCTCTCTCTACCTTTCTAGAGTGCTGCACTCTGAACGCCGTTAACATAGGCAAAATGACAAACGGCACGGCCCAGTTAGCCCTCACAGCCCAGGGCTGCCAGGAGGGCTGCCCACTTGGAGTGGTCTGCCTTAAACCACTGTTCCTCTAAATTTTGCGCATTCACCTCTCTAAGAACGTCAAGCAATACATTTTAGTAAGCGCAAAACTGGACTAAGACCCACATGGCGTTTGATGGATGGCCTACCTTCCAAAAAATAAGGGGCGGCTGACTCAACTGGTATAACAATACATACAATTGCATGGGGGACGAATATTTTTGTTTTCGACATGGAGATGATATATTTAAGTACTTGATTTGTAAGATTTATACCAATTTCCTTACTTATGTTCCGTGTTCATATTAAACGTCACTCTCCTGGACAAATGCAACGAACTTTTGAAGCAATTGTACGACTCATTCTCTTCAGAATTTGAAGACCTGAAAACATTTGAAACCAAAATTATTTTGCACTTTTGAAGTTTCCACGTAGTGAGGCTTCGCACGAGCTACAAAATATGAAACTACTTGCATTGCAGAATTCCACGACCGTAAAATGTTCTGAGAAAGAAGTGTGGGAATTATTTAGGTCTCTGTTCTGCTGTGAGTGTCCGAGATTACGTTTGTTTACATCTAGTTTAATGGCCGTCTTTGGCTCCACTTATATCTGAGAACAAACATGTTCAAAAATGAACTACATTAAAAGTGAGTAGCACAGCAAGATAAGTGACAATCACCTTGCGCATCTTTTGAGACTCTGCACTTCATCTTTTGTACCAAATATTGAAGACCTACCGAAACACAAATCGTGCCAAAAAGTATCCTCAGAAACATCACTCTGTCCCAGCGGGTGGAAGGAGGTAATTTTAACCTCCCCTAACTTGCCTGCGTTTGAGCACACCTGGTATACACCACGTTTTGAGGTCGGATAACACTTAACTATCACTCTTATCTAATGGAAAAATTTGGAACAGGTTATTTTTGGGGACATAATTCGCGAGGGCGTTGCTCTTGATACATTGTGAGCGGAATATTGAAGCTTCGTAGCTTCCAGGGTTAAAGACGATGGCACTTATTTTATACATGTCTGTAATCAGCACCTCAAACATGTTGCTAGAATTAGCAGATGCGATCGCACCTTGTGCTAACTCCCTTGTTAAATGTGTTGTTTTCAAGATGTTTCTTACTGTGGTGGTGTATGTAGATAAACTGGTTCCAGCCGTATCTTCACCTGGAAACTGCAAGTATGTGAATGTGAAATAAGCACAACATTCTTCTCCCATGCTGCATTACGGTGTCACACAACTGTTGTAGTTCATGTTTATGACATCACCAGAGCAACGCGCTTGGTGGCTATAAACATAAAACGCGTTCACAACATTTTTCACGCAGTTACATACCTCTCGGAATTGGACAAAAGAATTTGCGTTTAGCGGGCGCTTCTGCATGAAAATGTTTCACTGCATTATATAAATACCATAATATTCGGAAAATGCTTTTCCTTATATAGGGGGTCGAAACATCGGTTACTTTGTACATTCCCATGCATGATATTACCTGATCTCAAACCATTATACCCAGGATTAATTCTTTCCTGTTCCTACGTTCACTATTTTACAGAACTTGCAACCTTGCCCTGTCCATTCGGTTTCAGTTCATTTACTACTGGTCCCAGGGGCATGGTTAACCGCAAATTCATCAAAATGGTCAAGAAAAAAGGATTTCTTATACATTTTAGTTCTATCAAATAATTCAAATTATGTGAATAATGCATAATTTGCCTTCAGACGTCATTTTAAATGCCCTATTGCATATTTAAGAATACCCATCTGTGTAAAAAGGCTAAAAATTTCAAAAATTTCCAAAAATGGATTTTTGTTTTATCAAATAGTATAAAACTTCTGCTTTATTTTGATATGCTTTTTACAGCCTTACGGCCTTTTTAACTATGTCATGTGACCGCCTAACTGATTGCCTGTAAGTGGTCGTGTCCATTTAAATCCATACAGTTCCATTATCCTTGCTATGACTTCAAACTTAGTTTTTCCACGTTTTTATTTTTAGCACTGTTTGCTCTTTAAAATGCTTCACACGATGCAATTTTCAGTACTTATGCATGAAATTTTGTGTACCTGCTTAGAAATAACATAAAAAGAAATTATGAGATAATTTTTTCATAACGCGAATAACTGCTGAGTAATTAAATATTAAAGTTTACATTTCGAAATTTAAATGAAAAAAAATAATGAATTTAAACTTTAAAATTTATTTTTATCCAAACTAATAACAAGATTAAGAAATTATCTCATCAATTTGTTAACATTCTATTACAGGACATGACTGAAAATTATTAAGTTTTTCAAATCAAAATTGCATCATGGGGAACCATTTATACAAATATTTAAAAAATATAATAAAATATTAATATGTTAGCAACTAATCTGACTAAATGTATGAAATTTAGCACAGTTACTCCTCACTATACAGTAATTGTTGTGTTAAAATTTCAAATCAATCCAATGAAAACTGTAGATTTTCAAAACTTCACAGATGGGTATCCTAAAATGTAGTATAGAGTTGAATATGAACTATGAATTAAATCTTTTAACGTTTTTTTCTCGCTAATGCTGTGCGCCGCGCCTGTTATCCCATGTATACATTTTAAAGGTAGCATTCGTGGTTCAGTCATGCATGTGCTGAACTTCATAGTAATACTAAGATGATAAAATTGTATGAATCAATTACGAAGCCTTCAAAGGGTTGGTTTTCTATATAGCGCGCGCACACACACACACACTCACACACATACACACACACTCACACACACATACAGACACACACACACAGACACACACACAAACACACAGACACACACACGCACATACACACACACCCACACACGCACACACCCACACACGCACATACACACACGCACACACACACCCACACACGCACATACACATACACACAGACACACACACGCACACACACACCCCCACACGCACATACACACACACCCACATACACACACACACCCACATACACACACACACACCCCGAGCACCCTGTAGAGCAGGCAAAATACTGTCCATATTCCAAGAAAGGCAATTGACCCACCGAAATAAAACAAGCAGCCTGACTAAGACTCAATAGAAGGGGGGGGGGGGGGGGGGCTGGAATGAAGCAACCGGACGACATTTATTCACACAGCAAAAATTCGCTTTCATACGCCGTCCAGAGATTCTTTAGCACATTGGACTGCGGTTCAAACGTCAGTTTTAACGAACCTTTCTGTTCTGTTCCTTGTGATTTCACATACATTGCAGTGTCGGCCCAAGCTCCCTATCTCTGCTATTGATTTATATCTGGTGATGAACTTCATTTAATGATTGCGAGGGTGGAACACAACCAGCAGAAAATGTTTTTAAAATAATATTAAATCAGGGTAATGCTTTTGAATTGTTGAAACCTTATTACTTTCCGACAAGTGCTGCACTAATTGTGAAACTATAAACATATTCACAACATAATGGAATAATGGAATTTCCTAACTTTGTTATATGATATTTAATTCGATAGCCTTCCGCGAAATGATCACAATCAGTATTTACATTGTGAAAATAATGCTACGCGATCTCAATTAGCATTCCTCATTACGAGCAATAATCAACTTCCCCACAGAATAATTCTGTAAAACACCCTCTGCGAATGTGTGAAGGCTGGGGCTGTTCGATATGAGTTTTATATTATTTTGCTGTTCCCATACACCACATGTTTGGTAACGGAATTTGCTAACACAAAAGCAACCCAATTGTTGGAAAGGGCAACATTTAATCGAATACTGACACAAACAACGACCTCATTGTTTCTTATGAACATTTATTTACTTTATCGTACTCTTATATCTAAACGCTGGAATTTTCAAATGACTTTCTAATACTCGTAATAACTTGCCTGAATAGTTGCTACTCATTAAGTAATCTTAACTAAACCTATTTTGTATACACAGCATTCTGTAACTTCTTGCAGTCACTGCACTCCGTTTTCACCATTACCTGGGAACCAGAAATGTCGCTTAATTCAGTCACTTCAGTAACGTTAACTAGTTCAGTTTTCACTTCACGTCGTAATGAGCAACGCAGGACGCGGCCTCTTCTTCCGAACGGTCCACTCGCTGAGTGGTCGAACATAGATATCTCGTCAGCATTACTCCCAACTAGCATTACTTTGATAGCACTAAATCGCCATCTTTTTCCATTGCAGTCACTTGCGTGTAAATTCTAACCCATCTCGTAGGAGCTATAGTGATTTTATGTCATGTTCTGCAAAAACTGCAATTTATACATGAATTGAAGTTTACCATTCCCTATGAAACTCTGAAATGTATACCCTTAAGTATACCCATCTGTGAAATTTTGAAAATCTACAGTTATGATTGGATTGATTTGAAATTTTAACACAACAATCACTGTATAGTGAGGAGTAACTGTGCTAAATGTCGTACATTTAGTCAGATTAGTTGGTAACATATTAATATTTTATTATATATTTTTTTTAATATTTGTATAAATGGTTCCCCCATGATGCAATTTTGATTTTAAAAACTTAATAATTTTAAGTTATATCCTGTAATAGAATGTTAGCAAATTGATGAGATAATTTCTTAATCTTGTCATTAGTTTGGATAAAAATAAATTTTAAAGTTTAAATTCATTATTTTTTTTTATTTAAATTTCGAACTGTAAACTTTAATATTTAACTACTCAGCAGTTATTCACGTTATGAAACAATTATCTCATAATTTCTTTTTATGTTATTTCTAAGCAGGTTACACCAAATTTCATGCATAAGTACTGCAAACTGCATCGTGTGGAGCATTTTAAAGAGCAAATAGTGTTAAAAATAAAAGCATGGAAAAATTAAGTTTGACGTCATAGCAAGGATAATGGAACTGTATGGATTTAAATGGACATGACCACTTACAAGCAATCAGTTAGGTGGCCACGTGACATAGTTAAAAAGGCCGTAAGGCTCTAAAAACATATCAAAATAAAATAAAGCAGAAGTTTTATACTATTTGATAAAACAAAAATCCATTTTTGGAAATTTTTGAAATTTTTTAGCCTTTTTACACAGATAGGTATCCTTAAGAAATTTCGTGTAATAAATATAAATGTCGTAGAACTACTCCTGCAGTATTTATTTATATTACTACAGTGATCCTTATCTGTAAGTATCTTTTTCACTCTGTGGGAGTTCCTAAAATATTAAGACGTTCAAGTAAGTTACAGGCGATTCAAATAGAGATCTACAGGTTAAGTCGATTATAGAAACATGCTTCTGATCGTCTTCCTTGGTTTTATTTCTGAAAATTCAGTCACTGATATACAGTCCAGACAAGTTCCTAAGTTACAGAAGTCCAAGAGCATATGCTATGACAAAAATGTTTCCACCACAGGCACATTTTCCTTCATACATCTATCAGTATCAATGGAAGTCCTCCAGTTGCATCACAACTCAGGCTTCTCGCAATGATTACATTTAGACTTAGAAAGACCGAAGTTATCAAATTAACGATTTTTAGGTTTTGTGCATATAAATGTTCCTCAAACCATGAACCATCGGTTGTCAGTGAAATTGGTTTTAGGTTCCGTCATTTTAAAGATCTGGTGCAGGCTTTAAATGTGCGCTATAGTTAAACACCCCTCTTCTGCCTAGGTTTTCGGGAGTATTTGAACAAAATATAGGTCAAAAGGGGCTAAAAAGAAAGAAATTCAGCGGAAAGAGGTGGTTAAGCTGTGAATCTGAGAAGAAAGAGGGATGGTGTGACATGTGCAGTTTTAGCGCCAACAGGTAATCTGACACATGACCATGATGCATGTGTGTAGGAAAATTGGTTTTCTCCACTTTATTTGTGCTACTTTCCTAGAATTTCTCCAGCATGTTCTCCATTTATGCTGCTTCAACTTCAGTCTTTGGTTTCATTTGTTTAGGTTTAAAAAAGTTGAATTCACAAATTTAAAAATATTTTCAATGTCCATCAAAGCAAATAAATGTATTACTTTAAAAGTAATTCTTTTTCCTTCCTACCAGAGATTGACGGTGTTTGTTGGACAATTAAAGTTTAAAATATAATACATTTATTTTGATATTTGGGTTTTTGATGCTCATGGAGTATAAAGGTATTTTCGCATTGTGAATAAAACGAATAATTAATTTCCCCAAAGTCATAAAATAGATTGTGCTGCAGCTTTTTGTATTAGTTTATAACATAATCACCCTTAAATGTGCACTTCTTGCGTATAAAACAAGCAAATTCTAGTTCCAGTTCCAGTTCCAGTGCCTTAACTAGGTGATAAATAGCCTTGAATCTGTTTCATTTTCAAGTGTTGTCATGAGTTTAAAAATCCCGATCACACTATCAACTTCAATCATTGCTTGAATGTTATGTGAAGGCTTGAAAGTTCCCAATATCGCTTTTGGGGTTTGTAGTGTTTAGTTGCTACACTTATTTTTCTCGCGTTTCTGTGCACATCCCATTTTAAGTTTAAACGTAACATCAAATTTCAAAACCAAGTGGCAATAAAAGTATACGTCGAATTAATAGTATGAGTAACAGTTCACTGATCATTCAAACTAATGAGAGATTACGATTTCTTCTCTTTCACTAACAAAAGAATATCCAGTAATTTCTTTAAACGTGAAAGAATAGAAACTAACGCGAAACAATTTCCACCATCACTTTCCAATCGCTGAGGTATAGGATGATATCTAGAGAAAAGGAGTATGTAAAACTAGAGCAAATAGATTGAAGCTAACCAGGTCAACGATAACCGCCATAGTGACTGTGGTGCTTAAGGGTACTAAAACTAAGCCCCGGCACAACAGCCCATGAAGAGCCAAGCCTTACCGCCCAGCCGCTGCGTGCCCCACCTCGGCCCACTATGGATGTCATTGGTGGGGTGCAGCACGTGGTCAGCGTCCCGATTCCTCCTGGCCAGTTATGCGGTCTTCACGACATGGGGCCGCTAATTTTTCATCAAGTAGTTCCTCAATTGGTCCCCCCGGGACTAACGAGGCTGAGTGAACCCCGTGCCAGACCTCCCAGAGGGAATAAAATCCCCACGCTGGTACCGGGGATCGAACCCGGGTCCTCCGCGCCATAGGCAACCGCGCTAGCTTACACCGAAGTGAAAAAGGTGATTTTCTAAAGTATCGAAGTTAGAGGCTTAATTTTTTGAACAGGCATTATTAGCACCTATGTGCCAAATTTCATTCCAATATCTAATCACATACTTGATACATTATTTAATTTATATTAATTTATAACAATTTTACTAGGAATAATCAAAATCTATGTCCTCCAACAGGTGATGAACTACAACGTTGGTTTTTTAAAATTTCATCTCTTATTATCTTTGTAACAAATTAAAGGATGGGAATTTTCATAAAATGAATAGTTTTTCTTTAAAAAAAAATGTAATACCGCAAAGTGTTTCTATGTCATAAAAACAGCGCATTAATATATTAATTATTGAACAAGAATTATGAGCAATATCAACATTCCAAACGGACATTTTAGTACCCATATTCTGGACTATATTGGAAAATAGTTTTAGATCTCCAGCTAGATTGTTGTGGGAGAAAGTAATGAAAAGTTGTTTCCGGGAAAAAATGAGTTTAAAGTTGAAATGGAAGGAGTGGGCATGTCCATTTAAAAGGCAGGGGCGCACCACTTTAAAAATGACACCCAAAGGACATGTTCCCCCCTCCCTGGTGGATTAAAACTTGGCCAAACAGGCGTTCCCTTAGAATTTAACAACATGGGATGTAATGTTTCATAGGTTTGGAGCAGAACCTATTTTTAAATAGGAG
This sequence comes from Tenodera sinensis, assembly GCA_030765045.1. Classification (NCBI taxonomy): domain Eukaryota; kingdom Metazoa; phylum Arthropoda; class Insecta; order Mantodea; family Mantidae; genus Tenodera; species Tenodera sinensis. Next base: position 12,947,041 of record CM060964.1, on the reverse strand, counting down.
GGGGCCAGCTGTAAGGGTATAATGAACTATTAAGTAGATTTTTAAATGCATGGATCGTGGTATTTGTGCTTTCATAAAACACTAGCACCAGTTTAAAATAGGGGACCTCTTAACTACCAAGCATAGGTAGTGTCCTTCACAAGAGTAAATACCCAGCACGAAGGGTCACCTAATTCTTAGACGTTCTTGCATAGATGGTATGAGAATGAAATATGTCACTTTCTTCCCTTGTTGTTCAGAGAGCAAGACAGCCATCGGCTCCACTTCAACGGTACGATCTAAACTAGATCGAATTCCATTTAGGGTTTCTTCTCTCTCTCTCTCTCTCTTTTATGTTTATGCATCTTTGTTGCATCTTAGTTTTTGTACTTATATGTTTCCACATATCCGCTGTAAGCTAATGTAAACCTTAACAGCGCATGATCGAGATACATATATATAGGAATATTTAAGGATAACCATCTGTGAAATTTTGAAAATCTACAGTTTTCATTGGATTGATTTGAAATTTTAACACAACAATCACTGTATAGTGAGGAGTAACTGTGCTAAATTTCATGCATTTAGTCAGATTAGTTGTAAACATATTAATATTTTATTATATTATTTTAATATTTGTATAAATGGTTCCCCATGATGCAATTTTGATTTGCAAAGCTTGACAATTTTCAGTTATGTCTTGGAATAGAATGTTAGCAAATTGATGAGATAATTTCTTAATCTTGTTATTAGTTTGGATAAAAATAAATTTTAAAGTTGAAATTCATTATTTTTTCATTTAAACTTTGAAATGTAAACTTTAATATTTAATTACTCAGCAGTTATTCACTTTATGAGAAAATTATCTCATCATTTCTTTTTAATGTTATTTCTAAGCAGGTACACCAAATTTCATGCATAAGTACTGAAAATTGCATCGTGTGGAGCATTTTAAAGAGCAAACGGTGCTAAAAATAAAAACGTGGAAAAACTAAGTTTGAAGTCATAGCAAGAATAATGGACTGTATGGATTTAAATGTACACGAACGCTTACAGGCAATCAGTTAGGGGCCACGTGACATAGTTAAAAGGCCCTAAGGCTATAAAAAGCATATCAAAATAAAGCAGACGATTTATGCTATTTGATAAAACAAAAATCCTTTTTTGGCAATTTTGGAACTTTTTAGCCTTTTTTCACAGATGGGCATCCTTAAAGCAAAATATTATTAATTTTGGGATGAAATGGCTGACTTAAGTTAAACGTATTCGCTGTTTTATTTTCAGCAGTTGTGATTAATATCTTATGACGCATTCAGTTGTAAAATTTCAATCTATGGTGGCGTTAGCAGCATGGGAGGAAAATCGCAAGGGAATGCCAAATAAACATAGCCATCTAATTAGGAGAGCTTTATCAGAAAAGTTTCCGTTAATTTATATAATCTCATATATCGTACAGGTGATATAAACAATGATCCTCGCTTCATAACAAACCCAGAAACAACATGCAAACAAAAACAAAACGATACCTTAAATTTGGATCTGACCTAGGTTACTCCAAGCACGGAAACCAGGCGTTACTGCTTAAACTTACGTTTGCAAGCCTAGCAATCAACACTGGAATCTTTTAAACACATAGTCCACAATTGAATAGAAACACAGTAAGAATATACTTTCTACAGGTGCACTGAAGTTGAATTTGCCCTTTAATGCAGAAGGATTGCTGAAATGTTGCTTTTAAATACTGCAAGGTGAGCCAATGTCTGTCCTCAGAACAGCAAGGAAAGCATATGACAGGTTTAATTCTTACACCATCTATGCAAAGTCGACTCAAGTTGGGTAATTACATCTGTGAAAGATAGTAGGTACCTACGTTGATATTAATTCAACAAATTGTTGGCAATAGTAGCCAGTGTACAAATTTGAGTGCAATTTCTAAAATGGAATCAACGAAAAAGTGGTGTGCAGTAAATACATCAATAAAGCGAGGGAAAAACTCCTTCCTACAGCTGCAGAAAAACGTCTGAGGAAAAAATGGTGCTGTTATTGTAGCCTTTTCTTCAGAGTTATAATGGAGTACGTGCAGGTGGGTCTAAGGAGTGCGCTTTTATGTCCAATACGTGATTCTTCCTTTGTGCCAACAGATCCTCCTCGGCCGTTCATACTCCACCACCAGCGTTTTGTGCAAATTACAACTGATTTATACGCATTGACCTTCGCTTCATACAACTTTGTTATTAATCAAAGCAATTCCTCAAGTCTTAATTCCAATCCCAGAGATGAAACGCTCTATCCTGTCAGTGTTTAATTTGATGCTGTTCTGTTGAAAATATCAGACTGTAGCTTTTATAAGATGTGGCTACATAATAGATGGGAAATATTTACATTTTTCTTAATTACACTTTTTATTAAGTTTTTCATAAGTGATTATGTATTTAAACCGTAGCTATCCAATTTACCAACAGCGGCGTAGACCAGCAACAGTATTGAACTATTGTTGTTATCACATACAACTTCATTTAGTCATCCTCAATAGTTACTGGGGAAATGGGTCATTGATTGATTGATTATGCACCAGAGAGGATTCCGCACTCATCCCTGGGATGTCGTACGTCAGACCCCGGGCGGAAGGATGAGAGGGCAGTATCCAACGGGCGGCCGGCGAGCCACAAGGGGACACCCACCGAGGGCGGGTCATTACAGATACAGCCGGCTTCAAATGTTTTCCGATGGACTAGAGGGTGTAGGGGAAGCAGACAAAGAACTTTCCTATAAATACTTGCGCCTGGTCAGCCCGGCCCAGCGATGGCTTCACCAGAGTTATTTACTTTTCTGTGTGTACCTCTGATGTTTGCTCAGCAGGGAGCAAACAAGAAGCCCAACAATCAATTTTATTATATCCAAATAAAAAAATCAGAACATTCTTTTCTGCATTTGTTTAAAAAAAAAGTAACACTGCTTTCTTATGGTAGGACTAACGGCGTTTAAGATATATTGTTTAAAGAATTCCTTAAACAAGGATAATGCATATGATATATTTCTCGTTAATAATAGTAAAAATACATAAACCGGTTCAGATTTAAGGGGTGATAGGCAAGAAAGCTGAGGGAGATAAGCTACGTTGTAACCTATAAAGGTTAATGTCTCATAGTTTTTTGAAACAAGCTCTTTTGCAATTTACAGTAGTTCTATTACTTTGTTACGCTAAATTTTCATTTTCCTTTGAAGTTCTGTTTTTCTGCTATTTCCGACAAACAGCCATTCAATGTTTTAAACTTCGATGTGAAATTTCACGATTTCATGTTCGCTGAATAAAAACAGTTCCTAAATTTTACAGCGCGCATGCGTATCTCCAGGAATAGCTTAAATAACAAACGTGGTATATTAAATCGTTTAAGTAATTTCACTATAGAGTGATATGACGCCTCTAATGTTCAATATTGAGCTGTCATTCTCGCTGCGAGTTCGTTCTGGATTTATAACGTTGATTTGTGTTCTTTACATTGAGATTACTTTCTTACGACCAGGTCTAGGAGAAATATTGGAATGATATTTTCTTTGGATTTACAAACGCATTACTCCCCTCACCCTTGTAGACAGGTATGAGCTGGCAATTCGACCTTTGAGACCACCTGGCATAACCCATCGATAAGCTACACTGCCTTCCCAGCACGGCTAGGAACACATGACAGGGAAAACTTTTGGAGCCTCAGCTCTCTAGGCCACACCATTTAAAGTAGGTTATAGTTTCTGTTGCAGCCTATATACTTGGTATACGTTCTGAATAATTGTGTAATATGCGCTATGCCCGTGTGTCCGTCATTCCACAGGTTGTGTGTTTGCGTGTGCGACTGTAAGCGACTCAACCCTCTCCCTTATGTTTACGAGGCACAGGTAACGTATAACCCGCTCACTACTAACGTGTTGTAATGTTTTTGTGGCTAAACCTCCAGGCCCTAATTATAATAAACAATTTTCCGGGAACGGTAAGCCGCCCGGAGCAATTTACGGAACGCATTTGCTTAGTTGTTCCTGAAAGGTCTGAAAAGCGATTATTTAGCTTATTGCATTTACAGGGTGATCAAGATTTATTTCCTTTCCTTCTTTTTCTTTCCTTTTTTTACCAATCTATGTAAGTGCTTGTGCTTTGGTGAT